>JAJHIY020000316.1:502500-722500 GCA_022114975.2 Lampris megalopsis
GTTGAAATACAAACTGTGCTGCCATTTTGCTTTTTCTGGCGGTCATATGTGCGATGGCGACACTGCAGTGTGCAGGAAGTGTGCGTCTCTGTTGGTCTGAGAGTGTTTGTTTATTACCTCCAGAGGAATGCGGGTGGGTGGAGCAGGAGTAGGTACGGCTCTGTCTTCCAGAGCGCTGCCGCAGGGCATTCTGTGTAACTGAGTCAGGATGCCAGGCTTGAGCAGGGCAGGGGGTTGTGTCTTTCTGGTCGTTGTGGTGACAGGAGGTTTCCACGGCAACACTCTGATCCCAAAGACCATGACACTGCAGGGTGGAAAAACAAACAAAACAAAAACAAACAAAGAAAGGTCATCTCGTCTGTGATTGGCTGTCAGGCTGAGCGGGCAGAGAAAGGAACAACACACATTGCTGTGGACTGCATGTGTGAATGTGTGTGTCTGTGTTATTGTGTGTGTGTGTGTGTGTGTGTGTGTGTGTGGGTGTGTGTGTGTACTCAGTAAAGTACCACGGGGTTTCCATCAGGATCTTTAGTCCCACACACCGGTGGCTTGCTCTTGCAGCCTTCCCACACCGGCAAACAGAGACAAACTGCGCCACAGCTGCCAACCAGGCGGAGCTAGTGCAAACAAGAGCGGGCCTGCTGGCAGGCCCGGCTAAGGCTATGTGGAGTGCCCGTCACAGCTAACGCAATGCTAGCAACGCTAGCCGGGAGACGCTGCTCTAACTCACGTCACGTCTCTCTAGTAGAGACACCCTGTCCGTACCTGCGGAACAGTCGCCACACACCATCATTTTAACGAGGCTGCTTTGAAGGCAAATGCAATAGAGCTAACTGCTAAGCTAGGCTAACTGCTAAGCTAGGCTAAGCTCGAAGCTAGTAACAAAGTAGGAATGACAGGCTGCCTACTAAAGGCAAGGGGCGTATGAGACAGAAAACTAGAGAATCCAGGGATAAGCGACCTGAGCACAGAACATAGCTAATCTCAACAAATGGAGCTGCCAGGGAAGAGGTGAAGAGGAAGGCCAAAGAGGAGGTTTATGGATGTGGTGAGGGAGGACATGCAGGTGGCTGGTGTGACAGAGGAAGATGCAGACAGGGAGAGATGGAAACAGATGATCCGCTGTGGCGCCCCCTAACGGGAGCAGCTGAAAGTAGTAGTAGAACAACACATGGACGGGTCGGGCCGGATTTTGAGAAGAGAATAAACAGCAGCTATCCACCTCACGAAGGCGGCAGCCGGAAACAGCAGGAAGTCTGTAAGTACAGAACAGTGTGTACATACACATGCGTGCATGTGTGAGTGTATTGTATAGTGTACATTTTGTTGTAACATGTATAGTGTGTGTAACCCAGCCACTGAGGATGCACAAGCCAGTGCATCCTTAGTGCCGGTCCCAAGCCCGGACAAATGGGGAGGGTTGCGTCAGGAAGGGCATCCGGCGTAAAATCTTTGCCAAATCAAATATGCGGATCATAAATAAGACTTACATACCGGATCGGTCGAGGCCCGGGTTACCAACGACCGCCACCGGTACTATTAACCAGCAGGGTGTCGGTGGAAACTATGCTACTGTTGGGCGAAGGAGAAGGAGAGGAGGAAAGCATGTCCAGAGGCAGCTAGAGAGGAGGAAGGGTAGGCATGTGGAGGTGAGAGTTGGAACTTTGAATGTTGGCACTATGACTGGTAAAGGGAGAGAGCTGGCTGACATGATGGAAAGAAGAAAGGTAGGCATACTGTGTGTGCAAGAGACCAGGTGGAAGGGGAGTAAGGCCAGGAGTATCGGAGGTGGGTTCAAACTCTTCTACCATGGTGTGAATGGGAGGAGAAATGGGGTAGGGGTAATTCTGAAGAAAGAGTATGTCAAGGGCGTGCTGGAGGTGAAGAGAGTGTCAGACAGAGTGATGAGTATGAAGCTGGAAATTGAAGGTTTATTGCTGAATGTTATCAGCGCATATGCCCCGCAAGTTGGGTGTGAGATGGATGAAAAAGAAGAATTCTGGAATGAGTTGGACGACATGGTGGAGAGGGTACCCAAGGAGGAGAGAGTGGTGATTGGAGCGGACTTCAATGGACATGTTGGTGAAGGGAACAGAGGTGATGAGGAGGTGATGGGAAAGTATGGAGTCAAGAAGAGAAATGTGGAAGGACAGATGGTGGTCGATTTTGCGAAAAGGATGGAAATGGCTGTGGTGAATACATATTTCAAGAAGAGGGAGGAACACAGGGTGACGTACAAGAGTGGAGGAAAGTGCACACAGGTGGACTATATCTTATGTAGAAGGCACCATCTAAAAGGGATTGGAGACTGCAAGGTGGTGACAGGGGAGAGCGTAGCCAGGCAGCATCGGATGGTGGTCTGTAGGATGACTTTGGAGACCAAGAAGAGGAAGCGAGTGAAGACACAGCCGAAGATTAAATGGTGGAAGTTGAAGAAGGAAGACTGTTGTGTGGAGTTCAGGCAGGAGTTAAGACAGGCACTGGATGGTAGTGAAGAGTTGCCAGATGGCTGGAAAACCACTGCAGAAATAGTGAGGGAGACAGCTAGGAAGGTACTTGGTATGTCATCAGGACAGAGGAAGGAAGACAAGGAGACTTGGTGGTGGAATGAGGAAGTACAGCAAATTATACAGAGGAAGAGGTTGGCAAAGAAGAAGTGGGATAGTCAGAGAGATGAAGAAAGTAGACAGGAGTACAAGGAGATGCAGCGTAAAGCAAAGAGAGAGGTGGCAAAGGCAAAGGAAAAGGCGTATGGTGAGTTTTATGACAGGTTAGACACTAAGGAAGGAGAAAAGGACTTGTACCGATTGGCTAGACAGAGGGACCAAGCTGCAAAGGATGTGCAGCAAGTTAGGGCGATCAAGGATAGAGATGGAAATGTGCTGACAAGCGAGGAGAGTGTGCTAAGAAGGTGGAAGGAATACTTTGAGGGGCTGATGAATGAAGAAAATGAGAGAGAGAGAAGGTTGGATGATGTAGGGATAGTGAATCAGGAAGTTCAGCGGATTAGCAAGGAGGAAGTGAGGGCAGCTATGAAGAGGATGAAGAATGGAAAGGCAGTTGGTCCTGATGACATACCTGTGGAGGCATGGAGATGTTTAGGAGAGATGGCAGTGGAGTTTCTAACTAGATTGTTTAACACAATCCTGGAAAGTGAGAGGATGCCTGAGGAGTGGAGAAGAAGCATACTGGTACCGATTTTCAAGAACAAGGGCGATGTGCAGAACTGTAACAACTACAGAGGTATAAAGTTGATCAGCCACAGCATGAAGATTTGGGAAAGAGTAATAGAAGCTAGGTTAAGAGGAGAGGTGACGATCAGCGAGCAGCAGTATGGTTTCATGCCACGAAAGAGCACCACAGATGCGATGTTTGCTTTGAGAATGTTGATTGAGAAGTATAGAGAAGGCCAGAAAGAGTTGCATTGTGTCTTTGTAGATTTAGAGAAAGCTTATGACAGAGTGCCGAGAGAGGAGGTGTGGTATTGTATGAGGAAGTCAGGAGTTGCAGAGAAGTATGTAGGAGTGGTGCAGGATACGTATGAGGGAAGTGTGACAATGGTGAGGTGTGCGGTTGGAATGACAGATGGGTTCAAGGTGGAGGTGGGATTACATCAAGGATCGGCTCTTAGCCCTTTCTTGTTTGCAATGGTGATGGACAGGTTGACGGACAAGATCAGGCAGGAGTCTCCATGGACGATGATGTTCGCGGATGACATTGTGATCTGTAGCGAGAGTAGGGTGCAGGTCGAGGAGAGCCTGGAGAGGTGGAGGTATGCACTAGAGAGAAGAGGAATGAAAGTCAGTAGGAGCAAGACGGAATACCTATGCGTGAATGAGAGAGAGGACAGTGGAATGGTCAGGATGCAAGGAGTGGAGGTGACAAAGGCATCTGAGTTTAAATACTTGGGGTCAACTGTCCAAAGTAACGGGGAGTGCAGTAGAGAGGTGAAAAAGAGAGTGCAGGCAGGTTGGAGTGGGTGGAGAAGTGTGTCAGGAGTGATTTGCGACAGAAGGGTACCAGCAAGAGTTAAAGGGAAAGTTTACAAGATGGTTGTGAGACCAGCTATGTTATATGGTTTGGAGACAGTGGCACTGACGAAAAGACAGGAGGCGGAGCTGGAGGTGGCAGAGTTGAAGATGCTAAGATTTTCACTGGGAGTAACGAAGAAGGACAGGATTAGGAACGATTATATTAGAGGGACCGCTCAGGTTGGACGGTTTGGAGACAAAGCAAGAGAGGCAAGATTGAGATGGCTTGGACATGTGTGGAGGAGAGATGCTGAGTATATTGGGAGAAGGATGCTGAATATGGAGCTGCCAGGGAAGAGGAGAAGAGGAAGGCCAAAGAGGAGGTTTATGGATGTGGTGAGGGAAGACATGCAGGTGGCTGGTGTGACAGAGGAAGACGCAGAAGACAGGAAGAAATGGAAACGGATGATCCGCTGTGGCGACCCCTAACGGGAGCAGCCGAAAGTAGTAGTAGTAGTAGTAGATGTATAGTGTGTGTATCGTGTATAGAGCAGAGGTTCCCAATCCAATCCACAGGTACCATCAGTCCTGTCTTGATGCATGCTCAACAATCGAGGTGTGGAGACCCCGGAAAAGTTGAACCAGTTTATCTTCATGGGAAAACGCTTCATCGCTCATCTAAGTGACTTCGTCAGCTCTCGGCCCACTGCAGGTATCACTCATGTAATTGCATTCGTGACGTCATTACGTCACATGGACATGTTGAAATGTTGGTTTTGATTTTAAAAAATGTTTTAAATCTTGGTTTTGATTGTTTCCTGTTCAACCAACATGGCCAATCAGTGTTGTTTAGCCTCAAAGCTCACAGCTAAAGAAGCTAGCTTCTAAAAAATGTACAAGGTTGAGATGCAAGTACATATTGATTAATAAAGTTTGAGAGTATTTGGACATACCACTTCTAGAAGTGGAAGGTGCCGTGGTACAAAATGAAATTGAACATAAAGACATTTCACGCCATGTAGCTGTGTCTCAGCCCTATCGCACCGCTTCACTTGACATGCTGTTTAACTTACTAGTGCTTGAGGATGCGCACAAATAAAGAATCAATGGAAGGATGACAGAGAGTTGCATCTAATTCAGGTAAGCCATATCTGTTCCAGCAATTAAATCAAAACAGGTGAATGTGGGCATCTGGGTAGGGCAGCGGTCTGTTCCATTGCCTACCAACACAGCGATCACCAGTTTAAATTCCCGTGTTACCTCCGGCTTGGTCAAGCATCCCTACAGACACAAGTGGCTGTGTCTGCGGGTGGGAAGCCTGATGTGGGTATGTCTGCTGGTCACTACACTAGTGTCTCCTCTGGTCAGTCAGGGCACCTGTTCAGGGGGGAGGGGAAATTGGGGGGAAGACCGTGATCCGCTCACGTGCTACGTCCCCCTGAAACTCCTCACTGTCAGGTGAAACGAAGCAGCTGGTGACTCCAAATGTATGCGAGGAGGCATGTGGCAGTCTGCAGCCCTCCCCGGATCGGCAGAGGGGGTGGAGCAGCGACCGGGACTCCTCGGAAGAGTGGGGTAGTTGGCTGGGTACGATTGGGGAGGAAAAAGGGGGAAACCACCCCCCCCCAAAAAAACCAACAGGTGAATATTATTAAGTACCTGGTAGAACAGAAAACGAAGAGTACTGGCAGACCTCAAGGAAGAGATAGACGCTCGTATAGAGTACAGCGTGTAAGTAATGTGCACAGACTGTAGAAAAAAAGATGGATGTAGCATCTGTGACGTTACCCACTGGTTTCTCAAAGGGCATCAGTTTAAAGGTTGGCTTTATGCTTGCCGCCACCTTGCCGGTAGTTGGATCCATAAAAAACAAATTTGGGCAACAGGTTGGATGGACTATTGGTGAAGTTTATGCAAAACGTGACAGACAGGTTGACAGACCTGTCAATCAAGGCAGACATTCCATCTGGCACCCCTGGTCACAATGCCTTTTACAGTTGATCTCGAAGTTATTTATTAAGCAAACCTGAATCTTAAATCTTCTTCTTTCAGCCTATTCCCTGTTTCTCAGGGGTCACCACAGCAGATTTTACAGTTCCCATCGGTACCCTGTGAGGGCACAGCACCAATGGCGGCCGTTGTTAACCCGGGCCTTGACCAGTCCGGTATGGAGCCTGGACCGATCTGGTATGGTCTTGTCAATCCACATATTGATTTGGCAAAATTTTATGTCAGATGCCCTCCCTGACACAACCACTAACCCTATGGACGGGGGCACAGGTAAAGCAGCGCTGGATGCCATCCCAGTATTTATGGAATTGATTGATTGATTGATTTGCGCCCATGCCTGTCCCCACCTGAACTCTAAATAGTACAGTTAAACATGAGACCATTCTGCAAAATTTTAAAGCAAGATAGTTTTTATTTTCATTTGCTACTGTTTTTAAATGATAAAAAAGGAAAAGGCGCCTGTGCAAAAGTTTGGGAATTCTTTTGGATTATTCTGTCTGTTCTGTCTGGTGTTAACAACCATGGGTTCCTCTAAACAGCTGCCGAAGGATGTCCGAATCAAGAGTTCACTTCCACTGACAAGGAAAAGGCTACAAAAACCCTCAACGTTTCAAACTACCTATTTCCACTGTCAGAAACCCTATCAGAAAAGGGAAGACATATGGAACAGTTGAAGTCAAGGCAAGGTCTAGAATACCAATAAATGTTTCAGATAGAATGGCTGGTGAGAAATGCCCAGAAGAACCCACACATCACTGCAAAAGAGCTGCACACAAGAGTAGCAGACAGGTCTAGTTGTTTACAGGAAAACAATACAATGTACTTTAAACAACAAATACCTACTTGGTAGTGTTGCAGAAAGAAGCCTGTCCTACCACATCAAACACAAAATCTAGAGTCTGAAGTATGCAAAAGAAAACCTTGAGAAGCCTGAAGCCTTTTGGAACAATGGGCTTTGGACTGATGAAACAAAAATTTAACTTTTTTGGCCACAACCAAAAAAGTCATGTTTGGAGAAAAATAGGCGAAGCAATTGTAGAGAACATCACATTGCCAACTGTAAAGCATGGAGGTGGACCCATTATGCTTTGGGGTTGTGTGGCAGCTGGGGCACAGGAAATATTGTGTGAGTGGAAGTTAAGAATGGAAAGGCAGGGAAGAGAGAGAGAGGGGATGACAAGCAGCAAAGGGCCCGGGAGGGATTCGAACCCAGGCCTTGCAGTCGCGACTCAGTCTTGTGTCTTACACTCATAAGAATTGGGTTGGACCCATGTACTGCCAGGGTCCACTCTCTGAAAAACAAAGTGCTCAGTTAGAGGAATGGCCCAGGAAGATGTTTCAGCATTTGTCCAGAAGGAAGCAGTCTCAAGTTTTTGCCACTTGTCCATTGCACTATGTAGTAAGAGAAAAAGAAATGCATTGCCCTTCTGTGAGTTTATATTCATGTTCTGACTGATCTATATTACTCTTTGGTGGAAATGTGTCTGTAAGACACTGCTGTTTAGCAAACCTGAGCAGCAGGGACATTTGAGTAATGTTTTAAGTATGTTTTAATGTCTCTGTTGCTCTTTGGAGGAAATGTGTCTGTAACATACTCTACTTTATGTTGTTTAGCAACCCTGAACAGAGTGGACATTACAGTAATGTTTGAAGTATGTTTTCATGGTTGGACTGACATCTGAGCAAGTTTCTCTGTTAGAGATAAATTATTTTCTGTTTTTCTGCATTTTACTGCAGCAACCCTGAATACTCACTCCTCAGAATGCACTCTGGTGAACATTTGAGTTGTCTTAGGATGCTCTTCTTTTTACATGTGGGACATGGTGTAATTTCAGTTTTTGAATAGTCCTGAGCAAGAGTAAGGACTATGTTCTGGACTAAAAATAAAATAAAATGCATGAATGCTATTGAATTAGGCTGGTTGATTTGTGTGTTGTAAACAAAAGTACATAGTGTTATGTTAAGCACAACACTGAGAACGTTATCGTTACATAGGAAGTTACCTTTATTGATAGGGGGCGACGTGTTCAGATTGTGTTGTACTGCACTGGCATGTAAATGTTGTGGCCTGGTTATGGCATACTGCCACTAGAGGGTACTGTAAGTCAAGTGAAAGGGGTATTGGTGGAGGACGAGAGGTGAAGGAGAAAAACGATATGGCATGGTGTGGAGCAGGGGTGGGCAATCTTATCCAGAAAGGGCCAGTGTGGGTGAAGGTTTTTGTTCGAACCAAGCAATTACACACCTGTGTCTCCTAATCAAGTTCCTCAGCAAAGACTCTACTGGTTGATTAGTGGGATCAGGTGTGTAACTGTTGGTTGGAACAAAAACCTTCACCCACACTGGCCTTTTCTGGATAAGATTGCCCACCCCTGGTATGAGGAATAAAGACGGAGACCTTGTTAAAAATGTAACTGGTGTTGGTGGTAATTAAGAAGCACTAACAGAACAGAAGGCCAGTCCAGACATGGAAGTTGAAGAGAGGTTGGGTATTCCAGCGAGACATGGAAGTAGAAGAGAGGTTGGGTATTCCAGCAAAACTTGGAAGTTTAAGAGAGGATGGGTATTCCAGCAAGACACTGAAGTTGAAGAGAGGATGGGTATTCCAGCAAAACACTGAAGTGTCTTAGCTTTGGTCTTCATGTGTGTATATCTTATATTGTGTTTGCTGTGTTTGTCTGTGTTTGTCTTGCACTGATTGGTGAAGCCACAGCCCTCATTTCATTTTTAACATGTGCCTGCACATTGTTTTTAATGACAATAAAATTGAATTGAATTGAAGTAGAAGACAGGTTGGGTATTCCAGCAAGATGCAGAAGTAGAAGAGAGATTGGGTATTCCAGCAAGACATGGAAATTGAAGACAGGTTGAGTATTTCAGCAAGACACTGAAGTAGAAGAGAGGTTGGGCATTCCAGCAAGACACTGAAGAAGAAGAGAGGTTGGGTATTCAAGCAAGACACTGAAGTAGAAGAGAGGTTGGGTATTCCACCGAGACACTGAAGTAGAAGAGAGGTTGGGTATTCCAGCAAGACACTGAAGTAGAAGAGAGGTTGGATATTCCACCGAGACACTTAAGTAGAAAAGAGGTTGGGTATTCCAGCAAAACACCGAAGTAGAAGAGAGGTTGGGTATTCCAGCGAGACACCGAAGTAGGAGAGGTTGGGTATTCCAGCAAGACACCGAAGTAGAAGAGAGGTTGGGTATTCAAGCAAGACACCGAAGTAGAAGACAGGTTGGATATTCCAGCAAGACACTGAAGAAGAAGAGAGGTTGGCTATTCCAGCAAGACACTGAAGTAGAAAAGAGGTTGGGTATTCCAGCAAGACACTGAAGAAGAAGAGAGGTTGGCTATTCCACCGAGACACTGAAGTAGAACAGAGGTTGGGTATTCCAGCAAGACACTGACGTAGAAGAGAGGTTGGGTATTCCAGCAAGACATGGAAGTAGAAGAGAGGTTGGGTATTCCAGCAAGACACCGAATTAGAAGAGAGGTTGGGTATTCCAGCAAGACACTGAAGTAGAAGACAGGTAGGGTATTCCAGCAAGACACTGAAGTAGAAGACAGGTTGGTTATTCCAGCAACACACCAAAGTAAAAGACAGGTTGGGTATTCCAGCAAGACACTGAAGTAGAAGAGAGGTTGGGTATTCCAGCAAGACACTGAAGTAGAAGAGAGGTTGGGTATTCCAGCAAGACACTGAAGTAGAAGACAGGTTGGGTATTCCACCGAGACACCGAAGTAGAAGAGAGGTTGGGTATTCCAGCAAGACATGGAAGTAGAAGAGAGGTTGGGTATTCCAGCAAGACACCGAATTAGAAGAGAGGTTGGGTATTCCAGCAAGACACTGAAGTAGAAGACAGGTAGGGTATTCCAGCAAGACACTGAAGTAGAAGACAGGTTGGGTATTCCAGCAACACACCAAAGTAAAAGACAGGTTGGGTATTCCAGCAAGACACTGAAGTAGAAGAGAGGTTGGGTATTCCAGCAAGACACTGAAGTAGAAGAGAGGTTGGGTATTCCAGCAAGACACTGAAGTAGAAGACAGGTTGGGTATTCCACCGAGACACCGAAGTAGAAGAGAGGTTGGGTATTCCAGCAAGACACTAAAGTAGAAGACAGGTTGGGTATTCCAGCAAGACACTGAAGAAGAAGAGAGGTTGGGTATTCCACCAAGACACTGAAGTAGAAGAGAGGTTGGGTATTCCAGCAAGACACTGAAGTAGAAGAGAGGTTGGGTATTCCAGCAAGACACTGAAGTAGAAGAGAGGTTGGGTATTCCACCAAGACACTGAAGTAGAAGAGAGGTTGGGTATTCCAGCAAGACACTGAAGTAGAAGAGAGGTTGGGTATTCAAGCAAGACACTGAAGTAGAAGACAGGTTGGGTATTCAAGCAAGACACTGAAGTAGAAGACAGGTTGGGTATTCCAGCAAGACACTGAAGAAGAAGAGAGGTTGGGTATTCCAGCAAGACACTGAAGTAAAAGAGAGGTTGGGTATTCCAGCAAGACACTGAAGTAGAAGAGAGGTTGGGTATTCCAGCAAGACACTGACGTAGAAGAGAGGTTGGGTATTCCACCAAGACACTGAAGTAGAAGAGAGGTTGGGTATTCCAGCAAGACACTGACGTAGAAGAGAGGTTGGGTATTCCAGCAAGACACTGAAGTAGAAAAGAGGTTGGGTATTCCAGCAAGACACCGAAGTAGAAGAGAGGTTGGGTATTCTAGCAAGACACTGAAGAAGAAGAGAGGTTGGGTATTCCAGCAAGACACTGAAGTAGAAGAGAGGTTGGGTATTCCAGCAAGACACTGACATAGAAGAGAGGTTGGGTATTCCAGCAAGACACGGAAGAAGAAGAGAGGTTGAGTATTCCAGCAAGACACTGAAGAAGAAGAGAGGTTGGGTATTCCAGCAAGACACTGAAGAAGAAGAGAGGTTGGGTATTCCAGCAAAACACTGACGTAGAACAGGTTGGGTATTCCAGCAAGACACTGACGTAGAAGACAGGTTGGGTATTCCAGCAAGACACTGAAGTAGAAGAGAGGTTGGGTATTCCACAAAGACACTGAAGTAGAAGACAGGTTGGGTATTCCAGCAAGACACTGAAATAGATGAGAGGTTGGGTATTCCAGCAAAACTTGGAAGTTTAAGAGAGGTTGGGTATTCCAGCAAGACATGGAAGTTGAAGAGAGGTTGGGTATTCCAGCAAGGCATAACTCCTCATCAATCATGAAGTACCTGCAGGAAGGACAGATTAAGGTTTTGGAATGACCACTGCAGTCCCCAGACTTGAATATTATTAACTAAGTACTAACTGACAGAGTTCAAAAACTTTTGCACAGGGCCTTTTTTCAATTTTTTGAAACTGTAAAAAATAAAAATAAAAATAAAAAGTAATCTTCTTTTAAAATTGGAAGATGCTTACCTTTGTACCATTTAGAGTTTGGGTTAGTTTCTGTTCACTTAGATATTTATTTTAAAAGGCATTTTGAACAGCAGTGGCCACATTTTTGCACCCACTATACATTGGACTGGGAATAGTTTCCATTTGATATTTAAATATGTATTATTTATTTATTATTCATATATATTTATCATTTAATATTCATTTCTATTTAATATTTGCCTCCTGACTAGATCCTTGTATTAACTCCCAGCTGTACGTCACTTTGGATAAAAGCATGTGCGAAATGAAATTGTTTTGTAATTGTGAGCCAGCCATCCAGTGGCCATGATGGAACTGAAAGTTAAGACACTTCACATGGACTTCAACTTCCAGCCCTGGTGGTTGCCACTTGGTAAAGGTGCTTGTACATTGTATTGTGCACATGTTGTGTGTGTGTGTGTGTGTGTGTGTGTGTGTGTGTGTACACGTAGGGAAATACCTTAAGGATGGCTCTGTGGAAGAAGAGGGCCAGTAGCTGGATGAGGTCATAGATGACATATCCTTCCTTCTTCTCCACTCCCAGGATGTTGGGAGGATGGAATGGTTTGGAGCGCTCTAGCTCCACCTTCTGGTTAAATGGGAAAAAACTAAACTGGAAAAAATACTTGATCACTATGGTAACCTGTTGTAAGAGAGCGAGAGAGAGAGAGAGACAGACAGATAGACAGATAGACAGATAGACAGACAGACAGAACAGACAGGTGAGACATGGAGACCTCACATCGACACCCTTTACATGTCTTTGGGTTTTAATGGGTGCCAGCGCCTCAGGAGGTAGAGCAGGCTGTCTGGTAACTAGAGGGTTGCCGGTTCAATCCTAGGCTCCTCCTGGCAAAAATGTGGCAGTATCCCTGAGCAAGACACCCCTCACTGCTCTTGATGAGCTGGTTGTTATACCGCCATAAGTGTGTGTTTGTGTGTGTGTGTGTGTGTGCACCTCTGTGTAGATGATGGCGGTCATCCAGAAGGTCTTGCTGGGTCGAGGCACAGACAGCATGGCCCAGAGGAAGATACAGATGGGCAACAGCAGAGTGAGACAGTTGCCAGACACCATGTGGTTCAGCACGATCACCAGGTAACACACCGTCTCTGACCTGCAGAGCACAGAGGAGAGGAGGGGGAGAAGAAAAAGAGAGGAAGAAGAGGAGGGGGAGAGAAGAAAAAAACAAGAGGAAGAAGAAGGGAGAGGGGAGAGAAGAAAAAGACAGGGTAAAGAGGGAGGGAGGAGAGAAGAAAAAGACATGAGGAAGAGGAGGGGAAAGGGGAGAGAAGAAAAAGAGGAGGAAGAGGAGGGGGAGAGGGGAGAGAAGAAAAAGACAGGAGGAAGAGGAAGGGAGAGAAGAAAAAGACAGGAGGAAGAGGAGGGGAGAGGGGAGAGAACAAAAAGACAGGAGGAAGAGGAGGGGGAGAGGGAAGAGGGAAAAGACAGGAGGAAGAGGAAAGGAGAAGGGAGAGAAGAAAAAGACAGGATGAAGAGGAGGGGGAGAGAAGAAAAACAAGAGGAAGAGGAAAGGAGAGAGGAGAGAAGAAAAAGACAGGAGGAAGAGGAGGGAGAGAGGGGAGAGAAGAAAAAGACAGGAAAAGAGGAGGGGGCGAGAGAAAAAGACAAGAGGAAGAAGAAGGGAGAGGGGAGAGAAGAAAAAGACACGAGGAAGAGGAAGGGAGAGGAGAGAGACGAAAAGCAGGAGGAAGAGGAGGGGAGAGGAGAGAGAACAAAAAGACAGGAGGAAGAGGAGGGGGAGAGGGGAGAGAAGAAAAAGACAGGATGAAGAGGAGGGAGAGAAGAAAAACAGGAGGAAGAGGAAGGGAGAGGGGAGAGATGAAAAAGACAGGAGGAAGCGGAGGGGGAGAGGGGAGAAAAGAAAAAGACAGGAGGAAGAGTATGCAGATTACAGATAACTCTCCCAAGGGCTTCTGATTTGAGGACAAGCTGCCAAGAAAGAAATGGACTCTGATAATAAAAAGCAATATGGCCGCCCGGGTAGCGTGTCGGTTGATTCCACCATACTATTATTCTGATGATAAAAAGCAATATGGCGTCCAGGTGGCGTGGCGGTCTATTCCACCATACTATTATTCTGATAATAAAAAGCAATATGGCGTCCACGTGGCATGGCGGTCTATTCCACCATACTATTATTCTGATAATAAAAAGCAATATGGCGTCCACGTGGCATGGCGGTCTATTCCACCATACTATTATTCTGATGATAAAAAGCAATATGGCGTCCAGGTGGCGTGGCGGTCTATTCCACCATACTATTATTCTGATGATTAAAAGCAATATGGCGTCCAGGTGGCGTGGCGGTCTATTCCACCATACTATTATTCTGATGATTAAAAGCAATATGGCGTCCAGGTGGCGTGGCGGTCTATTCCACCATACTATTATTCTGATGATAAAAAGCAATATGGCGTCCAGGTGGCATGGCGGTCTATTCCACCATACTATTATTCTGATAATAAAAAGCAGTATGGCGTCCAGGTGGCGTGGCGGTCTATTCCACCATACTATTATTCTGATAATAAAAAGCAATATGGCGTCCAGGTGGCGTGGCGGTCTATTCCACCATACTATTATTCTGATATAAAAAGCAGTATGGCGTCCAGGTGGCGTGGCGGTCTATTCCACCATACTATTATTCTGATAATAAAAAGCAATATGGCGTCCAGGTGGCGTGGCGGTCTATTCCACCATACTATTATTCTGATAATAAAAAGCAATATGGCGTCCAGGTGGCGTGGCGGTCTATTCCACCATACTATTATTCTGATATAAAAAGCAGTATGGCGTCCAGGTGGTGTGGCGGTCTATTCCACCATACTATTATTCTGATAATAAAAAGCAATATGGCGTCCAGGTGGCGTGGTGGTCTATTCCACCATACTATTATTCTGATGATAAAAAGCAATATGGCGTCCAGGTGGCGTGGTGGTCTATTCCACTATACTAAGGAAGACAAGGACACTTGGTGGTGGAATGAGGATGTACAGCAAATTATACAGAGGAAGAGGTTGGCAAAGAAGAAGTGGGATAGTCAGAGAGATGAAGAAAGTAGACAGCAGTACAAGGAGATGCAGCATAAAGCAAAGGGAGAGGTGGCAAAGGCAAAGGAAAAGGTGTATGGTGAGTTGTGTGACAGGTTAGACACTAATGAAGGAGAAAAGGACTTGTACCGATTAGCTGCGAAGGATGTACTGCAGGTTAGGGTGATGAAGGATAGAGATGGAAATGTGCTGGCAAGCGAGGAGAGTGTGCTAAGAAGGTGGAAGGACTACTTTGAGGGGCTGATGAATGAAGAAAATGAGAGAGAGAGAAGGCTGGATGATGTGGGGATAGGGAATCAGGAAGTTCAGCGGATTAGCAAGGAGGAAGTGAGGGCAGCTATGAAGAGGATGAAGAGTGGAAAGGCAGTTGGTCCTGATGACATACCTGTGGAGGCATGGAGGTGTTTAGGGGAGATGGCAGTGGGGTTTTTAACTAGATTGTTTAACACAATCTTGGAAAGTGAGAGGATGCCTGAGGAGTGGAGAAGAAGCATACTGGTACCGATTTTCAAGAACAAGGGCGATGTGCAGAACTGTAGCAACCACAGAGGTATAAAGTTGATCAGCCACAGCATGAAGATTTGGGAAAGAGTAATAGAAGCTAGGTTAAGAGGAGGAGAGGTGATGATCAGCGAGCAGCAGTATGGTTTCATGCCATGAAAGAGCACCACAGATGTGATGTTTGCTTTGAGAATGTTGATGGAGAAGTATAGAGAAGGCCAGAAGGAGGTACATTGTGTCTTTGTAGGTTTAGAGAAAGCTTATGACAGAGTGCCGAGAGAGGAGGTGTGGTATTGTATGAGGAAGTCAGGAGTTGCAGAGAAGTATGTAGGAGTGGTGCAGGATATGTATGAGGGAAGTGTGATAGTGATGAGGTGTGTGGTTGGAATGACAGATGGGTTCAAGGTGGAGGTGGGATTACATCAAGGATCGGCTCTGAGCCCTTTCTTGTTTGCAATGGTGATGGACAGGTTGACGGATCAGGCAGGAGTCTCCATGGATGATGATGTTCGCAGATGACATTGTGATCTGTAGCGAGAGTAGGGTGCAGGTGGAGGAGAGCCTGGAGAGGTGGAGGTATGCACTGGAGAGAAGAGGAATGAAAGTCAGGAGGAGCAAGATGGAATACCTATGCATGAATGAGAGGGAGGACAGTGGAATGGTGAGGATGCAAGGAGTGGAGGTGACAAAGGCATTTGAGTTTAAATACTTGGGGTCAACTGTCCAAAGTAACGGGGAGTGCAGGAGAGAGATGAAGAAGAGAGTGCAGGCAGGGTGGAGTGGGTGGAGAAGAGTGTCAGGAGTGATGTGTGACAGAAGGGTACCAGCAAGAGGTAAAGGGAAGGTTTACCAGATGGTAGTGAGACCAGCTATGTTGTATGGTTTGGAGACAGTGGCACTGATGAAAAGACAGGAGGAGGAGCTGGAGGTGGCAGAGATGAAGATGATAAGATTTTCACTGGGAGTGATGAAGAAGGACAGGATTAGGAACGATTATATTAGAGGGACCGCTCAAGTTGGACGGTTTGGAGACAAAGCAAGAGAGACAAGATTGAGATGGTGTGGACATGTGTGGAGGAGAGATGCTGGGTATACTGGGAGAAGGATGCTGAATATGGAGCTGCCAGGGAAGAGGAGAAGAGGAAGGCCAAAGAGGAGGTTTATGGATGTGGTGAGGGAGGACATGCAGGTGGCTGGTGTGACAGAGGAAGATGCAGAGGACAGGAAGAGATGGAAACGGATGATCCGCTGTGGCGCCCCCTAACGGGAGCAGCAAAAAGTAGTAGTAGTAGATTCTGTTTATGGGTTTTGCCAATGGTAATTTATTGTAATGTGGTTCATTTAGTACTTTTACTGTGTTATTGCTGTGTTTTATGTGTTTCTGTTGTTTTATGTGTTCTTTGGATGCTATGTAAAGCAAGTGCTCTATATATCCATCCATCCATTCATCCATTATCTGAACCGCTTATCCTGCTCTCAGGGCTACGGGGATGCTGGAGTCTATTCCAGCTATACATATACACACACACATACACACACATACATATACACACACACACACACATATATATATATCATTTTTTTCTGAAACCGTCAATGGTGCTGTTGTAAGTGCTCAACTAATGAGGAGCGGAATATCAATACAGATGCAGGAAGAACGTTTAAATACATAGCAGTACAAGCCTGTTTTGTGCATCATGCACTCATCAGCTGCTAATGTGCACGATGCACGAAACAGGCCTGTACAGCTATGTATTAAAACTTTTTTCCTGCATCGATATTGATATATATATATATAAACTTTGTTAAAAGAAATACTCAACAGTAGGGTAAGTGCTCAACAAATAAGGAGCAAAATAATCCGGTGAGTCAAGTAAATTCTGTATGAGACAGTACAAGCCTGTTACAGGTATGAAACAGGCTTGTACTGTCTCATACAGAATTTGGATTATATATAAAGGTATGATTATTACTGCAGACATGACCATCATACATATAGCTGAAACAAACGAGTTTGTTTAGTAGAAAAAAGTTCTAATTCCCTGTTGAAACTTGAGGTAGCTTAAGGTCACGCAAGTCATTAAGAACACTACTGAAAGCTTCTTGCATGAAGGTTCAGGAACTTCATGTTCTACTTCAGCCAACCAGCAGAGACCTGAGAAGCATATTCTGAAGAACATGAATCCCACTTGGAATGAAACTGAGCTGGAATCACAAATGAGGTGAATGTGCAGCAAGGTTCATTGTCTTTGTATGATCCATGGTAGAGTCCATCTTCTTCCTACTTCCTGGTACATCGACTGTCTCGTACAAAGCCAGACCTGATGCCCACAGAGGACATGAACCAACAACAAGGGACAATATGACAACCATGTCATACTGCCTCACAACCAACATGTACCATTAGACTGCTACCAGGAAACCAGACAGAAAGTTGTTGTGTTACCTAGCAACCAGGATGTTGTAGAGGGCATAGCATAGCTGGAGCAGCTGAGGTTGGTTACCATAGAAACAATCGGATGCTTCCAAATCCTCATCATAGAACATCCTGGAGGAGAGACATGATGATGTTATGTTAAAAACTGACTGGTCATGAAGAAAACCCAAGACATCTGTCCAAATACTGCTGTGTGTGTGTGTGTGTGTGTGTGTGTGTGTGTGTGTGTGTGTGTGTGTGTGTGTGTGTGTGTGTGTGTGTGTAATTTGTATATTTACTTTTTTTTCAGCAGCTCACTTGCTGTCAGCTCCTGGGTGCAGGAAGGGGTAAGACAAGAAGTGGAAGTGGGTCCAGAAAGGAAGTCTTTTTTTTTCTCAGGCTCTCGTCTGAACAGCCGCTTTCTGAAGGACCCTAAAGACACGCCCTTACCCCACCCCCTCTGCTTTCTCCTCTTCTCCTTTCTCCCTTCTCTGAAGTCCAGGCCCAGAGCCAGGCTGTAAGAGGGGGGGAGGACAGGAGAGGAGAGGGGGGGGGAGGGAGGAAAGTTCTGTGTGTGTGTGTGTTGTGTCTGAAGTGTGTGTGCATCTGAGTGTGTGTGTTGACTGTAAGAGTCAGAGGGAGGTTGACAGTTTGAATCCTCAGTGCTGTCCAAGGTCTCCTGACAAGAACAGGGAGCCGTGCACTGACTGAGAGGGCGAGAGAGAGCGAGAGAGAGAGAGAGATATTGATTATTTAATCTGGTATGGTCAGGAGAAATTTGAAAATCCTGTTATTCAATGTGGACATTATAGTCTCAAACCAAAGAAAGCCTGTGGCCCTGACAGCATCAGGACTGAAAAGCTCAAACACAGTTCTCTTGAGCTGCAGAAGGTCCTGCTTAAACTGTTCAACCTGGTTCTACAAGCTGGCTGCTCTCCTGACGCCTGGAATAGGGGGCTTATATCCCCAATATACAAGAGTGGAGATACATTTGACCCCAATAACTACCGAGGCATCTGTGTGAGCAGTAACCTGGGGAAGGTCTTCTGCTATATTATTAATACAGGCCTTCCTTACCAAACACAGTGTCTTGAGCAAGAGTCAGATTGGCTTTTCACCAAATCACCACACTACAGATCACATCTACACCCTACACACCCTAATTAATCAACATGTTCATAAAAAAATAAAGGAAAAATATTTGCATGCTTCACTGATTTTAAGAAAGCATTTGATTCTATCTGGTACGATGGCTTATGTTATAAAATCATCCAAAGTGGCGTAGGGAGTAAAGTGTTTGACATAATCAAATCTACATATTTGGAAAATAAGTGCGGCATAAAACTTGGCGACAAAAGAACAGAATACTTCACTCAAGGGCGAGGGGTGAGACAGGGCTGCAGTTTGAGTCCAACCCTGTTCAGTATCTACATCAGTGAGTTAGCGGTGTTACTGGAACAATGTGGAGCTCCTGGCCTCACCCTAAACAACACAGAAGTTAAATTCTTGCTCTATGCAGATGACCTGGTGCTGCTGTCACCCACAGAACAGGGTCTACAGCAGCATCTGGATCTGTTAGAGAAATACTGTCAGGACTGGGCCCTGACAGTAAACTTAAAAAAGACAAAAATTATGATCTTCCAGAAGAAGCCCAGGTGTGAGGAAAGTAGACACCTATTTACTCTAGGTAACACCGCCCTAGAGCACACGTTAAACTATGATGACCTGGGACTGAGGGTCAGTGCTGCGGGAAGCTTTGGTCTGGCAGTGAAAGCACTTAAAGAGAAAGCCCGAAGAGCTTTCTATGCAATAAAAAGAACAGTCTATAAAACAGACATCCCAATTAAAACCAGGTCCAAAATCTTTGACAGTGTCCTCCTGCCCATTGCAGTATATGGAAGTGAAGTATGGGGTCCACTCAGTCAGCAAGACTACACTAGATGGGACAAACATCCAATAGAAACCCTGCATGCAGAATTCTGTCAAACTGCTAAACGTACAAAGGAAAACAGCAACAAATGCATGCAGGGCAGAATTAGGCCGTTTCCCATTGATAATAAATATTAAACAGATCACTTAAATTCTGGATGCACCTTAAATTAAGTCCCCACCACACACTGCAGTTTAAAGCAGTCCAAATCCAAGAGGTAAGAAAGAGTCCCCTCAGTCAGCTGGTTCTGAAACTAACTGACCCTGTAACCACTGACACAGATGAGTTTCAGACTAGCACTGCTGACCAACCACAGACTAGAGGAAACCACATCATCACACAATGCAACAACTCATATGTGGAACACTGGGACACAGAAACCAAATGACAACACAAGTTAGAATATTATGGGGCCCTAAAAAGAGAAGACAAACCGGCTGACTGTCTGTCCACTGTCAGAGACAGTTAGCACAGACACATCCTTACCGAGTACAGGCTCACTGACCACAGTCTAGCCAGGAAAAGGGCAGACACACAAAACATCTTGGCTACCAAAAGAGCAAAGAATATGTGGTCCCTGTACGGCAGGTGAGGTGGAGACAGAGATGCACTTCCTGCTAAATTGTGAGAAATCCCAGAACATAAGAGAAAAATACCAAGAGACATTTGAAAACCAATTCCAAATGTTCTACTTCTGGATGAGAAAGAACAATGGCCACTTATTTTAGGAGAGGGTCAAAGTTCACACCTTGCGGTACAATATGTGTCAGAATGCCATAGCCTAAGGGTCAGTGAGTGACCAAAACACTGTCAATTACTGTCAGTTGCTGTTCAAGAGCTGCTCTATGTTTCTGCCAGATCTAGGTATTCCTTTTTCCTTTTTAAGTACTCTATTGACCTGTTTTGTTTTGCTTTGGCAACATTGTAATTAATGCAGTCACGCCAATAAAGCATCATTGAATTGAATTGAATTGAATTGAATTGAATTGAGAGAGAGACAGAGACAGACAGACAGACAGAGTCAGACAGAGAGAGAGGCAGTTATCAAAAACTTGACCAATGAAGGTTCAGAAAAAAAGAGGAAGCATCTTCCTCACCTTGATGTTGCTATCATTCCTCCTTCCACTGAGGAGGAGGAGGAGGAGGAGAAGGAGGAAGATAAGTCGATTCTCTCCATCCTGCATAGTCTAGGATGTGGTCGCTGGCTAGTTTTAGCCACAGAGCATTCTGGGAAATCAGTGTGAAAGTCTGCTGCTCTGTGCATTTGTGGTTGAACAGCCAAAGCTGTGGAAGAAGTCTCTGTTTCTGATGTACTGTCTTCAGCTGACGTTTGTTGTGGAAAAATAGTTTTGCTTTGTGCTGGGATGTCTTCCCCCAGTACAGTCTCTGGTTTACTGTCTGCCGTCTCTGCTTCCAGATCGACAGATACCGTCTCTGTTTTATAATCGGCTGATGCCGTCTGTTGGGTTCCATCTCCTAGGCTTGGTGTTTCTGTTTGGAGATGGTGAGATATCACACTTCCTGCTGACAGAGTCTCTGCTTCCTGTACTACTGCAGCAGGGCCGCTAGAGCCGCCTCTTCTTGTTGCAACAAGTCCTTTTTCTGTTTCTACAGGTCCTCTTCCAGTTTGTACAAGTCCACTTCCAGTTTCCTCAAGTCCTCTTTCTTCTTCTAATGGCCCTCTTCCTGTTTCTATGGATCCCCTTCCTGTTTCTAGAAGTCCTTTTCCTGTTTCTAGAAGTCCTACTCCTGTTTCTAGAGGTTCTCTTCCAGTTTCTACAAGTCCACTTCCAATTTCTTCAAGTCCTCTTTCTGTTTCTAATGGTCCTCTTCCTGTTTCTAGAAGTCCTTCTTCTGTTTCTATGGGTCCTCTTCCTGTTTCTATTAGTCCTTTTCCTGTTTCTAGAGGTCCTTTTCCTGTTTCGAGAGGTTCTCTTCCTGTTTCTGGAAGTCTTCTTTCTATCTCTGAAGCACCTCCTTCTGTCACCGCTCTATCCCTCCCCTCCATTTCGCTCTCTGCTACCTGTTCCCACCTTGACCATTGCCCCATGGTTTCATGGGTACTATAGTCTGTCTCCCCCTCAGCCTCGTGGGTACTGTAGTCCATACCACACTCCCTGGAGAGCCTGTACATCTGTTGTTGGTAATAATCATGGATAGCCTCTCTGGAGGGCACAGTACCCTAGAAACAAACACACACCATGAATACGACCCGAATATGCTGTAATCCACACATAACATCTATACTACCAAAGCACTACCTAAAGTACACAACAGTGCATACTAAACGTGAATACTGCCTAAAGTAAACACTAATACATACATAGTATGAATACAACTTAAAGTACAGATACTCAAATGAATATTACCTAGAGTACAAAGTAATGCATGACATGTATACCACTTAGAGTACCACAGTAATAACACTTAACATATATATCACCTCAAGTATGCTGCAACACATAACATGAATACTGCCTAGAGTACACAGTAATACACATATATTTTATAATCTTTTCACTGAGAAGGGAACCTCACTGTCAGTGTGTGTGTGTGTACCTGTTTCGCCTGTTGCGTCAGCATGCAGCGCTCCATGCGGAGGACAGTGGAGATGTCAGTGTGCTCCTGACACAGAGAGTTTAACCAGCTCGTCAGAGAGTCCAGGACAGCTCCCAGCAGAACCCACCAGAACTTCAACATGTTGGACACATGGTGCAACATATTGTCTGAGGACACGGACACACACACACACACACACACACACACACACACACACACACACACACAACACACACACACAACACAGGGTGGTTTCCTGACTGAGTAGGATAAACAATATGATAAGTTTGTCTTTATTTGTGACTGGAAGAAACTGAGCTCTGCTGGAGAGCAGTGATTACAGCACGGTACTGAAAGTAAAATGTGAGAAAAACAAATAAATAATAATATAATAAAATACTACATAATAAAAACACATCCATAATCATTCACATAATAAAATAAATAATAACATAATACATAATAAAAAACACATTAATAATCATTCCCAGCCTAAGGGGAAGTTGTGATTTACCGGCTTTTGGCCCAGCAACTGGAGAAAAACACATCCAGAAGCAAATTAAACATCCTACATTCTTCACGTTCTGGTTAAAGCTACTTGAGAAGCAACATTTATATGCTGACAAACAGGAATATTTTATTCCGTTTTTTTTTTTAAGCGGCACACCATATTCCGCTTCCGGTGTGGGAAGATGGCTGTGTGAGTTCAGTTTGCAGTGGCCTCACCCAGTACCGGTGTGGGAAGATGGCGGCACAAACTCACGTTTACAGCGGCCTCACCCGGTACCATCCATGCAGTGTCTTTGTCCACATCTGTGTCTAGGTTTGTGTCTTTGTTTGGTGGCCGGGAGAGCTTGGTCTGCTACGTCCTGTGGGTCCAGGGACCACGACCCTACTTGGAGCTGCGCCCGAGGAGGAAACACAGGGGGCGGTCTGACAGGACACGGAAGTGGGGCAGGCTAAGCCAACTGTTAGCCCATGCAGACCAGCAGTTCCAATAACACAAAGGGCGGTCTGGTGGTGGTCTCACCTAGTGTTGACTGTGTTTTTAGTGTCGTCGTGTGGAGTGTGGGGAGGTGTGTCGAAGGTGTCTGGCTGGGAGAGCCGGCGCTGGATCATCCGGGGGAGCCTGGTCTGCTGCGTCCAGTGGGCCCAGGGAACACGGCCCTACTTGGAGGAATTACCGAGGGCGGTGTGACAGGATGCGGAAGTGGGATGGGCTAAGCTAACTGCTAGCCCATGCAGACCGGTGGTTCAGACAGTCATCCTGGCATTCGCCCTCTTGGACGGTGAATTTTATTTATCTATTTTTTGTTGATATGTGGGATATATGTGTTTTTGTAGTTTTTTAGTAGTTTGGACATGTATGTTCTTGTAGTGTGGATGTGTATTTGTGTGTGTGTTGCACTGCTGTGGGCTGGGGGAAACCATATTTCCTTTCATTTCATGTGCGCTGGTGCATGGGATGAAATGACAAGTACTATTCCTGATTCCTGATAGTGACCGAAAGTGCACCACAACAAACAACAAATGACAAAACAGATACAATCAGATGGGGTCTAATAAAATGTAAAAAAAACGAAGAAAAAAAAAGAAAAAGGAAAAATACAAAAAAGGAAAAAAATAATAGAAATAGATATACATATCAATATAAATAGATGGTGATGCAACTAAAAGTAAAGGTGGTGATAATAATAAAAAAGGATGAATAACTGTTTGAATGATTTGTTTAAATTTCCCATGAGTCCATGTCTCTTATGTCTAACGTTCTTCGGTTGGGACTTTTGTTTGTTGTTTTTTTTTTTTGGTTTGGGAGAAGCTGAATTCTTCATGATTCCTGTATATCGTATATCCCCTATACATGATATCATGTATGATTCACAATTATACAAGACAGACTCCTACCTGGACCCGCCTCTTGCCCCGCCTCTCTCTCCTCTTGCTCCACCTCTCTCTCCTCTTGCTCCGCCTCCTCATCAGCCTCTATGGTGCCCACTGCAGTGATGGAGAAATGGTTTAGTGTCTTTTCGACTGCCAGTCCGTGTCGTAGTGTGCTGTCATGTTTTGTCATGCTTATGAGCTCATGCGAGTATTAGCAGTGGTCCTCGCACTACCTGGGGATATGCTACCAAATACAAGTTCGCGGTCCCACGAGGTGGAGCTGGTTGTGGTGAAACTAGCATGTTTCTATGTTTACTAATGTGATTCTATGATCTTTATGATGTTGTCCATGTTACCATGGTAATGTCATGGGAGCCATTGGTCCATATGAACATCCTACATATGCCTCGGTTTTAACGTGGTCTCTCTCTCCTGAATGTGTGTGTATATATAGAAAAAAGGAGGAGATAAAGGCCACAGATATCAGGACACGGAAACTTCTCACAATGCACGGAGGCTACCACCCAAAGTCCAGCAACCTGAGACTGTATGATAAGTGAAAGGATGGGGGCCAAGGGTCTGTGAGTGTCAGGACCACTGTCCTGGATAAAAACTGGAACATCCATGAGTACATCAGAAAGAGGGCCCCCCACGTTGAACTGCCTAGTGAGTACCACAGGCATGAGAAGACAGAGTACAGAGGCAGAAGAAGAGGCAGTATCATGGAAGATCAAGCCCCTCCACGGGATGTACCATTGACAGATAGACAACGTAGCTGATATCGAGAAATCTTACCGGTGGCTAGAAAAGGCTGGACTGAAGGACAACACAGAGGCTCTGATCATAGCAGTACAAGAACAGACACTCAGCACTAGATCGATTGAGGCAGGGGCTACCGCAACAGAAAAGAGCCAAGATGCAGGCTGTGCAAAGATCCCCCTGAGACAGTCCAGCACTTCGTAGCAGGGTGTAAACTGCTAGCTGGGAAAGCGCACACTGAAAGGCATAACCAAGTAGCTGGGATAGTGTACAGGAACATCTGTACTGAATACAGACTGGAAGTCGTCAAGTCCAAATGGGAGACATCACCAAAGATGGTTGAGAGTTGCAGAGGTAATATCCTGTGGGTCTTCAAGTTCCAGACTGACAAGCAGGTGCTGGCTAACCAACCAGACATTGTGGTGGTCCACAAGGAACAGAAGACAGCAGTAGTGATCCATGTAGCAATCCCGAGCGATGGCAACATCAGGAAGAAAGAGCATGAGAAGCTAGAGAAATACCAAGGGCTGAGGGAAGAACTAGATCAGATGTGGAAGGGTAAATCCACAGTAGTCCCAGTGGTAACAGGAACACTAGGGGCTGTGACCCCCAAATTGGGAGACTCCAGGAACAACATTTGAGGTCTCTGTCCAGAAGATGCTGTCCTAGGAACAGCTAAGATACTGCACAGACCCCTCAAACTCCCAGGCCTCTTGTAGAGGACCTGAGCTTGAGGAAGACGCTCACCACCCAAAAAAGGGTGACGGGGAGATTTTTTTTTGTAGTAGCTGGCTAGATCAGTAAGTAGGTATATACAGTGTATCCGGAAAGTATTCACACCCCTTCACTTTCCCCACATTTTGTTATGTTACAGCCTTATTCCAAAATGGATTAAATTCCTTTTTTTTCCGCATCAATCTACACACAATACCCCATAATGACAAAGTAAAAGGTTATGTAGAAATTTTTGCAAATTTATTAAAAATAAAAAATTGAAATATTGCATGTACATAAGCATTCACACCCTTTGTATGACACTCAGAATTGAGCTCAGGTTCATCCTGTTTCCACTGATCATCCTTGAGATATTTCTTCATCTTGATTGGAGTCCACCTGTAGTAAATTCAATGGATTGGACATGATTTGGAAAGGCACACACCTGTCTATATAAGGTCCCACTGTTGACAGTGCATGTCAGAGCAGAAACCAAGCCATTAAGTCAAAGGAATTGGCTGTGGACCTCCGAGACAGGATTGTATCGAGGCACAGATCTGGGGGAGGGTACAACAAAATTTCTACAACTTTGAAGGTCCCGAAGAGCACAGTGGTCTCCATCATTCGTAAATGGAAGAAGTTTGGATCCACCAGGACTCTTCCTAGAGCTGGCCGCCCAGCCAAACTGAGCAATCGGGGGAGAAGGGCCTTGGTCAGGGAGGTGACCAAGAACCCGATGGTCACTCTGACAGGGCTCCAGCGTTCCTCTGTGGAGATGGGACAACCTTCCAGAAGGACAACCATCTCTGCAGCACTCCACCAATCAGGCCTTTATGGTCGAGTGGCCAGACGGAAGCCTCTGCTCAGTAAAAGGCACATGACAGCCCGCTTGGAGTGGGAGTTGAAGGTTTACCTTTAGCCACGACAACGACCCTAAGCACACAGCCAAGACAACGAAGGAGTGGCTTCGGGACAAGTCTGTGAATGTCTTTGAGTGGCCCAGCCAGAGCCCAGACTTGAACCCCATTGAACATCTCTGGAAAGACCTGAAAATAGCTGTGCAGCGATGCTCCCCATCTAACCTTACAGAGCTGGGGAGGATCTGCAGAGAAGAATGGGAGAAATACCCCAAATATAGGTGTGCCAAGCTTGTAGCTTCATACCCAAGAAGACTTGAGGCTGTAATCGCTGCCAAGGGTGCCTCAACCAAGTACTGAGTAAAGGGTGTGAATATTTATGTACATGCAATATTTCAGTCTTTTATTTTTAATAAATTTGCAAACATTTCTACAAAACCTTTTTCGCTTTGTCATTATGGGGTATTATGTGTAGATTGATGAGGAAAAAAAAGGAATTTAATCCATTTTGGAATAAGGCTTAACTCAAAATTGCAACGGCAAAATAGAGACATGCTTATGGCATGAAACAGGCTTGTATTGTCTTTACTTGACTCACTGGATTATATATATACAGGTCCATAAGTATTTGGACAGTGGCACAATATTTGTAATTTTGCACCTGTACACCACCACGGTGGATTTGACATGAAGTAACCAACATGTGATTTAAGTGTGGACTTTCAGCTTCAATTTAAGGGGTTGGACAAAAACATTGCATTAACTGTTCAGGAATTACAGCCACTTTTGATCCTGTGAAAAGTAATTGGACGCGTGACTAACAAGTGGTTTTAGGGGCAAGTAAGACCTTTTCCATCATTATTTCATGACAATTTAAGCAGATAAAAGGTCTGGCGTTCATTCCAAGTATTTACATTTGCATTTGGTAGCTGTTCATCGGAACTCTCAACATGAAGTCCATAGAGGTGTCAATACAAGTGATGGAGGCCATCATTAAGCTGAACAAACAAAGGAACTCTATCAGATGGATAGGAAACACTTAAGGAGTGACCAAATCAACATTTTGGTACATTCTTAAAAAGAAAGAATGCACTGGCAAGCTCAGCAGCACCAAAAGGCTTGGAAGACCACGTAACAAATCTACAGTGGATGATCGCAGAATTCTTTCCCTAGTGAAGACAAACACTCACAACATTTAGTGAAGTCACAAACATACTCTTGAGAGGTAGGGGTATACACATTCACAACATTTAGTGAAGTCAGAAACACTCTTGAGAGGTAGGGGTATACACATTCACAACATTTAGTGAAGTCAGAAACACTCTTGAGAGGTAGGGGTATCATTGTCCAAGTCTACAATCAAGAGATGCCTGAACGAAAATAAATACAGAGGGCTTATGACAAGGTGAAAACCACTGGTGTCACTTAAGAACAGGAAGGCCAGATTAGACTGTGTTTAAAAACATCTAAAAACCTACCCAGTTCTGGAACAAGGTTCTTTGGACAGATGAAGCAATGATTAACTTGTACCAGAAGGATGGGAAGAGGGAAGTGTGGAGAACAAAGGGAACAGCTCATGATTCTCAGCATACCTTATCATCTGTCAAACATGGTGGAGGTGGTGTTATGAAATGGACATGTATGGTTGCCAGTGGAACTTGGTTATTGGTGTTTATTGATGATGTGACTACTGACAGAAGTAGCAGGATGGATTGTGATGTTTATAAGGATATAAGATTTGCTCAGGTTTAGCCAAATGTCACAACACTGAGAGGACGGCGCTTCACACTGCAAATGGATAGTGACACAAAACAAGCTGAGAAAGCAACCCAACAGTCTCTCAAGGCAAAAAAGTGGAATATTCAGCAGTGACCAAGTCAGTCACCTGACCTCAACCCAGTTGAGCCTGCTTTTCACTTGCTGAAGATCAAACTAACGGCCAAAAGACCCACAAACAACCAGCAACAGAAGGCAGCTGCAGTTAAGTCTTGGCAGAGCATTTCAAAGGAAGGAAACTCAGAATTTGAAGATGTTGATGGGTTCCACACTTCAGACAGTCATCGACTGCAAAGGATTTTCCTTCAAACATGAAATATAATTGTTATAATCAATAATCCTAATTATGTTTGTTTGTCCAATTACTTTTGAGCCTCTGAAAATAGGGTGACCCTGTATATCCATGGCTGTAATTCCTGAACAGTTAATGCCATACTTTTATCCAACCCCTGAAATTAAAGTTGAAAGTCTACTCTTCAATCACATCTCAGATACTTCATGTCACATCCACTGTGGTGGTGTACAGGGGCAAAATTACAAATACTGTGTAACTGTCCAAATACTTGTGGATCTAACTGTGTGTGTGTGTGTGTGTGTGTGTGTGTGTGTGTGTGTGTGTGTGTGTGTGTGTGTGTGTGTGTGTGTGTGTGTGTGTGTGTGTATATATATGTATTATCCTCTTCCTGTCCCCTGCTCACCTCCTCTGTTCTCCTCTCTCCTCCTCTTGCGTCCGACGGTATATTTTGACCACAGACTTTGTCTGTGGGCGCTGCGAGCTCTCATGGCCGTCTTTGAATCTGTTACCCAGGCATGATAGACAAACTGGAGAGACAGGTAGAAAGATGGTGAGACAGACAAACAAGGAAAGGCTGAGGGAAACAGAGACAAGCAGACAGATCAGAGTACATTAACAGACAAAAAGAACAGAACAGAGTCCAACAGAGGAGACTATAATAGAACAGAATTGAGTCCAACAGAGGAGACTATAATAGAACAGAATTGAGTCCAACAGAGGAGACTATAATAGAACAGAATAGGGTCCAACAGAGGAGACTATAATAGAACAGAATAGGGTCCAACAGAGGAGACTATAATAGAACAGAATAGAGTCCAAAAAATGAGACTATAATACAACAGAATAGAGTCCAAAAGAGGAGACTATAATAGAACAGAATTGAGTCCAACAGAGCAGACTATAATAGAACAGAATAGAGTCCAACAGAGGAGACTATAATAGAACAGAATTGAGTCCAACAGAGGAGACTATAATAGAACAGAATAGGGTCCAACAGAGGAGACTATAACAGAATAGAGTCCAACAGAGGAGACTATAATAGAACAGAATAGGGTCCAACAGAGGAGACTATAACAGAATAGAGTCCAACAGAGGAGACTATAATAGAACAGAACAGAGTCCAACAGAGGAGACTATAATAGAACAGAATAGGGTCCAACAGAGGAGACTATAACAGAATAGAGTCCAACAGAGGAGACTATAATAGAACAGAATAGGGTCCAACAGAGGAGACTATAACAGAATAGAGTCCAACAGAGGAGACTATAATAGAACAGAATAGAGTCCAACAGAGGAGACTATAATAGAACAGAATAGGGTCCAACAGAGGAGACTATAACAGAATAGAGTCCAACAGAGGAGACTATAATAGAACAGAATAGAGTCCAACAGAGGAGACTATAACAGAACAGAGTCCAACAGAGGAGACTATAATAGAACAGAATAGAAAATAAAAGTGAAATGTCTCGTTGCTGCAATCATGGTGTCATGTTGTCAAGGTAATGTCACCTGGAAGGCGGATTTCTCAGGGAGGTCCTCCTCCTTCCTCTCCTCCTCATCTTCCTCCTCACTGTCAGTCTCAAACAGATAATAGTTTCCACTCCTCACCACTAAAGGAAGACAGATAGACAACTGTCTGACCTTCAACACACTAACAGACAGACAGGTGTCCAGTTTAGAGTGCTAACAAAAACATTTAACATTCAGACACAAGGCTGCACAGGCAGACAGACAGACAGCCATACAGCCAGGCAGACACAGCTAGGCAGACAGAGAGACAGTTGGACAGAGAGAGACAGACAGAGAGACAGTTGGACAGAGAGAGACAGACATACAAATGCAGAATGTAGACAGACAGTCCACAGAATGAAGGGGTAAGAAAATGAAAGACAGGAATAGGAAACAAAGTTGTGACGAGTGACTGTGATTGGCAGGGCAGAGTGTTGATGTCAGCGGTCATGTGACTCACTGGAGGCGTGGTCTACCCAGGGTCTCCACCAATCCTTCCTGCTCCTCTGCCCCTTCCCCTTTTCCTGACCTACACACAAACACACACACACACACACACACACACACACACACACAGTGGTGACAGTGAGTGAGTTTTGTCGTGTCCTTGTGAACAGAATTAAAGGATATGTGACTGGTGATGCTGTTGTGCTGCTGTTTGCTTTCGTCAGCAGCACACAGTCCTCGCAGGGCCAGGTCGGCATAAATGTTTGCTTAGTTTAGCTTAGCTTAGCTTAGCTTAGTTTAGCCACAGGCTGGAAACAAGCCACACACAGCCCCAGCACTACAGAAGGGTAGGCTTCAGTGTGATCAAGTCAGTGCAGGAGCCGATGATTTGAATAAAATCAATAAAATAATAATAGAGGCAAACCATAAAATCAATTAAAATAATCTCGTGGTCCCAGGGAGTTGTGAAAAGTTATTAGTTATTAAAGTTAAAAGCAAGCAGAGCAACAGACAAACAAACCGTCAGCTGGGAACCAGTCAACTCCCCTCATTATTTCAAGCACTTCCACATAAGCTGAAAGGCGATACAAGTTAAAATGGGCATGTTGCACATTAACAGTACACAAACACTCAGCACACAAGCTGCTCCCTGGCTGTACAGGCAGCGTGAGCACCCCCGGTGGACAAGCTAATCTACCTTTGTCCACCTGTGCACAGGGCAATGAAAAATTCTGATTCTCATTCTAGCAACGCCTGCATTTCCTGAGGACGCCGAGGAGCGCCCATCTATCCCCCCATCCTCCCCAACTTCTACCACTGCACCATAGAGAGCATCCTGACCAGCGGCATCTCAGTGTGGTACGGCAACTGCACCTCAGTAGACCAGAAACCTCTGCAGCGGGTCGTCACGGCAACCCAGCATATCACCAGTACCCAGCTCCCAACCATAAAAGACATCTATCACAAACGCTGCCTTGGAAAGGGTCTGAGCATCAGCAGAGATCCCACCCACCCCAACCATGGACTGTTCTCCCCCCTGCGCTCTGGGAGGCGCTACAGGAGCCTCAGAGCCCGCACTACCAGGCTCAAAAACGGCTTCGTTCCTCAAGCTGTTACCAACAGAGGTATATTCACATTTGTAGATGAGCCTGTGTTTGTAAGTCTTCTTGAAGGGGAGGAGGAACAACATGGACCTGTAGTCGATGATGGTGTGATAAGTCTTTTCTCCACTTAAATGTGCCTGAAACTAAAGACATGATGATCAGCTTTAGAAAGACTCCTCCTAGTCCTGTACCAACCAGCATTAAAGGTGCTGACATTGAGCTTGTGGACAGCTACAAACATCTGGGGATTGTTCTCCACAACAAACTGCGCTTTGAAACTCATGTTGATTCCACATCACAGAAGGTCCAACGAAGACTTGTTTCTTGAGGTATATGTTGACATGTAATGTCTCCTCCCAGACGATGACTCTCTTTATATGGACATGTAATGTCTCCTCCCAGACGATGACTCTCTTTATATGGACATGTAATGTCTCCGAAAGCAAACAGCAGCACACACTCACATTGAGAGACAATGACACATGGAGGTAGAAAGAAAGATACATAGACTGACAAACAGGCAGACTTACAGAGAGACAGACAGAAGGACGGGCATGTAGCGAGAGACAGACAGACAGAAGGACGGGCATGTTGAGAGACAGACAGACAGAAGAACGGGCATGTTGCGAGAGACAGACAGACAGAAGGATGGGCATGTGGCGAGAGACAGACAGACAGAAGGATGGGCATGTAGCGAGAGACAGACAGACAGAAGGACGGGCATGCAGTGAGAGACAGACAGACAGAAGGACGGGCATGTAGAGAGAGACAGACAGACAGAAGGATGGGCATGCAGTGAGAGACAGACAGACAGAAGGACGGGCATGTAGAGAGAGACAGACAGACAGAAGGATGGGCATGCAGTGAGAGACAGACAGACAGAAGGATGGGCATGTAGAGAGAGACAGACAAACAGAAGGACGGGCATGTAGTGAGAGACAGACAGACAGCAGAAGGACGGGCATGCAGTGAGAGACAGACAGACAGAAGGACGGGCATGTAGAGAGAGACAGACAGACAGAAGGATGGGCATGCAGTGAGAGACAGACAGACAGAAGGACGGGCATGTAGAGAGAGACAGACAGACAGAAGGATGGGCATGCAGTGAGAGACAGACAGACAGAAGGACGGGCATGTAGAGAGAGACAGACAGACAGAAGGACGGGCATGCAGTGAGAGACAGAAAGACAGCAGAAGGACGGGCATGCAGTGAGAGACAGAGAGACAGAAGGATGGGCATGCAGTGAGAGACAGACAGACAGAAGGATGGGCATGCGGTGAGAGACAGACAGACAGAAGGATGGGCATGCAGTGAGAGACAGACAGACAGACAGAAGGACGGGCATGTAGAGAGAGACAGACAGACAGAAGGATGGGCATGCAGTGAGAGACAGACAGACAGACAGAAGGACGGGCATGTAGAGAGAGACAGACAGACAGAAGGATGGGCATGCAGTGAGAGACAGACAGACAGCAGAAGGACGGGCATGCAGTGAGAGACAGACAAACAGAAGGACGGGCATGTAGAGAGAGACAGACAGACAGAAGGATGGGCATGCAGTGAGAGACAGACAGACAGCAGAAGGACGGGCATGCAGTGAGAGACAGACAGACAGAAGGACGGGCATGTAGAGAGAGACAGACAGACAGAAGGACGGGCATGCAGTGAGAGACAGACAGACAGAAGGACGGGCATGCAGTGAGAGACAGACAGTGAGAGACAGACAGACATACAGAAGGACGGGCATGTAGAGAGAGACAGACAGACAGAAGGACGGGCATGTAGAGAGAGACAGACAGACAGCTGAAGGACGGGCATGTAGAGAGAGACAGACAGACAGAAGGACGGGCATGTAGAGAGAGACAGACAGACAGCAGAAGGACGGGCATGTAGAGAGAGACAGACAGACAGAAGGATGGGCATGTAGAGAGAGACAGACAGACAGAAGGACGGGCATGTAGCGAGAGACAGACAGACAGAAGGACGGGCATGTAGAGAGAGACAGACAGACAGAAGGACGGGCATGTAGAGAGAGACAGACAGACAGAAGGACGGGCATGCAGTGAGAGACAGACAGACAGAAGGACGGGCATGCAGTGAGAGACAGACAGTGAGAGACAGACAGACATACAGAAGGACGGGCATGTAGAGAGAGACAGACAGACAGAAGGACGGGCATGTAGAGAGAGACAGACAGACAGCTGAAGGACGGGCATGTAGAGAGAGACAGACAGACAGAAGGACGGGCATGTAGAGAGAGACAGACAGACAGCAGAAGGACGGGCATGTAGAGAGAGACAGACAGACAGAAGGATGGGCATGTAGAGAGAGACAGACAGACAGAAGGACGGGCATGTAGCGAGAGACAGACAGACAGAAGGACGGGCATGTAGAGAGAGACAGACAGACAGAAGGACGGGCATGCAGTGAGAGCCAGACAGACAGACAGAGGACATATATGTAAGAGTACCGTGTGTATGGGTGCTGTCTCGGGTCAAACTGAGCAGTCTCTCTTTTCCTCTGCGAAATTTCTGCTGACGAGCTTTTATTCTCTCCATCCTGTGGGACAACACATTGTGTTTGTCTGTGTGTTTGTCTGTGTGCATGTGTGTGTGTGTTTGTCTGTGTGCATGTGTGTGTGTGTTTGTCTGTGTGCATGTGTGTGTTTGTCTGTGTGCATGTGTGTGTGTGTGTGTGTGTGTTTGTCTGTGTGCATGTGTGTGTGTGTTTGTCTGTGTGCATGTGTGTTTTTGTCTGTGTGCATGTGTGTGTGTGTGTGTGTTTGTCTGTGTGCATGTGTGTGTTAGTGTGTCTTACTGTCTCTTCAATAAATCCATTGAGTTTTTTTCTACTTCCAGTCGTGCTCTGACTGCTTTCACTGTGGATGCTTTAAAAAGCTCCGCCCCCCTGCAGAGCACACACACACACACACACACACACACACACACACACACATACACACATACATACATACACAGACACACACACACAAACACATACATACACACATACACACATACACAAACACACACACACATACACACACATACACAGACACACAGACACACAAACATACACACACACACACACACACACACACAGTAAGTTTTGTTTTTCTGTACACGTGTGTATGTGTGTGTGTGTGTGTGTGTGTATGTGTATGTGTGTGCGTGTGTGTGAACCTGGAAGCCAACAGCTGTGTGTTGTGCAGCTCCTGCACTACATGAAGATAGTAGTGACTTGTGAAGACTCGTCGCTGAAGCAGCAGGCAGCCGAAGCAGATGCTGTCCCAGATGATGCCGGCCTCGTCGCTGGGCAGCTCACACTGCTGACTGCTCTGCTCAGCTGCAACACAACAACACAACAACATGACAACAACCAGCACCAACAACATCATGGACACACACCACAGATTCAGCAGCACGGACCACATCCCCAGCAAGATGCAGTGACATGGTCTATCAAGGTAAAACGGTTGATGTGGCAGTTCTTGTACTTCTGCTTGCTGACTGCTGGTGGGGAATCCACCGCAGAACCGGGCAACGACGGACCCCAGGTACTGCAGCTACTGAAGCAAAGACCTCCTCTGTCACCACCTTACAGTGCTGCGACTGCAAACATCCCCCAACCCTCTGGGAATACTACACATGAATACTACACATGAATACTACACATGAATAGTACACATGAATACTACACAAGATGGCGGCGCGCTGGACACAGCGGCTACTGTGGTTCCTTGTTCAGTGTTGTGTTTTCTTTGTTATTTATACGTTAGTTGTAAGTTTATTTACGAGTGTAGGTCTTGCGCTCTTCTACAGCCGTCAGGATCTGTTAAACCTCAGAATGGATTACTCACTTCCCTCCACCATCACGGACAACTCCCCCATCCATATTATCCGCTCACCGGCCTCGCAGTGGAAACGCTGCCCCCTGGCGGCAACGTGAACAGAAGAGGGGGAAACGAGGCGGGCTACATGCTAAGCTAAGTAGCGCTCCCTTCAAAGTTTCCCTCCCCAGCATCTTCATGGCTAATGTCCGGTCGTTAGCTAACAAAATGGAGGAGATAAGACTCAGGCTGTCCTCTCAGAAAAGGCTGCAGAACTGCTGTCTGCTGATGTTTACGGAGACTTGGCTCAACAGCAACATGGCGACTCGGCAGTCGAGCTAGCGGGCCGCACAGCCTTCCGTGCCGACAGGACAGCGGACTCCGGCAAGACCCGCGGAGGAGGTTTGAGTATTTATGTCAGTAACTCTTGGTGCAACAATATAAAGATGGTTGAAAGGCATTGCTCTGCTGATCTGGAGCTCCTTATGATTCAGTGCAGGCCTTTTTACCTGCCCAGGGAGCTAACGGCCATTACCATTGCCGCTGTATACATCCCCCCACATGCTAATGCTAAGGTAGCACTTAAGCTGCTACAATGTGCCATCAGCAGACAACAGACCAAACACCCGGACAATGCCTTTATCATAGGTGGTGACTTTAATCAGGCTAACCTCAGGGCTGTATTGCCCAAATTCCATCAGCATGTCTCCTGCCCCACTAGGGGACAAAACACCCTGGACCATCTCTATACAAACATCAAGGACTCATACAAAGCTACTCCCTGTCCCCACCTGGGCCATTCTGACCACCTCTGCCTGTTCCTGGTCCCAGCCTACAAACCCCTAATAAAACGGGTCAAGCCAGCAGTAAAGACAATCACTGTCCGGCCAGAAGGAGCAGTCTCTGAACTATTTTTGCACATTCAGCTACCCATGACTCCCATATAGACATTAATGAACAGACATCTGCCATACTAGCCTACATTAACTTTTGCACTGAGAGTGTCACAACAAAAAAATCAGTCCGCACCTTTCCAAACCAGAAACCCTGGATGACCAGTGAGGTCTGGCAGCTGCTGACAGTCCGGGATGCAGTGTTCAAGTCAGGTAACTGTGAGGCCTACAGTGCAGCCAGATCCAACCTCAAAAAGGGCATCAGAACAGCCAAACATAAATATTCCCTACGAATAGAGGACCACTTTCACAATAACTCTGATCCTCGGCGAATGTGGCAAGGCATTCAGTCTATCACAGACTACAAAAGCTCTGATCGCGGTCCCGCTGTCCATGATGCCTCCCTGCCAGACAAGCTACATCATTTCTATGCCCGCTTCGACAAGGACAATACTGACCCGGCCACAAAAATCCCCAGCCACCCAGAAAACCAGGTGCTCACTCTATCAGTTGCAGAGGTCAGAGAATCACTGCGCAGAGTGAACACACGGAAGGTTGCCAGACCAGACGGCATACCGGGTCGGGTCTACCGGGAATGTGCCGACCAGCTGGGTGAGGTCTTCACAACTATATTTAACCTCTAACTGTCCCAATCCATAGTCCCGGCATGCTTTAAGATCACCTCTATCATTCCTGTCTCCAAGAAACCAACATCCACATGTCTGAATGACTACCGACCCATAGCACTCACCCCCATTGCCATGAAGTGCTTTGAAAGACTGGTTCTGGCTCACATCAAAAACATTATCCCCCCCACATTCGACCCACACCAGTTCGCCTACCGTCCCAAAAGGTCTACTGAGGATGCCATTGCCACTTCCCTGCACGTTGCTCTGACCCACCTTGAACTTAACAACACATACATCCGGATGCTGTTTATAGATTACAGCTCTGCCTTCAACACTATCATCCCCGCCAAACTAACCACCAAACTCCTCTCCCTTGGCCTCAACCCCTCCCTCTGTAACTGGACCCTGGACTTCCTGACCAACAGACCTCAGTCTGTTAGGTTAGGTGACCACTCCTCCTCCACCCTGACCCTCAGCACAGGTGCCCCTCAAGGCTGTGTTCTGAGCCCCCTCCTTTTCTCCCTCTTCACCCACGACTGCCTGCCAACTCACCCTTCAAAAGTAATAGTTAAGTTTGCAGATGACACCACAGTCATTGGCCGTATCACCAACAATGATGAGACGGCCTACCGGGATGAGATTGAGCACCTCACATCATGGTGTACTACCAACAATCTTGTCCTCAATGTGCAGAAGATGAAGGAGCTGATTGTGGACTTCAGGAGGTCTAGAAGCTGCAGCAACTCCCCCATACACATCAATGGGGTGGAAGTGGAGCGTGTTTCCAGCTTTAAATTCCTTGGAGTCCACCTCAGTGAGGAACTTTCCTGGACATTAAACACCCAGGCCCTCGTGAAAAAGGCCTAACAATGCCTGCATTCCTGAGGAGGCTGAGGAGCACCCGTCTATCCCCCAAAATTCTCACCAACTTCTACCACTGCACCATAGAGAGCATCCTGACCATCTGCATCTCAGTGTGGTACGGCAACTGCACCTCAGTAGACCAGAAAGCTCTGCAGCGGATCGTCAAGGTGGCGCAGCATATCACCGGTACCCAGCTCCCAGCCATAAAAGACATTTATCACAAACGCTGCCTTCGAAGGGGTCTGAGCATCAGCAGAGATCCCACCCACCCCAACCATGGACTGTTCTCCCCCCTGTGCTCTGGGAGGCGCTACAGGAGCCTCAGAGCCCGCACTACCAGGCTCAAAAACAGCTTCTTTCCCCAAGCTGTTGCCCACCTGAACCTGGCTACCCACTGAATGTCTGTAGATGTTTTGAAATATTTTGTACTCCAGCTCTTTTTTTTAAACTTAATTCTAGCTTTTGGTCTTCATGTGTGTATATCTTATACTGTGTTTGCTGTGTTTGTCTGTGTCTGTCTTGCACTGTTTGGTGAAGCCACAGCCCTCATTTCATTTTTAACATGTGCCTCCTGCACATTGTGTTTAATGACAATAAACTGAACTGAACTGTCCTGAATTGAATTAAATAGTACACATGAATACTACACATTAATAGTACATATGAATAGTACGCATGGCCATTGTAACTCTAGTTAACTGTCACAGTAATTTGCATATGAAACTGGTCATTGCTTTAGGTCGTTATGCCACTGTATTGGTTATAAGGGTGGGGACACCTGCAATCACTGTATTGTTTATAAGGGTGGGGACACCTGCAGCCACTGTATTGGTTATAAGGGTGGGGACACCTGCAGTCACTGTATTGGTTATAAGGGTGGGGACACCTGCAATCACTGTATTGTTTATAAGGGTGGGGACAGCTGCAGCCACTGTATTGTTTATAAGGGTGGGGACACCTGCAGTCACTGTGTTGTTTATAAGGGTGGGGACAGCTGCAGTCACTGTGTTGTTTATAAGGGTGGGGACACCTGCAGTCACTGTATTGTTTATAAGGGTGGGGACACCTGCAGCCACTGTATTGGTTATAAGGGTGGGGACACCTGCAGTCACTGTATTGGTTATAAGGGTGGGGACACCTGCAATCACTGTATTGTTTATAAGGGTGGGGACAGCTGCAGCCACTGTATTGTTTATAAGGGTGGGGACACCTGCAGTCACTGTATTGTTTATAAGGGTGGGGACAGCTGCAGTCACTGTATTGTTTATAAGGGTGGGGACAGCTGCAGTCACTGTGTTGTTTATAAGGGTGGGGACACCTGCAGTCACTGTATTGTTTATAAGGGTGGGGACACCTGCAGTCACTGTATTGTTTATAAGGGTGGGGACACCTGCAGTCAATACAACTGACCTGAGTGCAGGAGAGGAGTAGAAGGTTAGAATATGACAGCGGGAGAGGAGGAGAGGGTTAGAATATGAGAGCGGGAGAGGAGGAGAGGGTTAGAATATGAGAGTGGGAGAGGAGGAGAGGGTTAGAATATTTGAGGGAGAGAAGGAGAGGATTAGAATATGAGAGGGAGAGGAGGAGAGGGTTAGAATATGAGAGAGGGAGAGGAGGAGAGGGTTAGAATATTAGAGGGAGAGAGGAAGAGAGGGTTAGAATATGAGAGAGGGAGCGGAGGAGAGGGTTAGAATATGAGAGAGGGAGAGGAGGAGAGGATTAGAATATGAGAGTGGAAGAGGAGGAGAGGGTTAGAATATGAGAGCGGGAGAGGAGGAGAGGGTTAGAATATTTGAGGGAGAGAAGGAGAGGATTAGAATATGAGAGGGAGAGGAGGAGGGGGTTAGGATATGAGAGGGAGAGGAGGAGAGGGTTAGAAAATGGGAGCGGGAGAGGAGGAGAGGGTTAGGATATGGGAGCGAGAGAGGAGGAGAGGGTTAGAATATGAGAGGGAGCGGGAGAGGAGGAGAGGGTTAGAAAATGGGAGTGGGAGAGGGGGAGAGGGTTAGGGTATGAGAGGGAGAAGAGGAGAGGGTTAGGATATGGGAGCGGGAGAGGAGGAGAGTTTTAGGATATGGGAGCGAGAGAGGAGGAGAGGGTTAGAATATGAGAGGGAGCGGGAGAGGAGGAGAGGGTTAGAAAATGGGAGTGGGAGAGGGGGAGAGGGTTAGGGTATGAGAGGGAGAAGAGGAGAGGGTTAGGATATGGGAGCGGGAGAGGAGGAGAGTTTTAGGATATGGGAGCGGGAGAGGAGGAGAGGGTTAGAAAATGGGAGCGGGAGAGGAGGAGAGGGTTAGGATATGGGAGCGGGAGAGGAGGAGAGTGTTAGCATAAGGGAGCGGGAGAGGAGGAGAGGGTTAGGATATGGGAGCGGGAGAGGAGGAGGGGGTTAGGATAAGGGAGCGGGAGAGGAGGAGAGGGTTAGAAAATGGGAGCGGGAGAGGAGGAGAGGGTTAGGATATGGACGCGGGAGAGGAGGAGAGGGTTAGAAAATGGGAGCGGAAGAGGAGGAGAGGGTTAGGATAAAGGAGTGGGAGAGGAGGAGAGGGTTTGGTGGGTATATGTAAGAATGCTGGAAGCGGCCGGTTTAAGTTTGGTCCTGCTGCTTCACTAGATGAGCTTCAATAAGCAGTCAGACAGACAGACAGATGCTCAGAAAGACAGATGGACAGACATACAGAGAGATAGACAGAGAGATACACAGACAGGTACACAGAGAAACAGGCAGACAGACAGACAGACATACAGAGAGATAGACAGAGAGATACACAGACAGGTACACAGATAAACAGGCAGACAGACAGACAGACAGACAGACATACAGAGAGATAGACAGAGAGATACACAGACAGGTACACAGAGAAACAGGCAGACAGACAGATGGACAGACATACAGAGAGATAGACAGAGAGATACACAGACAGGTACACAGAGAAACAGGCAGACAGACAGATGGACAGACATACAGAGAGATAGACAGAGAGATACACAGGCAGGTACACAGAGAAACAGGCAGACAGACAGACAGACATACAGAGAGATAGACAGAGAGATACACTGACAGGTACACAGATAAACAGGCAGACAGACAGACAGACAGACATACAGAGAGATAGACAGAGAGATACACAGACAGGTACACAGAGAAACAGGCAGACAGACAGACAGACAGACATACAGAGAGATAGACAGAGAGATACACAGACAGGTACACAGAGAAACAGGCAGACAGACAGACATACATACAGAGAGATAGACAGAGAGATACACAGACAGGTACACAGAGAAACAGGCAGACAGACAGACAGTCAGAGAGATAGACAGAGAGATACACAGACAGGTACACAGAGAAACAGACAGACAGACAGACAGACATACAGAGAGATAGACAGAGAGATACACAGACAGGTACACAGAGAAACAGGCAGACAGACAGACAGACATACAGAGAGATACACAGACAGGTATACAGAGAAACAGGCAGACAGACAGACATACAGAGAGATACACAGACAGGTATACAGAGAAACAGGCAGACAGACAGACATACAGAGAGATACATACGTTTAGCGTATCCTTTGATGGTGCAGGCAAGGCTGAAGAGTTGGATCAACCAGCAGTGACTCAGTACCAGAGACTTGATATAGCCACATGCCAGAATCTACACACACACACACACACACACACAGAACAGGTAAACACACAGCGAGGAAAATGACAAGGACAGGAAGGGTAATGACTAGACAGACCAATGGACAGAAAGACAGGAAGAGTACCTCTGAGCAAGGCAATAGAATCTCCATGTACTACAGTGACAAGCTTCCAGTTCTCATACTCTGTGTGTGTGTGTGTGTGTGTGTGTGTGTGTGTGTGTGTGTAGGTGTATATGCAACTGTTTTTTTTAAATATATATTTTTTTATTGGTGAAAAACAAGCAAACAACAAACAATACTGGGAATACAAGTCACCATTTTTCATATTTCCTTTCCCACCCACCCTTCCATCCCAGCCAACCCCTGCATCTCAACAAAATACAAAGAAAAAAAAAATATATATATATACGTGTATAAAAGGGGAAGACATTGATAACCATTGTCTCCCCCTTAATAGCTAACATCACAAACAACCACAACAACAGCAATAATAATAATAAAAATAAATGAGTGAATTAAATAAGCAAAGACAAGTACAAAATACCTGTACATACATAAAACATACATAACCAAAAAAAAAAGAAGAAAAAGGTATGGACAATTGGTAATACACCAAGTCAACATGACAATCTGCCCCCAAACGCCGCCTGCTCCCCCCCGCGAGGCCACAGTCCAAGGTGTATGCACCCACACACTGTTATATTTGCACGCATGCCCACCAACATAAACGCATGCCCAATGCACCTACTGTATATACATTATATGTATGTGCATGCAAATGCATATCTCAGAACAGTACATCGTTGTCTAAACCAAACCACACATCCACTGCTCTAGTCCAGTGGGATAGAGCGCATCGTTTCAAAGTGAGAGATAAGAGGCTGCAAGTGTTTGTAACATTTTCCAACGGAGCCCTGGACAGCAAATTTGATCTTTTCCAATTTCAGAAATGACATTAAGTCCCGTAGCCAGGAGATGTTTGAGGGGGGTGAGCGATTTTTCCATAGGAGGAGAATACGGCGACGGGCAATTAATGAAGCAAAGGAGATTACATTCATTTGTTTAGCAGTAGTTTTAACTCCCTCCTCAGGGACACCAGAGATAGCAATTTGAGGCGATGGGTCCAGATTCAATTCCAAAATCTCCGATATAAGGTTAAAGAAGGACCTCCAGTATTCCGTCAAACTCGGATATGACCTGAACATATGAGTCAAGTCTGCTGGGGCTTGAGAGCACCTGACACAAACATCAGAGAGGTTTGGGTAAATTTTTGAGAATTTTGCTTTGCTAAAATGGATCCTATGAAGGACTTTGAATGGAATGAGACTAAGCCTCGCACAAGAGGAGGACGAGTGTATTGCAAAGTACTGCAGTGTCCCACCAATCATCGGACAGAGTGATACCTAGTCCAGTCTCCCAGCTTGTCTTGATCTTATGCAGAGCAGGGGGAGTCGTTGCTGATAAAAGATTGTATATGAAAGAAATATGGCCTTTTGACAAGTCAGTAACTGCAAAAAGATGGTCAATGCCCGAGGCCGGCAGAGCCTGTGGAAATGCTGGGGTGCTGGATTTGGCAAAGTTGCGAATTTGAAAATACCTAAACAGACCAGAATGTTCTAGTTTGAATGTGGAATGTAATTGTGCAAAGCTAGCAAACAGGCCATCAACATAAAGATCACCCAGGCAGGATAGGCCTTGTCTGCGCCAGACAGCAAATCTCGAATCAATCTTGGCTGGTTGAAAGAGTTGATTGTTGCAGATAGGTGTAGCTAGGGGCAGAGAAGTCCAGCTGAGCTGTTGCCTAATTTGTTGCCAGATTGTCAAAGTGGTAATTACTATGGCAGGGATGTCCAATCCAAACTTACTGAGGGCCATTCTGAGGGTTGTGAATAAAATCGGGGGCCATGACATTCATTACAGAGATTCTTGTTATGGTTACAACCCATATGCTATTTATATAGCACAGACAGTTTTTTAGGATTATTGTATATTTGATTGGTCTCTTTGTACAGTAAACTTCAATACTCTGTATGCTTCTTCTCATTTTCCTGTCGGTGTGACATTCAAATTTCTCCAACCTGGGGATTAATAAAAGGCAATTCAATTCAATTCATATATGACTCAGAGGTAACATCAGTGCAGCCAAACTGGCGTGTTTATTCACACAATCAAACCAAACACATGACTGGCGAGAACCTGGCAGGAGAGGGTACATGGATGACAGGATCATAACAACTATGTATAAGTAGGCTAGCAGGTGGATTAAATAAAATATTTGTGGGTAATTCTTTATATCAGCAAAATAAGATGGAAGTGCTGTCAATATAGCGGCAAGTGCAAAAACAATGTTGTATTTAAAGATAATAATAATGATAAAAAATAAAAGAAGAAGAAGACAAGTGCACAATTAAACAAACTACATTAGCAGTCTAGCCTACAATAAGTTCAGTTTTTAACAAAATAGTTTCACAATTAAACAAAACCATTAGGCCTATTACTGTGTCTTTCAACACAACAAATTATGTTTTCTGTGATAACACAAAATAGTCAGTGCAACAAGGCCTATCTGAAATGCATTGTAGTTCAACTCTTACCAGACACTGCACCTTTTCTTAGAGATGATCTCATCTATTCTAGGCTTAAGGTCCTTAGCTGTGGCCAGTTTCAATACCGAGACCAAATGCTGGTCCGTGAGTCGGGATCTGTGGGATGTCTTGTTCAGGTTCATTATGGAGAACATCTGTTCACACGAGTAAGTGCTTCCGAACATGGACATGATACGTGCGGCATGAAGACGGAGCTCTGGCATTGATTCGGGGAGGAGAGGTGCAAACTCAGCAGTCCCGACTGACTGGTACTGGGACTTCAGAGCGCTGCTACATTGCAGTTCAGTGAGTTCCAACTGCAGGTGCTCAGGGGCAGTGTCGACATCAATTGCAAAAGGATTTGCGAACAGGTCAAGGTTGAATTTCTGTGATTCAAAATCAGCAAACCTCCTGCTGAATTCCGCTTTGAGTGTGTTCAGTTTGTCAGCATACACTTGGGTCGGGAGTGGAATGGTGACTGTGGCGCTCATTGATTGACAGGTAGGAAAGTGGGTCAAGTTACCTTTGCGCATCTGGCCCTCCCACAGACGCAGTTTCAGTTCAAATGCCTTCACGGAGTCCCGCATCTCGGTGATCAGCTGCTTTCTTCCCTGGAGTTTTAGATTCAGTGAACTGAGGTGCTCCGTGATGTCACACATAAATGCCAAGTCGCTCAGCCACTTTTCATCCTCAAGCTCGGGGACGGCCTTCTGTTTGCTTTCCATTAAATGAGCAATCTCAGCGCGGGTGTCGTAAAACCTCCTCAGCACTTTCCCCCAACTCAACCAGCGCACCTCCGTGTGATAGGGCACATCCTCGTGCACAGAGTTTTCCCCCTCTAAAAGAGCCCTAAACTGCCGATGATTCAAGCCCCGTGCACGAATAAAGTTCACAGTTTTAGTCACAACAGTCATGACATGTTCCATGCCCAACACCTTACCGCAGAGGGCCTCCTGGTGGATGATGCAGTGGTAGGCTACCAAGTTTTCTCCTGTGTGCCCCATCGCCTTTCGAGTCAAACCGACCAAACCACGAACTTCCCCGCACATCGCCGGTGCACCATCCGTTGTCAGTCCAACAAGTTTATTGCAGGGCAGTTCCGTTTTGTTCACGCTCTGCTCCACTTCGGTGAAAATGTCCTGTCCTGTTGTTGTCCCGTGAATTGGTTTCACGTCAAAAAGTTCCTCAGTGACAGACAACTGAGTGTCAACCCCTTGGATGAGCATGGACAGCTGGGCTGTGTGCGTGCTATCTGTACTCTCATCTACCGCCGTTGCTCCATGTCCATGTTAGCATATTGCTCGCCATGCTTCGTTTCGAAGTGTCTGCGGATGTTGTACTCTTTGAACACTGCCAGCGACTCTTGACATACGAGACACACTGGCTTTTGTTTTAATTCCCAAAACAGGTATTCAGCTTCCCACCTCTATTGAAACTGTCGATAGTCTTTGTCTACTTTTCATTTTTTCGCCACCGTTTGTTTATGCTAGCTAGCTTTCGATTTCCTTTGCAAAGCGCACATTCAGGTAACGTTACTCGGGTGACGTAGGCGATGCTACTGCAGGAACTTGCTACTCAGCATTTCTGTTACTATGGGAAAAAAGCGAAGTGCGGCAGCGCCCTCTTATGTTTCAGCGTTGCATTGTCACAGACACAAGCTCTCGGGCCACATTCAGTTGATGACCAGGATTGACAGGAGGGCTGGATTAAATATTGCGGAGGGCTGTGTTTGGCCCGCGGGCCTTGTTATTGACACATGTGTACCACGGGGTTAGAGGAGTGCTGTTTAGGCTTAAATGGAAGACTGCTACACACCAATGCTTTTACGGATGAGGAATGACAAGAGTTAGCTTCTAACTGAATCCAATTATCATCAGTGTCTGAGATCCACAGTGCAATTTTATGCATGTTAGTGGCCCAGTAATAAAGTTGAAAATTTGGTAGACCAAGTCCCCCCTGTAACCTCCCTCTCTGGAGCAAAGATTTACAAATTCGTGGGATTTTACCCCCCCATATAAAATGTGAAATTATTGAATCCAATCGACGAAAGAAATGTTTAGGTACAAAAATAGGTAGGCATTGAAATAAGTATAAGTATTTGGGGAGCACGTTCATTTTAATGGATTGTACTCTACCTGCTAGGGAGGGGGTAGGCTGTTTCATCTCTGCAGATCAGTTTTCACTTTTGCTGTTAGAGCCGTAAGATTTTCCTTACATAGAGAGTGGATGGAAATTGTAATATTTATTCCTAAGTATTTAAGCCTGGTGCTAGATAATCTGAAGGGAATGTTAGACTGGGGTATTTCCTGGGCCAATTGATTAATAGGAAAACATTCACTTTTCTGTATATTTAGTTTGTACCCAGAGAAGTTACTAAAGGATTGGAGAGTAGCTAAAATATGCAGAATGGAATTTATTGGATCAGAAACGTAAAGGAGTAGGTCATCTCCATACAAGGACACTTTGTGCTCGTCACCACCTCTTTTGATACCTGAAAACAACTTATCACTCTTAAGAGCAATTGATAGCGGTTCAATAACAATGGCAAAAAGGAGGGGGGAAATCGGGCATCCTTAACGTGCCCCGCGTGAGAGGGGAAAGAATTGTGATCGCTGATTGTTGGTACATACGTAGGCCCGTGGGGAAGCATACAGCAAGTGTATCCAGGATGTGAATTTCTCTCCGAACCCAAATTGCTTTAATGTGAAGAACAGTTGGCTCCACTCAACTCGATCAAAAGCTTTTTCTGCATCGAGAGATATAACCACCTCAGGATTAGACAGAGGGGCTGGGGAGTGAATGATGTTAAGAAGTCTCCGTATGTTTGCAAAGGAGTGACGATTTTTAATAAATCCTGTTTGGTCAATTGAAATTATAGAGGGCAAAATAGTCTCAATTCTAGCTGCAAGGACTTTAGCAAGTAACTTTTCATCAACATTAGGAAGCGAAATAGGTCGATAAGAAGAGCATAAATTGGGATCTTTGTCCTTTTTAAGGATCAGTGAAATAGAGGCTTGGGTAAGTGTTGGTTGTAGTGTGCCTTTTTGGAGAGAGTCCTCGAACATCTCCAAAAGCAGAGGTGCCAACTGATTGGAAAACTTAAAATTCAGTAGGATAGCCGTCCAGTCTCGGGGATTTCCCACTTTGCATTGACTTGATAGCATCCATTATTTCATTTAGATTTAGAGGTGTCTCCAGGTTTTTGTGTTGTTCCGGCGTTAATTTTAGTATTATTGAGCCCATTAAAGAAATGTAACATGTCAGTATCATCAGGTGAGTCAGATTTGTATAAATCAGAATAATAGGCTCTGAAATTCTCATTAATTTCAGAGGGGTTAGATGTCAGTGAACCTGAGTTATTGGTTATTTGAGAAATTTGCTGTGAGGCCATCCTCCCCTTCAACTGATGTTCGAGAAGGCACCCTGCCTTATCCCCATGTTCGTACAATGTTCCCCGAGCTTTAAGCAGCATCTTCTCTGCATCCTTTGTGGACAAAAGATTGGATTCACTTTGGAGAGCAAGTCTCTCCTTGAACAGTTCAGGAGATGGTGAAATGGAACATCGGCGGTCTAGATCAGCTATTGCCTCTGTAAGCTCACGTTGTTGTCTCTTTCATACCTTATTATGGTGAGCGGCATATGAAATTATCTCACCCCTAAGGAATGCCTTAGGGGTTTCCCATAGTAAAGATGGACTGGTATCATCAGTTTTGTTAGTCTCCACAAAGAGGTCAATAGATTGGGTGATAAGATTACAAAATTTAGCGTCAGACAGAAACGTGGAATCCAATCTCCAGAAGTGACTCTCTCTGTGATGGTTTTCAAGGCTCAAGTCCACTATCACAGGGGAGTGGTCAGAATTAACTATAGAGGAGTATTCAACTGAGGTTATTGCGGGAAGAAGCGTCTTATCTATAAAAAAAAAATCTATACGGGAGTAAGAACTATGGACATGTGAATGAAAAGAATAGTGCCTATCAGTTGGATGAGAGAATCTCCATGGGTCGACACGGCCGCACTGATCCATAAAAGTGACCAGCGCTTGCGACATCTTGTACGGTGTAACTGTTCTCGAGCTAGATCTGTCTAGACTGGGATCCATCACACAATAAAGGTCCCCTCCAAATATTAGCTTGTGAGTGTGTAAATCGGGAAGCGACGATATAAGTTTCTTCATAAAATCTACATCATCCCAATTTGGGGCGTACACAGAGACAAGAACAACCGGAGTTTGATAAAGGGAGCCAGTTACTATAATATATCGCCTGTTAGACTCACAGATGATGTTAGAGGGAATAAAATTTACTTTTTTATTAATCAAGATGGCTGCGCCTCTCGTTTTAAGGTTGAATGTAGAGTGAAAAATATGGCCTATCCAGGGTCTGCTGAGTCGTTGGTGGTCTACTGTACGCAAGTGGGTTTCTTGTAAGAATGTGATGTCTGCTTTTAAATGTTTCAGGTGAGAAAATACTCTAGCATGCTTCACAGGTCCATTCAGGCCCCCTACATTCCACGAGATAGTTTTGATGGAGCCTCTCACTCTCACCGAACTGCTTGGGTTATTCGTCATAACAATCTCTGAAAGTCAAATGATAATGGGATATGGTGACTTGGTTCAGTTGAAAAGTCGTCAGGCATACGTGCAAACCCAGTAAGGTACTGAAGCAAGAAGAGTGACAGCCACGTGCCAATCCGAATGCAAAAACAGGTAATGAGCAACAAAAAAAAGAAGGAAAAAATAACCAAAAAAACAAAAACAAAAAACAAGCAAAACAAAAACATACCCCCCCATACCAGCCCCCCCCCCGTACCTATGCTGGTCTTCCCACCTATGATGAGCTGCAGGGAAAACTATTTATTAACTTCCGGAATAACTAAATGAAAGCACTATCCTTCTTGTTCCTCTGTACTTAAAACAGAGAGCACTACCGAGCTTGCATATGTAGGTACTGTAAACACACACCAACAGATTTAGAAGTAAAACAGGAGCAGAGCAGAGTAGCACAAAAACGCCAGGAAAAATATAACCTAGTATATGTATGTATATGTGTGCACGTCCACATCTACATACCCATACATACATATGCACATGCAACTATACACACACACGCACACATACACGTATGCACATGCTTAATCGCACACGCAAACACACACAAACTCCACACCATTAACTTGAAGGGTCAAAGCCGTTTAAGAAGCAGGTTCTGATTTTGAGATGACTGCGGTTTGAAAGAAGAAAAGTCTGAAGTACACTTCTATGTTCAGTGGGTGGCGTAGTTGTCTGAAGAGACTCCGTTCTTCGTGGACTTGGTTTGAGGAAGCCGATATCATGGCGATCGCGGCAGTGGTGGAAAAAGTCCAGTTGTAGTGTCCGGAAGTAATGTTTAGTCCACATGTCCACAATCCACAATCAAACGTTGGTGTTATAACGAGGAACTTCCGTCGGGTTGGAATAATCACGTTTCAAGAAAGGGCCGAGGTGCGCGGTAGCCAATCAGCCGCCCACTGTGACACCTGGGGGGAGTATTTCACTGTGTATATAACTGGTGCCTGGCCTGGACCGAGGAGCAAAGCCTCCGCGGTAGTTCACTGGTGCCTGGCCCGGACCGAGGAGCAAAGCCGCCGCGGTAGCTCACTGGTGCCTGGCCTGGACCGAGGAGCAAAGCCTCCGCGGTAGTTCACTGGTGCCTGGCCCGAGCCGAGGAGCAAAGCCTCCGCGGTAGTTCACTGGTGCCTGGCCCGGACCGAGGAGCAAAGCCTCCGCGGTAGTTCACTGGTGCCTGGCCTGGACTGAGGAGCAAAGCCTCCGCGGTAGTTCACTGGTGCCTGGCCCGAGCCGAGGAGCAAAGCCTCCGCGGTAGTTCACTGGTGCCTGGCCCGGACCGAGGAGCAAAGCCTCCGCGGTAGTTCAGGAGTCGTGTACGTTGCCAGCTTGTTTACCCAGATCACTTCGCCAGGTGTTGGTTGTAGAACATGCCAGGCTCTTCTGCGGTGTGGAACTTGTGCGCCACGCCCTGGTGTTTTAGTGTAAGTACAGCTGGATGGCGGAGCGTGAACTTCATACCTCTCTTGTGCGCTGTGGACTTGATTGTGAGGAATGTGGCGCGCTTCTTGGCCAGCTCGCTGCTCATGTCTGGAACAATAAAGATGCTTTGACCCTGATGTACGGGTGGCCCTCGGTTTCTCGCCAGGGCGAGTACCTGGTCCCTCTGTTGGTAGCGTAGAAAGCGAATGATCACGGGTCGGGGCCGTTCTCCTTCCCCTGGTTTCGCTCTCAACGTGCGGTGTGCCATTTCAAGCTCCGGTGGTCAGCTGAACGACTCGTCTTGCAATATGTCAACGAAAAATGTCGACATAAAATCTGTGGCCGAACGTCCCTCGTCACCTTCGGGTGGTCCAACTACTCTGACGTTGTTCCGACGAGAGAGGTTTTCCAGGTCTTCTGTCTGGTGTGTAAGATGAAGGGTTTCAGTTTGGAGTTGTTTCAGCTGTGTTTCCATGCTGGCTAGCCTGTCGCTATGGTCGGAGAGGCAGTATCCATTGTCCTCACACGAGAGCCCGGATCTTCCACCTTGATTCGAACCGCATTTAAGGTGGCTTGAACAGGAGACAGCGAGGCTTGTATTTGGGCAGAAATCGCTGCTCTATTCTTCTCCAGTTCAGCTATCAGGTCGGCGATGGTCAGAGCGGAGGTAGCTACTTCTGCGGTAGCCCTTGTTAGCTTAGGCTCTGGAGGTACGGTGGGGCCCGTGGTCGTAGTTTTTCCTCTCTGGCCGCAGGTCTTATTCTTGCCAGACATTGTTAAAATGTATATTGTAGCCCGTTCCTGCAACACTGAACAAATTCGAGATTTACTGCTGATGTGAATAGTAAGGATTTACGAAATCGCTCGGGAGCTGCTCTCTGTACGTCTGCTTCACTCGGTCGCCATACCGGAAGTCGGTGTATATGCAACTGTGCATGCATGCACGCATTTGTATGTGTGTGTGTGAGTGTGTGTGTCTCACCGACAGAATATTCTTCATTGTAATGACAAAGACGTTGTAGCCAATTAGACAGTCCCAATAGACCAGGATGGATTTGATTGGCTTTAGCAGTAGGTCCCCGCCCACCAACAGGAAGTAAAAACAGGCCACCAAGTATCCCATACAGAAGATACTAATCCTGCATAAAGACACATGATCTTTATTACCATTTTGGTCATGAATGATAGAAGTAATGATAATAATGACGTCATGGCTTAATGGAACACTGATCAACGCACATGAAGACAGCTGCAGGACCTCCTTTATGTTGTTAACATGTTGAATTAACGAGGACCCCGTTCACTCTGCTGTGTTCAAAATCAAACAGCAGGCTTCAGCATTCAGTGCATCAATCTGGTGTCCAGCCCATAATACTAACCTGGTTGTCCCGGTGATGAAGATGATGGTGAGCACAAACCAGAACATGTAGCTGAACATGATAACCTTCAGCATGTCAAGATAGGACCTGTCACAAAAACACAGACAGAACAGCGAGATGTAAGGCCAGGAGCAGACTGGGAATGAAAAATGGCCCCTGGATCTTTTGACTCAGACTGACCCACCAACAACAGCGATACACCACCACCCACACAAACCACGTCACACTTTATGTCAACAAGATTACTGAACAATATAACAATAACTTTAGTAAAACAGATGTAAAATAGAACAAGGGGAACGTGTTGCTTTTAGGAGGAGGCTGGCTAGAAGGAGCACATTTCGGTACATGGCACTGGCAGCAAGGTGGGAAGAATCTCTGGGCCATCTGACCAGTAAAAGAAATAACACAGGAAGACATGTGTTGGTGAAAAGACTGGTGAGTAGGCAAGTCATAGAATAACATAAAAATAAACATCTTTCCTACCCCCTTGAATTAGCCATTTCTGCAGCAGCTCACTTCTCTCAGCAACGCCATCAATGACCAGGTAACTGTCCAGGGACATCCTCTTAAGGCTTAGCGGCCACATGCGTGGACAGCACTTTTTAGCTCTTATGTCCACAAACGTGTTCACTGCTGAATTGGGGCCGTTATGGACACGTACGTGGGCACTTACACTGCCATCTGGTGGTGTCAGAAGAGTCTAACATGCTACGGTAAAAATTCAACATGGCGGCCAACACAAGGGAAGATTCAAGTGGCAGCTCCATACACAAACATCGACCAGGTAAGAAGTCCCGTTTTATTTTATGGCTTATTCTTATTTAGATATTTATAGAAGTGTTGGACACTTGTCATGACAAGCAAATTTTAAAAAAAAGTGTAAAAATAAGAACTTAGCAAGTCGCTAAATATGAAGTACACGTATGTGTACTTATGGACTGACGCTCCTCGAAAAAGCTAATATGCTAGTAAACATGCACACATGTAAAATGAGAAAATGAGTATCTCTGGTGCAGCTAAAAAGCTGTACATTGTCTAAATGTAATAAATAACAATTCAATCACTAAATACATATATACATGCATAGATTAGTTGGGTTAAAAATGTCAATAAAATGTAATATGCTAGTAAACTAAACTAGCTTGCAGCTAACTCTGGTGCAGTTAAAAGCTGTAGCAGCTACATTGTACAGTACCATTGAAATAATTTACAAATAAATAATGCATAACTACATGAATGACATTGATATTTGTATTTGTATTTGATTTTGTCCTGTTTTTATTTCCAGAGCGTTTTTCTGTGCAAAAAGCTTTGGAGCTACTTGGGTTAATTGATGGAGACAACTCAGATTTGGACTTGTCTGACAACGATGATCCCATCCTGGATGAAAATTACCAACCATCACCACAGGAGCAAAGCAGCAGTGAGGATGAGGGTGACAGTAGTGATGATGAGGACCCCATTCCTGAGCCCACTAAGCACAGCAGAGGACGTAAACGTCTCAGTGGTGCAGATAATGGTTAGCCAAGACCCAGTAGATTTTTGTTTATGTTATGTAGTTAGGGTCTCAGGGCTACGTGAAGGATTGGAGGCAAAATGCTTATTTACAACACTTGTTGACAGGTTCATTGACAGGGACAGAGAGTACAGGGACAGGTTCATCCCGCACTCCCAGACGTCGACGTCGAACTGAAACGATCGAGACTCGTCGAACTGAAACGACTGAGACTGATAGCTCAGAAGATGACTCTGAGGAGCCAACACCAGGACCAGGCCAAACCAAAAAAAAAGGAAAAGGGAGAGTCCAAACAAGGTAATTGTTATTATTTTAGCACGCCTTGAGGGTAATTCTTCAAATTTCATGTAAATGTCCACACAGATTCAAGTATATTATGCACCAATTATACACCTCATTTGCTTCCATGGGTAAAATGTAACTTACTGCAATAAATACTATTTTATTCTGATTCTGGTTGTGCAGGACGTGGAATACGCTGGAAGGCTACTCCATTGACACCAAACCTTGCAGAGTATCAGCATCAGGATGAAACTGATCTAGACAGACATGGCTGGACCCCACTAGACTATTTTGAACAGTACATAGATAGAGATCTGATGACAATGATTTCAGAATGTTCTAATGTTATGTCACTATCTAAGAGTGGGGACCCACTCAACGTGTCAGTCGATGAGGTTTACCACTTTTTTGGGGCCTGTATTTTGATGTCCTGCATCCGATACCCAACCATTAGGATGTATTGGTCCAAAGCCTTGAAAATCACTGCCATCACTGACAGATTCACACGTACCAGATTCTTCAAACTGAGGGGAGCAATAAAAGTGGTAATTGATGATGATGTGCCTGAAGACCTGAGGATGTTGGACAAATTCTGGAAGGTGAGGCCTTTGCTGGATCGGATTCTGCTTGGCTGCAAGTCTCTGAATCGACCTGATTGCGCATCTATTGATGAGCAGATGATACCTTTCACGGGAGCCTGTCCGTGCAGACAATATCTGCCAATGAAGCCAAACCCAGTTGGCATAAAGAACTTTGTTTGTGCTACAGCAGATGGCATTGTGCTTGACTTTGAGCTCTATCAAGGTACAAATTCACTGATTGAGAAGGTCGAAGAAGCCGAGGGCCTGGGTTTGGGAAGCTTAGTCATCGAGCGTCTGTGTCAAACTCTGCAACGTAGCACAAAAGTGTATTGTGACCGGTTCTTCACCATCATCAAAGGTGCGCAACGAATGATGGAGAAGGAGCTGTACATAACTGGTACAATAATGAAGAACCGACTCGCTGGAGCGAACCACAAGTTACCCAGTGACAAAGCCATGAAAAACGCAGGAAGAGGTACCTCATCAGAAGTGTCCGCTGAAGATGGAAAGTCGTGTGTAGTGAAGTGGTACGACAACAAACCAGTATTGTTGATGTCTGTTGTTCATGGTACACAGCCTGAAGACACCTGCCAGCGCTGGGACAAGAAGTTGAAACAATATGTCACCGTCTCGCGACCAAGCATTGTCCGTGAGTACAACAGCAAGATGGGTGGAGTTGACTTGATGGATAGAATGGTCAGTTACTATCGCATGAGCACCCGTACTAAGAAGTGGACAATGCGGATGGTAATGCACTTCACGGATCTGGCTTTAGCCAACAGCTGGCTACTCTACCGCAAAGACCATGCAATATGTGCTGGACCAAAGACAAGACCCATCCAGTTCCTTCAGTTCTGTATAGAAGTGGCAAAGATCCTCTTGGCCCAGCATCACGGTGCAGATGCTGACCTATCGGAACAATCAGAGGAAGAAGATTAAAATCAAGGGGTAAAACGTCATGTTACAGAGTTGCCCCATGTCTCGGTCCGCAGGAGGGCTAATGCCCACCTCCCAGAGGTGATTGGCCTGAAGAATGCGATGTGCTGCAGACAACCAGGCTACACTGGAAGAACCCGAGTGCGTTGTGTGACCTGCAAAGTGTTCTTGTGCTTGCAAACCGAACGCAACTGTTACTCAGCCTTTCACACTCCGTAAGCAGGCCAGGTCCTTCTGTCCTCAATGATCGCACCCTTTCACATATCCTGTTTTTTTTTACATTACGAATACAAAATTTCACTTGAGCCATACTGTAACTGTGACTGTCAAAAAGGGGCAACATTTTTGTTCTGTTTGTTCACTATGATGTGTTTTCATTTTTTTTTTTTTTAACTATAACGTTCAAAACACAGTAGTAGCCTGATGGAAATGTGACAATTTGAAAAAAAATGAGTTGAATGTTTGATATTTTGTTACAGGCATACAATGTCATCCTGCAACTGTTTGCAGCTTTTCAAATGATCCATGCAGTAGTTTTAACTGTCCAAAAGGGGCAAAAATGCAATGTTCCATGTTGTTTTTACTCTCTGATATTCAAAACATGTTAAAAAATGTGTGTGTTATGTATGTATGTGTTATTAATACATGCAAAAGCAGTCAGGAAAAAAACTGCTGTGTTCAAGGTGGAAATAAAGAGTTTTTCATTCTATTACACAAAGGTGACTTAATTGTGTTTTATGGAAATTTGGAACAAGAATCCACATATGTGGACATAATTTTTCTCTAAAAGTAGATCATATCAAAAGATGATGCTTAGTTTTTATTCTAATTAGGTTCCAATAAGCCCAAATAGCAAAGAGAAATAAAAAATGCATGTAAAAAAAACAGCTTGGGCCTCTATTAAAACGTCTCACTCAGTAGTCATGAGCATAAAAACCTCCAGGTGCTGTTGAGATCAAGTGCTCCTGAGCCTACGCTTGATTAATTTTAGAGTAGAGAAGCTCCTCTCCCAAGCTACGTGGGTTACTGACAGATAAGTAGGGACTACCTGGGTTACTGACAGGATAAGTAGGAGCTACCTGGGTTACTGACAGGGTAGTAGGAGCTACCTGGGTTACTTACAGGGTAAGTAGGAGCTACCTGGGTTACTGTCAGGGTAAGTAGGAGTTACCTGGGTTACTGACAGGGTAGTAGGAGCTACCTGGGTTACTGACAGGGTAAGTAGGAGCTACCTGGGTTACTGACAGGGTAGTAGGGACTACCTGGGTTACTGACAGGGTAAGTAGGAGCTACCTGGGTTACTGACAGGGTAGTAGGAGCTACCTGGGTTACTGGCAGGGTAAGTAGGAGCTACCTGGGTTACTGGCAGATAAGTAGGAGCTACCTGGGTTACTGACAGGGTAAGTAGGAACTACCTGGGTTCCTGGCAGGGTAAGTAGAAACTACTTGGGTTATTGACAGGGTAAGTAGGAGCTACTTGGGTTATTGACAGGGTAAGTAGGAGCTACCTGGGTTACTGGCAGGGTAAGTAGGAGCTACCTGGGTTACTGACAGGGTAGTAGGAACTACCTGGGTTACTGACAGGGTAAGTAGGAGCTACCTGGGTTACTGACAGGGTAGTAGGAGCTACCTGGGTTACTGGCAGGGTAAGTAGGAACTACTTGGGTTATTGACAGGGTAAGTAGGAGCTACTTGGGTTACTGACAGGGTAAGTAGTAACTACCTGGGTTACTGGCAGGGTAAGTAGGAACTACTTGGGTTATTGACAGGGTAAGTAGGAGCTACCTGGGTTACTGGCAGATAAGTAGGAGCTACCTGGGTTACTGACAGGGTAAGTAGGAACTACCTGGGTTACTGGCAGGGTAAGTAGGAACTACTTGGGTTATTGACAGGGTAAGTAGGAGCTACTTGGGTTATTGACAGGGTAAGTAGGAGCTACCTGGGTTACTGGCAGGGTAAGTAGGAACTACTTGGGTTATTGACAGGGTAGTAGGAACTACTTGGGTTATTGACAGGGTACGTAGCAGCTACCTGGGTTACTGACAGGGTAGTAGGAACTACCTGGGTTACTGACAGGGTAAGTAGGAGCTACCTGGGTGACTGACAGGGTAGTAGGAGCTACCTGGGTTACTGACAGGGTAATTAGGAACTACCTGGGTTACTGACAGGGTAAGTAGGAGCTACCTGGGTTACTGACAGGGTAAGTAGGAGCTACCTGGGTTACTGACAGGGTAAGTAGGAACTACCTGGGTTACTGACAGGGTTAGTAGGAGCTACCTGGGTTACTGACAGAGTAAGTAGGAGCTACCTGGGTTACTGACAGGGTAAGTAGGGACTACCTGGGTTACTGACGGTAGCAGGAGCTACCTGGGTTATTGACAGGGTAAGTAGGAGCTACCTGGGTTACTGACAGGGTAAGTAGGAGCTACCTGGGTTACTGACAGAGCAAGTAGGAACTACCTGGGTTACTGACAGGGTAAGTAGGAACTACCTGGGTTACTGACAGGGTAAGTAGGAACTACTTGGGTTATTGACAGGGTAAGTAGGAACTACCTGGGTTACTGACAGGGTAGTAGGAACTACCTGGGTTACTGACAGGGTAAGTAGGAGCTACCTGGTTACTGACAGGTAAGTAAGAACTACCTGGGTTACTGACAGGGTACGTAGGAACTACTTGGGTTACTGACAGGGTAGTAGGAGCTACCTGGGTTATTGACAGGGTAAGTAGGAGCTACCTGGGTTACTGACAGGGTAAGTAGGAGCTACCTGGGTTACTGACAGGTAAGTAGGAACTACCTGGTTACTGACAGGGTAGTAGGAGCTACTTGGGTTACTGACAGATAAGTAAGAACTACCTGGGTTACTGACAGGGTAAGTAGGAACTATTGGGTTATTGACAGGGTAAGTAGGAACTACCTGGGTTACTGACAGGGTAGTAGGAACTATTGGGTTATTGACAGGGTAAGTAGGAACTACCTGGGTTACTGACAGGGTAGTAGGAACTACCTGGGTTACTGACAGGGTAAGTAGGAGCTACCTGGGTTACTGACAGGGTAGTAGAAGCTAACTGGGTTACTGACAGGTAAGTAAGAACTACCTGGGTTACTGACAGGGTAAGTAGAAACTACTTGGGTTATTGACAGGGTAAGTAGGAACTACCTGGGTTACTGACAGGGTAAGTAGGAGCTACCTGGGTTATTGACAGGGTAAGTAGGAGCTACCTGGGTTACTGACAGGGTAGTAGGAACTACCTGGGTTACTGACAGGGTAAGTAGGAACTACCTGGGTTACTGACAGGGTAAGTAGGAGCTACCTGGGTTGCTGGCAGGGTAAGTAGGAACTACTTAGGTTATTGACAGGGTAAGTAGGAGCTACCTGGGTTATTGACAGGGTAAGTAGGAGCTACCTGGGTTACTGACAGGGTAGTAGGAACTACCTGGGTTACTGACAGGGTAAGTAGGAACTACCTGGGTTACTGACAGGGTAAGTAGGAACTACTTGGGTTATTGACAGGGTAAGTAGGAACTACCTGGGTTACTGACAGGGTAGTAGGAACTACCTGGTTACTGACAGGGTAGTAGGAGCTACCTGGGTTACTGACAGATAAGTAAGAACTACCTGGGTTACTGACAGGGTAGTAGGAGCTACCTGGGTTACTGACAGGGTAAGTAGGAGCTACCCGGGTTACTGACAGGTAGTAGGAGCTACCTGGGTTACTGACAGATAAGTAAGAACTACCTGGGTTACTGACAGGGTAGTAGGAGCTACCTGGGTTACTGACAGGGTAAGTAGGAGCTACCTGGGTTACTGACAGGGTAGTAGGAGCTACCTGGGTTACTGACAGGTAAGTAAGAACTACCTGGGTTACTGACAGGGTAAATAGGAACTACTTGGGTTATTGACAGGGTAAGTAGGAACTACCTGGGTTATTGACAGGGTAAGTAGGAGCTACCTGGGTTACTGACAGGGTAGTAGGAACTACCTGGTTACTGACAGGTAAGTAAGAACTACCTGGGTTACTGACAGGGTAAGTAGGAACTACTTGGGTTATTGACAGGGTAAGTAGGAACTACCTGGGTTACTGACAGGGTAGTAGGAACTACCTGGGTTCCTGACGGGTAAGTAGGAGCTACCTGGTTACTGACAGGTAAGTAGGAACTTGTAAACAAGGCCCAGGATGGGGTATGGGTCAGTCAATAGGTTGTACTGACTAAGAATATGGTAGCAACACACTGGACAGTCCTAGCAAGATGAGCAGCTCTTGTTAACCACCTCCGCCTCGTCCTCACTTCCTTCAGGTGCATGATCCTCCATAGTCCTTATTGTGTATTCTTTAAATCCCGATTGTTTTAACCTAGTCCACTGTTCTGCCAGACTCATGAGCTCCCTCTGTAAATTGGTCACCGTTGCTCTGCTATCAAATTTGATCAAACACTTGCTTAGTTCTTGAAGGGCTGTCTGTGGAAGGCCACTGGCACTGGATGTTAGCTGACTAAAGTTTTTAGGGTCCAGAAGAGCCGTGTCGGCATACAAAGTGCCATTACTCAGAAATCGCTGATGGATTGTATCTAAAACTGAATCCAGAATTTGATTATGGACACGAATCCTGTAGGCACTGTGCCCCAATAAAAGTCTCATCTTGTGCCATCTCTCCAGGCATGGTTTTCTTCTTACTTCGCCACTTCCGTTGCCTAAATATGCACACTATTTTTGATGACGTCGGCTGGAAAAGGGTCTATGAGTTCAACATTTTGAAAGTTCGCTGTAACACGTCAACCTTTTTTTTAATGTCCCACCCTATCCAGGCTATGATTGGCCAGTTCACGAAAAGTGACATTGACAAGTGTTTGTTTCAACAAAAAGGCACCAATATAGTAGCTAAATAGCCAGCTAGCCAAACCCAAACACTGCTTATCTTGTCCATATTGTCTTCTGTCTTACCGCTTTAGCTGCAAAACCTTGACTCACAGGTGAACTGGTACCACTGGGCTCAGTGGGCTGCTCTCTCTGCTCTCTGCTGCCAGTGCCTTCAGGCTCACTAGACTGAGATGATTGATGGGAAAGGGTGCCAAATGAACAATTTGTTATTTTAAAACATTTGGCTGCATCAGCCTTAAGGGACTTCAACCTCTTCTCTCTCCGCTTTTCAGCACCACCTTGATGTTTTTTCTCTTTTTTGTTTGTCCATCTTACTCCACCCCACTACTACTACTACTACTACTACTACTACTTTTTGCTGCTCCCGTTAGGGGTCGCCAAAGCGGATCATCTGTTTCCATCTCTTCCTGTCTTCTGCATCTTCCTCTGTCACACCAGCCACCTGCATGTCCTCCCTCACCACATCCATAAACTTCCTCTTTGGCCTTCCTCTTCTCCTCTTCCCTGGCAGCTCCATATTCAGCATCCTTCTCCCAGTATACCCAGCATCTCTCCTCCACACATGTCCAAACTATCTCAATCTTGCCTCTCTTGCTTTGTCTCCAGACCGTCCAACCTGAGCAGCCCCTCTAATATAATCGTTCCTAATCCTGTCCTTCTTCATCACTCCCAGTGAAAATCTTATCATCTTCAACTCTGCCACCTCCAGCTCCTCCTCCTGTCCTTTCATCAGTGCCACTGTCTCCAAACCATATAACATAGCTGGTCTCACTACCATCTTGTAAACCTTCCCTTTAACTCTTGCTGGTACCCTTCTGTCACACATCACTCCTGACACTCTTCTCCACCCACTCCACCCTGCCTGCACTCTCTTCTGCACTCCCCATTACTTTGGACAGTTGACCCCAAGTATTTAAACTCACAGACCTTCATCACCTCCACTCCTTGCATCCTCTCCATTCCACTGTCCTCCCTCTCATTCACGCATAGGTATTCCATCTTGCTCCTACTGACTTTCATTCCTCTTCTCTCCAGTGCATACCTCCACCTCTCCAGGCTCTCCTCAACCTGCACCCTACTCTCGCTACAGATCACAATGTCATCCACAAACATCATAGTCCACGGAGACTCCGGCCTGCCTGATCTTGCTCCAATCCACTATTTATCCAAATGCCACCACTTAACAGAGACAGGAAAGGGGCAGGGCCCAGGAAACATTAGAATGGACTGGACCAAAAGTAATAGGCTGCGAGAGAGAGGCTGACAGATTTAATACCCAACCACAGTGGGCCGGCAGCTCACTCGCCTGGGCCAATCAGACACACAACACTTGGTTATTTTCATTTAAGTGGGGCTGGGGTTATTTATATTTTGTATTGCATCGACCCCAATTGTCAAATGGCCCACCAGGAAAACTCCTGATGCTCCAGATGGCCAGTCCGCCATTGTGCAAGGACGCGTCCTTACAGACAGACAGAGACAACTTACCTGCAGCGTATAAAATCAGGGGTGGTGTTTAACGGGAGCTGCATGATTGGCTCAGTGCACTGTGCATCATCTCCATCCAGCTCGCTGTTGTCTCCTGCCAGGATCTGAAAAGACAGCTGAGTCTCCTCTTCAAACACCTGGAGCTGCATGGAGGCTCCTAACAGGAGCATTAAGTCATCTAGGGGAGAGAAGAAAATTAATCCCAGTCAGTTCTGAATTCTTGATCAGAAATACACTGACCTGAATAACCATCACGTCATGACACAGACGAGGACGGCCATAATGAACGGGTTCTTACAGAGGAGGAAGAGGGGGTTCGGGGGTGTCAGATGGTCGGGCAGGAAAAGCCACTTCACAACATTAGAGTCCATGTAGGAGGATGGAGACCTCCAGGGGTAGTCTACACACACACACACACACACACACACACACACACACACACACACACACACACACACACACACACACGCACACGCACACAGATCATATTATTATATGTGTTTATAAAACACACATACACATAATGTGTGTGTGTGTATGTGTGTTCAGGGAGAGGTATGTGAGTGCATGCACCTGTACATGCAGCTGGAGGGAAGCCAATACACAACAGGTACTGGAAACACAAGGATCCTGACAGGAAGTAACAATATTTTGGCCAGATCGAGGCGATTCTCTTCCTGCTGCGCCGTGACAGGACGGCGATGAGGCCACAGGCGTGGCCCACAGCAAACACATCCATCCGCTGACCAACAACATTCACCGCCAGCAGGAAACAGGTCTGCAAGAAGAGACAAGAGAATCTGAGCTGTTGTTTCTTCTGCCTTTTTCCTACAAATTTGACTGGTCCTATTCCCTGGTTCCCCTGTGCTCACACCCCACCACCTGTAGAGGGCGCTTTTTACAATGGTGGGACATATTACAGCTACCCCTTTACTGTTTTATATATATACCTGGTAAATCCATATAATTTTGTTATCCTGTTTCTATGTTATATCCATGTGTCTCTCTGATGTGTGACCAATATCTTCTTGTCTCTTTTGCTGTGTGTGTGAATGGTGTGATGTGAGTCTCCCCTGTATGCATGTGCACTCTGTTCTCCTGTCAGGTCTCCATGGTGATGGTGGTGATGGTGTCTGGACACCGCTTGGCATCTTGCTCATCATATTCTTCATATATCTTATAATTTATTATAATTGTGCTATGCTCTTGCAGTGTTGTATTGTGTAAATTGTGTAAACACAACGTCATGTCACGTTGTGCGTCTTGGGAGAGAGATCCTCCTCTGTTGCTCTCCCTGAGGCTTCTTTCTGGGTTTCTCCCTGTTAAAAGTTTTTAGGGAGTTGTTCCTTATCCGATGTGAGGGTCTAAGAACAGGATGTTGTGTTGCTGTAAAGCCCCTGAGGCACATTTGTAATATGTGCTATTGGGCTATACAAATAAAACTGACTTGACCCCAACCCCCAAGACCACACACACAAATACAGGAACCGGCTGCAATGGGCCAAGCCGGGGGGGACACTGGGTTTGAACTGTGAACATTGGTGTTTGGACCTTATGTAAGTGTATTTCTGAGCACTCAGTTGTGGATGCATGTCTCTGTGTGCGATGTGTACTTACTAGTATTTATATTAAAGTGTGCTTATATCAGAGCATTCCATGTGTGCGTGTGCTTGTGTTCAAATGTGAATATGTGTATGTACCGTGTGTGTGTGTATGTGTGTGTGTGTGTGTGTGTGTGTGTCTCACCTCCACTCCAAACTTATGGAAAAAATAATTGAGAAAATATTTGCAGCAGCTCAGCAGCCCATCATCAAGGACTTGCCGAGTGATGTCCTGGAACAGGCTCCTGGTAGGGGGTGGGGCTATGTTGCTACGTAGACGGTAGAGTTGCTGGTGTCTGTAAATAGTCACCTCAAAAGCTAGCAGTGCTAACATCACCAGGTTGTACTGTGGACAAAAGTTAGCACATTGCTAACATTAACAACATATACAACTTTAGCAGACGCTACAAGTGGTAACATTTAGGACAGAGCTGCAGTGTACAACCATCCATATTTTATACAGACATATATACTGTACAATACATACACACAACATACACACACACACCCCTACACCATATAATACACTGTTGTCCGTCCATCGCAGCAACAAGGACCATCTAGTCATCCCGTAGGGGCCAATTTCTGGCTCTCTGCTGCAGCAGTCCTGGCGGCCTCACATGTGTTTGCACCATTTCGGACAGCTGCCCGCCACTCTCCTCTGTTCAGAGCTTTCTGTTGCCATGTGTCATAGTTGATGGTGAAGGCCTTCAACGAAACCTTCAAGGTGTCTTTGAAACGCTTGTTTTGACCACCATGGGAGCGTTTGCCTTGCTTGAGTTCACCATATAACCGTTTCTTTGGAAGCCGGTGGTCTAGCATGCGAACTACGTGGCCCACCCAACGAAGCTGTGATTGCATGAGGATGGTGTGTATCCTCGGCAGTCCTGAGTGAGTGAGGACCTCTGTGTCAGGGATCTTGTCATACCACTTTATGCCAAGAAGTTTTCTGAGGCATGTGGTGGGAAAGTGGTTTAGTGTTTTTGCATGGCGTTTGTAAACCGTCCATGTTTCACAGCCGTAAAGCAGCGTAGTGAGAACTATGGCCCGATACACTTTAATTTTTGTCTCCTGGGTGATGCCTCTCCTGTTCCACACATTCCTGTGGAGTCTGCCAAAAGCAGTACTTGCTTTAGCAAGTCGTGCGGTCATCTCTTCATCATTGGTGACATATCTGGAGAGAGAACTGCCCAGGTAAGTGAATTTGTCAGCCGCATTTAATCGATGCCCATTTATGGTGATGTTGGGTAAATTGTATGACTTGCCTGGAGCTAGCTGATGTAGTACTTTAGTCTTTTTTATGTTGATGGTGAGGCTGAAGTTGTTGCAAGCCTCTGAGAACTTATTGATACGATGTTGCATGTTGGCTTCGGATGTAGCGTTGAGGACGCAGTCATCAGCAAACAGAAGATTGTTGATGGTTGCTGTTTTAACTAAGGTTTTTGCTTTAAGCCGCTGAAGGTTGAAGAGAGAGCCATCAAAACAGTAATTGACAGCAATGCCAGTGTCCCCCTCTCTGAAGGCATCTGACAGCATGGCTGAGAATGTAAGGCTCAATAGGGTTGGGGCAAGGACACAGCCTTGCTTTACTCCGTTAGAGACAGGGAACGGCTCAGATGCAACTCCGCTTTCTTGGACTCTGGCTAGCATGCCATCATGTAGCTGTCGTATGATCGTGATGAACTTTTTCAACATCCGTATTTTGCCATGATTCTCCAAAGGCCGTCTCTGCAGACAGTATCAAAGGCCTTGGTCAGATCGACAAAAGTGGAGTACAGGTCAACATTTTGTTCCTGGCATTTTTCTTGAAGCTGGCGGGCAGCAAACACCATGTCTATGGTGCTGCGTTCTTTCTGGAATCCACACTGACTCTCAGGTAGAAGTCCTCTCTCGAGGTGTGTGCTGAGGTCATTTAATAAAACTCTTGCAAGCATTTGGCCTGCAATGGACAGCAAGGAAATTCCCCGGTGGTTATCAAATGATTGGCGATTTCCCTTGTGCTTATAGAGGTGGATAACTGAGGCATCTTTAAAGTCCTGAGGTACTGTTTCAGTTTGCCATATGAGATGAAATAACTGCTGAAGTTTCTTAGCAATCGCAGGCCCTCCTTCTTTATACATTTCAGCTGGGATGGAGTCTGAGCCAGGCGCTTTTCCACTTGACAACTGTCCGATTGCCTTAAGCATCTCTTCCATTGTTGGAAGGGTGCTCAGCGTCTCATCCGCTAGAATTTGAGGTAGTCGATCGATGGCTTCATAGTTGAGGGTAGAAGGGCGATTCAAAACATTGCTGAAGTGTTCAGCCCATCTTTCAAGAACCTCCCCTTTATCTGTGATTAGTGTTGTCCCACCTGCGCTAAGGAGCGGGGATGAGCCAGCGATGGTAGGACCGTAGACTTCTTTCAGGCCATTGCAGAAGTTTTTCATGTCAGTTCTGTCTGCAAAGCCCTGTATTTCATCAGCTTTGTTGCTCAGCCATGAATCCTGCATTTGGCGTAATTTTCTTTGGATAGAGCTGCGGATGTTCCTAAGTGCATCAGTCTTGGCCGTTGACTGGGGGTCTTCAATATGAAGTTTGTAGGCGCAGCATTTCTCTTCCAACAGCTGGTTTATCTCGGTGCAGTTTTCATCAAGCCAGTCTTTGTGATTCCTTGTGGAGGGGCCTAGACACTCCTTGGCTGTGTTATACACTGTGTCACGAAGTGCGGTCCAAGCAGCCTCCCCATTCTGGCTATCCAGCACAGTAACCTCCAGTCGTTCCTCCAGAGTGTCTGTAAAGGACTTCTTGATGTCATTACTCTTTAGTTTGCTGACATTTAGACGTTTTTGTGCTTTCATACCTTGTGGGCGTCTCTTGGGCTGGATGTGGAGATTGACTTTAGAAACAATGAGGCGGTGATCCGTCCAGCACTCTGCCCCACGCATAACCTTTGTAACTCTTACGTCCTGCCGGTCTCTTTTCCTGACAATGACATAGTCAATCAGGTGCCAGTGTTTGGACCTCGGGTGCATCCAGGACGTTCTGTTGCGGATGGGGAGCTGAAATACTGTGTTTGTGATCAGAAGTCCATGTTCTGCGCAGGTCTGAAGAAGTAGCAATCCATTGCTGTTGCAGCTTCCAACTCCACGTTTTCCGATCACGCCTTCCCAGGAGATGCTGTCTGTGCCAAATCTTGCATTAAAATCACCAAGAATTATGAGTTTTTCAGCGCTGGGAACGTCGGCAATGACAGTATTCAGGTCTTCATAAAATTTATCCTTGATCTCGTCCGGGTTGGTCATCATGGGTGCATAGGCGCTGACAATGGTGACAAATGTCTTTCCCTGAGAAAGGGGGAGTCTCAGCATCATTAGGCGATCATTCACGCCTTTTGGAGGCGTGGCCAGTCGGCTTACAGAGTTGACTTGACTGCGAAGCCAACTCCAGCTTCACGTTTCTCCTCAGGTCCATGCCCACTCCACAAGAAAGTCTAGTCTGCGCTTCTTTCGTGAATGTCACCCTGTCCTGCCAGCCTGGTCTCAGTCAAGGCAGCAGTGTCGATGTTGTACCTGTTTGGTTCATTTGCAATAAGCGCTGTGCGTCTCTTGGGTCTTTCTGCATTTTCCCTGTCAAGAAGAGTGCGAATGTTCCATGTGGCAATTTTCAAAGGTGCTGTTTTCATCTTTTTTCTGTTGTTTCGACCGCAAAAAGTAGGGCCCCCTCCGATTGCGGTTTGCTGGATGGGGTGACGTGGAGCAGGCAATTTTGACAGGGAGGTGAGCGGTACGGTCCTAAAGAGGACTGCTCAGTCGCTCAGAGGGCTGCCGGACTCCACTTCTGCTCCTTCCAGCACTGCAAATTCTATTGTGCTAGCCAAGATTTAAAATCTTAGATCAGGAAATATGAGATTAATTATCTTGTTTTAAAAGTTATTTACCAGTTTCTATCTTTGAATTCATGGTATATTCTTAAATTGATCATGAATATGTCTTTTATGCCTCAATTAGTCAGGAAATCTTACAATTGAGTAATTTATTGTTAAAACAAGCTACATTAGCTAGAGTAGCAATTTGTACCATTCTCTTTCACCAAAAATAACTTGTTTCAAGATTCAGTGACACAAACTCGAGTTCAATTGCTTGATTTAAGAATGACACAAAGATTATATATATATATATATATATATATATACATTTTTATTCAATGGCCCAACATGTTTCACCTATCACGAAATGAAAGTACACTTTGTTTTTTACTGCTCAAACTTGGAAAGAGTTGTCAATAAATGTTGACAGAAATTTCACTTGTCCTGGTTGTGATTTCAGTAAAATCAAGTTTCCTGTTTTAAGATGTATGCTCTGGGATTAAGGACTAGTTTTAAGTTTGGGCCTATGTATTTCAAGATGAGCCAACTTGTTCCAAGTAATGGAATAATCATACTCCACTAGTATTAAGTAGTTTCCACTTAAATTAGTGATTCTATTTCTTGTTCCTTTTTCAGTGTGCTAAAATTAAGAATGCAAAAAAATTGAGTTAAGAATTATTTGCTTCATTTGCATCTTTTTCAACTCCAAGAATTTGGAAGTAATCTTTACAGCTCTTGATTTTTTTGAAGGGTTTAATGGTGGCTGTGTCTGGGGCACCCTCCCCTGATGCGGTGGTGTAGCGGTCTAAGCGTCGGCTTTGTGTTGATGCAGTTGTCCACTGGGGACCAGGGTTCGCGCCTCGGTCTCGTCAGATCTGACTATGGCCGGATTCGATGAAGCAGCAATAATTGGCAGTTGGCGAATGCATGCAGTACGAGGGTAGCGTTTGAACTAGAATAGGGAGTGATTGGCCACTAAATTGGGAGAGGAAAAATCAGAAATAAATCAAAAAAAAGAATTATTTGTTAATATTTGGTGTATTTCACTTATTACTGTGCTGTAGCAAGTCTGATCTTAAGTAATTTGATCTAAAAACCAGCATTTTCTTCTTATTTTAAGCCTTTGAACACTCATCCGAGCCTACTTATTTCCAGACTGGAACCAACTTGAGATTTCATGTCAAGTAAAACTATCTTGCTGCATGGACAGATAATTTCACTAGTATTAAGTGCTTTTCTCCTCAAATTCAGTGTTTATTTCTTGTATTTAAGCTCATGTTTTTTGCAGTGAGTGAAGAACGACCATATGGTCTAAGCTGCCTGCCTGTGTGCAGGTTTGTGGCTACAACTGCCAGTGTACCCACACCTGTCGCTTCGTCACGCCCCTACCGCCACAGGACTTTGGGAATAAAAATGGGGTGATGGATGGATGACTGATGACTTGCGTGATGATTCTGTTTAAAGTGAGGAAGAGTTGCACATCATCAACCCCACTCTCTCGTCCGAGACCACCTACTACCAGTGCCAAGACTAAGCGAGACGACTGGCAATGGAGACGGATGCAGATTTTTCCTCAGGGTTTCTTCCTGAAGCCTTTCCCGTAGATGAGTATACCCGCAAGGCAGCGGAGGTTTGAAATCAGAGTTGTCCTTCTCCAAGATGAGCTGCCTGACAAGGCTAACGAGCTTCATCTGCCCGGGTTTGAAATCAGAGTTGTCCTTCTCCTAGATGAGCTGCCAACCAAGGCTAACGAGTCCAATCGACCCAGCCGGTGATACCGCCAGGAGCCCGGTCGCCCCCGCAGCAGGCTTTGTGGAAAACAGAAGGTACCACGAGAAGGTGCTGCTGCGGTCACAGTTGCATAGGAGCGGCCTTATGCTAGCATATGTAACAGGAAACCATATGCAAGGTCCTACCTAGCAAGCTAAGTGATGGACCAGCAGCGATCGCTACACCAGGAAGCCAGAGGCCACTACACCGCTTCGCATTCCTTTTGGCAAGTAAAATTGTCAAAATTTTACTTATACACAGACATACATACGTACTGTATTACACACACATACACATACACACACACACACACACACACACACACACACACAAAACGTCTCACCCTAAGGTAGTCCAGTAGTTTGCCATCAGTTTTGCGTAGCCCCACCCACTGGGCGGGGTCAACTGGACCAGAGTACAGGATAGAGGAGGCCATTTCCTGACTGGAGTTACTGGGCTGCAGACAGACAGGTGAAAGACAGAAATACAGACAGTTAGACAGGTTACAGACAGACAGGTTGAAGACAGGAATACAAACAGGTAGACAGGTTACAGACAGACAGGTGGAAGACAGAAATACAGACAGGTAGACAGGTACAGACAGACAGGTAGACAGGTACATACAGACAGGTAGACAGGTACAGACAGACAGGTAGACAGGTACATACAGACAGGTAGACAGGTACAGACAGACAGGTGGAAGACATATACAGACAGGTAGACAGGTTGAAGACAAGACAGGTGGAAGACAGAAATACAGACAGGTAGACAGGTTACAGTCAGACAGGTTACAGACAGACAGGTGGAAGACAGAAATACAGATGGGTAGACAGGTTACAGACAGAAAGGTGACAGACAGAAATACAGACAGGTAGACAGGTTACAGAGAGACAGGTGAAAGACAGAAATACAAACAGGTAGACAGGTTACAGACAGACAGGTGGAAGACAGAAATACAGACAGGTAGACAGGTTACAGACAGACAGGTGGAAGACAGAAATACAGACAGATAGACAGGTTACAGACAGACAGGTGGAAGACAGAAATACAGACGGGTAGACAGGTTACAGACAGACAGGTGGAAGACAGAAATACAAACAGGTAGACAGGTTACAGACAGACAGGTTACAGACAGACAGGTGGAAGACAGAAATACAGACGGGTAGACAGGTTACAGACAGACAGGTTGAAGACAGAAATACAGATGGGTAGACAGGTTACAGACAGACAGGTTGAAGACAGAAATACAGATGGGTAGACAGGTTACAGACAGACAGGTTGAAGACAGAAATACAGATGGGTAGACAGGTTACAGACAGACAGGTTGAAGACAGAAATACAGACGGGTACACAGGTTACAGACAGACAGGTTGAAGACAGAAATACAGATGGGTAGACAGGTTACAGATAGACAGGTTGAAGACAGAAATACAGATGGGTAGACAGGTTACAGACAGACAGGTTGAAGACAGAAATACAGATGGGTAGACAGGTTACAGACAGACAGGTTGAAGACAGAAATACAGACGGGTACACAGGTTACAGACAGACAGGTTGAAGACAGAGAGGTGGAAGACAGAAATACAGACGGGTAGACAGGTTACAGACAGACAGGTTGAAGACAGAAATACAGATGGGTAGACAGGTTACAGACAGATAGGTTGAAGACAGAGAGGTGGAAGACAGAAATACAGACGGGTAGACAGGTTACAGACAGACAGGTTGAAGACAGAGAGGTGGAAGACAAATACAGATGGGTAGACAGGTTACAGACAGACAGGTTGAAGACAGAGAGGTGGAAGACAGAAATACAGACGGGTAGACAGGTTACAGACAGACAGGTGAAAGACAGAAATACAGACGGGTAGACAGGTTACAGACAGACAGGTTGAAGACAGAAATACAGATGGGTAGACAGGTTACAGACAGACAGGTTGAAGACAGAAATACAGATGGGTAGACAGGTTACAGACAGACAGGTTGAAGACAGAGAGGTGGAAGACAGAAATACAGATGGGTAGACAGGTTACAGACAGACAGGTTGAAGACAGAGAGGTGGAAGACAGAAATACAGACGGGTAGACAGGTTACAGACAGACAGGTTGAAGACAGAAATACAGATGGGTAGACAGGTTACAGACAGACAGGTTGAAGACAGACAGGTGGAAGACAGTAATACAGACGGGTAGACAGGTTACAGACAGACAGGTGAAAGACAGAAATACAGACGCGTACACAGGTTACAGACAGACAGGTTGAAGACAGAGAGGTGGAAGACAGAAATACAGATGGGTAGACAGGTTACAGACAGAAAGGTTGAAGACAGAGAGGTGGAAGACAGAAATACAGACGGGTAGACAGGTTACAGACAGACAGGTTGAAGACAGAAATACAGATGGGTAGACAGGTTACAGACAGACAGGTTACAGACAGACAGGATGAAGACAGAAATACAGATGGGTAGACAGGTTACAGACAGACAGGTTGAAGACAGAGAGGTGGAAGACAGAAATACAGATGGGTAGACAGGTTACAGACAGACAGGTTGAAGACAGAGAGGTGGAAGACAGAAATACAGACGGGTAGACAGGTTACAGACAGACAGGTTGAAGACAGAAATACAGATGGGTAGACAGGTTACAGACAGACAGGTTGAAGACAGAGAGGTGGAAGACAGAAATACAGACGGGTAGACAGGTTACAGACAGACAGGTGAAAGACAGACAGGTGAAAGACAGAAATACAGACGGGTAGACAGGTTACAGACAGACAGGTTGAAGACAGACAGGTTGAAGACAGAATACAGACGGACAGACAGGTTGAAGAAAGAGAGGTGGAAGACAGAAATACAGATGGGTAGACAGGTTACAGACAGACAGGTTGAAGACAGAGAGGTGGAAGACAGAAATACAGATGGGTAGACAGGTTACAGACAGACAGGTTGAAGACAGAGAGGTGGAAGACAGAAATACAGATGGGTAGACAGGTTACAGACAGACAGGTTGAAGACAGAGAGGTGGAAGACAGAAATACAGACGGGTAGACAGGTTACAGACAGACAGGTTGAAGACAGAAATACAGACGGGTAGACAGGTTACAGACAGACAGGTGGAAGACAGAAATACAGATGGGTAGACAGGTTACAGACAGACAGGTTGAAGACAGAGAGGTGGAAGACAGAAATATAGATGGGTAGACAGGTTACAGACAGACAGGTTGAAGACAGAGAGGTGGAAGACAGAAATACAGATGGGTAGACAGGTTACAGACAGACAGGTTGAAGACAGAGAGGTGGAAGACAGAAATACAGACGGGTAGACAGGTTACAGACAGACAGGTTGAAGACAGAGAGGTGGAAGACAGAAATACAGATGGGTAGACAGGTTACAGACAGACAGGTTGAAGACAGAGAGGTGGAAGACAAAAATACAGACGGGTAGACAGGTTACAGACAGACAGGTTGAAGACAGAAATACAGATGGGTACACAGGTTACAGACAGACAGGTTGAAGACAGAAATACAGATGGGTAGACAGGTTACAGACAGACAGGTGGAAGACAGAAATACAGACGGGTACACAGGTTACAGACAGACAGGTTGAAGACAGAAATACAGATGGGTACACAGGTTACAGACAGACAGGTTGAAGACAGAGAGGTGGAAGACAGAAATACAGATGGGTAGACAGGTTACAGACAGACAGGTTGAAGACAGAGAGGTGGAAGACAGAAATACAGACGGGTAGACAGGTTACAGACAGACAGGTTGAAGACAGACAGGTTGAAGACAGAATACAGACGGGTAGACAGGTTGAAGACAGAGAGGTGGAAGACAGAAATACAGATGGGTAGACAGGTTACAGACAGACAGGTTGAAGACAGAGAGGTGGAAGACAGAAATACAGATGGGTAGACAGGTTACAGACAGACAGGTTGAAGACAGAGAGGTGGAAGACAGAAATACAGATGGGTAGACAGGTTACAGACAGACAGGTTGAAGGCAGAGAGGTGGAAGACAGAAATACAGACGGGTAGACAGGTTACAGACAGACAGGTTGAAGACAGAAATACAGACGGGTAGACAGGTTACAGACAGACAGGTGGAAGACAGAAATACAGATGGGTAGACAGGTTACAGACAGACAGGTTGAAGACAGAGAGGTGGAAGACAGAAATACAGATGGGTAGACAGGTTACAGACAGACAGGTTGAAGACAGAGAGGTGGAAGACAGAAATACAGATGGGTAGACAGGTTACAGACAGACAGGTGGAAGACAGAAATACAGACGGGTACACAGGTTACAGACAGACAGGTTGAAGACAGAAATACAGATGGGTACACAGGTTACAGACAGACAGGTTGAAGACAGAGAGGTGGAAGACAGAAATACAGATGGGTAGACAGGTTACAGACAGACAGGTTGAAGACAGAGAGGTGGAAGACAGAAATACAGACGGGTAGACAGGTTACAGACAGACAGGTTGAAGACAGACAGGTTGAAGACAGAATACAGACGGGTAGACAGGTTGAAGACAGAGAGGTGGAAGACAGAAATACAGATGGGTAGACAGGTTACAGACAGACAGGTTGAAGACAGAGAGGTGGAAGACAGAAATACAGATGGGTAGACAGGTTACAGACAGACAGGTTGAAGACAGAGAGGTGGAAGACAGAAATACAGATGGGTAGACAGGTTACAGACAGACAGGTTGAAGACAGAGAGGTGGAAGACAGAAATACAGACGGGTAGACAGGTTACAGACAGACAGGTTGAAGACAGAAATACAGACGGGTAGACAGGTTACAGACAGACAGGTGGAAGACAGAAATACAGATGGGTAGACAGGTTACAGACAGACAGGTTGAAGACAGAGAGGTGGAAGACAGAAATACAGATGGGTAGACAGGTTACAGACAGACAGGTTGAAGACAGAGAGGTGGAAGACAGAAATACAGATGGGTAGACAGGTTACAGACAGACAGGTTGAAGACAGAGAGGTGGAAGACAGAAATACAGACGGGTAGACAGGTTACAGACAGACAGGTTGAAGACAGAGAGGTGGAAGACAGAAATACATATTGGTAGACAGGTTACAGACAGACAGGTTGAAGACAGAGAGGTGGAAGACAGAAATACAGACGGGTAGACAGGTTACAGACAGACAGGTTGAAGACAGAAATACAGACGGGTAGACAGGTTACAGACAGACAGGTGGAAGACAGAAATACAGATGGGTAGACAGGTTACAGACAGACAGGTTGAAGACAGAGAGGTGGAAGACAGAAATATAGATGGGTAGACAGGTTACAGACAGACAGGTTGAAGACAGGGAGGTGGAAGACAGAAATACAGATGGGTAGACAGGTTACAGACAGACAGGTTGAAGACAGAGAGGTGGAAGACAGAAATACAGACGGGTAGACAGGTTACAGACAGACAGGTTGAAGACAGAGAGGTGGAAGACAGAAATACAGATGGGTAGACAGGTTACAGACAGACAGGTTGAAGACAGAGAGGTGGAAGACAGAAATACAGACGGGTAGACAGGTTACAGACAGACAGGTTGAAGACAGAAATACAGATGGGTACACAGGTTACAGACAGACAGGTTGAAGACAGAAATACAGATGGGTAGACAGGTTACAGACAGACAGGTTGAAGACGGAGAGGTGGAAGACAGAAATACAGATGGGTAGACAGGTTACAGACAGACAGGTTGAAGACAGAGAGGTGGAAGACAGAAATACAGACGGGTAGACAGGTTACAGACAGACAGGTTGAAGACAGACAGGTTGAAGACAGAATACAGACGGGTAGACAGGTTGAAGACAGAGAGGTGGAAGACAGAAATACAGATGGGTAGACAGGTTACAGACAGACAGGTTGAAGACAGAGAGGTGGAAGACAGAAATACAGATGGGTAGACAGGTTACAGACAGACAGGTTGAAGACAGAGAGGTGGAAGACAGAAATACAGATGGGTAGACAGGTTACAGACAGACAGGTTGAAGACAGAGAGGTGGAAGACAGAAATACAGATGGGTAGACAGGTTACAGACAGACAGGTTGAAGACAGAGAGGTGGAAGACAGAAATACAGACGGGTAGACAGGTTACAGACAGACAGGTTGAAGACAGAGAGGTGGAAGACAGAAATACAGATGGGTAGACAGGTTACAGACAGACAGGTTGAAGACAGAGAGGTGGAAGACAGAAATACAGACGGGTAGACAGGTTACAGACAGACAGGTTGAAGACAGAAATACAGATGGGTACACAGGTTACAGACAGACAGGTTGAAGACAGAAATACAGATGGGTAGACAGGTTACAGACAGACAGGTGGAAGACAGAAATACAGACGGGTACACAGGTTACAGACAGACAGGTTGAAGACAGAAATACAGATGGGTACACAGGTTACAGACAGACAGGTTGAAGACAGAGAGGTGGAAGACAGAAATACAGATGGGTAGACAGGTTACAGACAGACAGGTTGAAGACAGAGAGGTGGAAGACAGAAATACAGACGGGTAGACAGGTTACAGACAGACAGGTTGAAGACAGACAGGTTGAAGACAGAATACAGACGGGTAGACAGGTTGAAGACAGAGAGGTGGAAGACAGAAATACAGATGGGTAGACAGGTTACAGACAGACAGGTTGAAGACAGAGAGGTGGAAGACAGAAATATAGATGGGTAGACAGGTTACAGACAGACAGGTTGAAGACAGGGAGGTGGAAGACAGAAATACAGATGGGTAGACAGGTTACAGACAGACAGGTTGAAGACAGAGAGGTGGAAGACAGAAATACAGACGGGTAGACAGGTTACAGACAGACAGGTTGAAGACAGAGAGGTGGAAGACAGAAATACAGATGGGTAGACAGGTTACAGACAGACAGGTTGAAGACAGAGAGGTGGAAGACAGAAATACAGACGGGTAGACAGGTTACAGACAGACAGGTTGAAGACAGAAATACAGATGGGTACACAGGTTACAGACAGACAGGTTGAAGACAGAAATACAGATGGGTAGACAGGTTACAGACAGACAGGTTGAAGACGGAGAGGTGGAAGACAGAAATACAGATGGGTAGACAGGTTACAGACAGACAGGTTGAAGACAGAGAGGTGGAAGACAGAAATACAGACGGGTAGACAGGTTACAGACAGACAGGTTGAAGACAGACAGGTTGAAGACAGAATACAGACGGGTAGACAGGTTGAAGACAGAGAGGTGGAAGACAGAAATACAGATGGGTAGACAGGTTACAGACAGACAGGTTGAAGACAGAGAGGTGGAAGACAGAAATACAGATGGGTAGACAGGTTACAGACAGACAGGTTGAAGACAGAGAGGTGGAAGACAGAAATATAGATGGGTAGACAGGTTACAGACAGACAGGTTGAAGACAGAGAGGTGGAAGACAGAAATACAGATGGGTAGACAGGTTACAGACAGACAGGTTGAAGACAGAGAGGTGGAAGACAGAAATACAGACGGGTAGACAGGTTACAGACAGACAGGTTGAAGACAGAGAGGTGGAAGACAGAAATACAGATGGGTAGACAGGTTACAGACAGACAGGTTGAAGACAGAGAGGTGGAAGACAGAAATACAGACGGGTAGACAGGTTACAGACAGACAGGTTGAAGACAGAAATACAGATGGGTACACAGGTTACAGACAGACAGGTTGAAGACAGAAATACAGATGGGTAGACAGGTTACAGACAGACAGGTGGAAGACAGAAATACAGACGGGTACACAGGTTACAGACAGACAGGTTGAAGACAGAAATACAGATGGGTACACAGGTTACAGACAGACAGGTTGAAGACAGAGAGGTGGAAGACAGAAATACAGATGGGTAGACAGGTTACAGACAGACAGGTTGAAGACAGAGAGGTGGAACACAGAAATACAGACGGGTAGACAGGTTACAGACAGACAGGTTGAAGACAGACAGGTTGAAGACAGAATACAGACGGGTAGACAGGTTGAAGACAGAGAGGTGGAAGACAGAAATACAGATGGGTAGACAGGTTACAGACAGACAGGTTGAAGACAGAGAGGTGGAAGACAGAAATACAGATGGGTAGACAGGTTACAGACAGACAGGTTGAAGACAGAGAGGTGGAAGACAGAAATACAGATGGGTAGACAGGTTACAGACAGACAGGTTGAAGACAGAGAGGTGGAAGACAGAAATACAGATGGGTAGACAGGTTACAGACAGACAGGTTGAAGACAGAGAGGTGGAAGACAGAAATACAGACGGGTAGACAGGTTACAGACAGACAGGTTGAAGACAGAGAGGTGGAAGACAAAAATACAGACGGGTAGACAGGTTACAGACAGACAGGTTGAAGACAGAAATACAGATGGGTACACAGGTTACAGACAGACAGGTTGAAGACAGAAATACAGATGGGTAGACAGGTTACAGACAGACAGGTGGAAGACAGAAATACAGACGGGTACACAGGTTACAGACAGACAGGTTGAAGACAGAAATACAGATGGGTACACAGGTTACAGACAGACAGGTTGAAGACAGAGAGGTGGAAGACAGAAATACAGATGGGTAGACAGGTACAGACAGACAGGTTGAAGACAGAGAGGTGGAAGACAGAAATACAGACGGGTAGACAGGTTACAGACAGACAGGTTGAAGACAGACAGGTTGAAGACAGAATACAGACGGGAAGACAGGTTGAAGACAGAGAGGTGGAAGACAGAAATACAGATGGGTAGACAGGTTACAGACAGACAGGTTGAAGACAGAGAGGTGGAAGACAGAAATACAGATGGGTAGACAGGTTACAGACAGACAGGTTGAAGACAGAGAGGTGGAAGACAGAAATACAGATGGGTAGACAGGTTACAGACAGACAGGTTGAAGGCAGAGAGGTGGAAGACAGAAATACAGACGGGTAGACAGGTTACAGACAGACAGGTTGAAGACAGAAATACAGACGGGTAGACAGGTTACAGACAGACAGGTGGAAGACAGAAATACAGATGGGTAGACAGGTTACAGACAGACAGGTTGAAGACTGACAGGTGGAAGACAGTAATACAGACGGGTAGACAGGTTACAGACAGACAGGTGAAAGACAGAAATACAGACGCGTACACAGGTTACAGACAGACAGGTTACAGACAGACAGGTTGAAGACAGAAATACAGACGGGTACACAGGTTACTGACAGACAGGTTGAAGACAGAGAGGTGGAAGACAAAAATACAGACGGGTAGACAGGTTACAGACAGACAGGTTGAAGACAGAAATACAGATGGGTACACAGGTTACAGACAGACAGGTTGAAGACAGAAATACAGATGGGTAGACAGGTTACAGACAGACAGGTGGAAGACAGAAATACAGACGGGTACACAGGTTACAGACAGACAGGTTGAAGACAGAAATACAGATGGGTACACAGGTTACAGACAGACAGGTTGAAGACAGAGAGGTGGAAGACAGAAATACAGATGGGTAGACAGGTACAGACAGACAGGTTGAAGACAGAGAGGTGGAAGACAGAAATACAGACGGGTAGACAGGTTACAGACAGACAGGTTGAAGACAGACAGGTTGAAGACAGAATACAGACGGGAAGACAGGTTGAAGACAGAGAGGTGGAAGACAGAAATACAGATGGGTAGACAGGTTACAGACAGACAGGTTGAAGACAGAGAGGTGGAAGACAGAAATACAGATGGGTAGACAGGTTACAGACAGACAGGTTGAAGACAGAGAGGTGGAAGACAGAAATACAGATGGGTAGACAGGTTACAGACAGACAGGTTGAAGGCAGAGAGGTGGAAGACAGAAATACAGACGGGTAGACAGGTTACAGACAGACAGGTTGAAGACAGAAATACAGACGGGTAGACAGGTTACAGACAGACAGGTGGAAGACAGAAATACAGATGGGTAGACAGGTTACAGACAGACAGGTTGAAGACTGACAGGTGGAAGACAGTAATACAGACGGGTAGACAGGTTACAGACAGACAGGTGAAAGACAGAAATACAGACGCGTACACAGGTTACAGACAGACAGGTTACAGACAGACAGGTTGAAGACAGAAATACAGACGGGTACACAGGTTACTGACAGACAGGTTGAAGACAGAGAGGTGGAAGACAAAAATACAGACGGGTAGACAGGTTACAGACAGACAGGTTGAAGACAGAAATACAGATGGGTACACAGGTTACAGACAGACAGGTTGAAGACAGAAATACAGATGGGTAGACAGGTTACAGACAGACAGGTGGAAGACAGAAATACAGACGGGTACACAGGTTACAGACAGACAGGTTGAAGACAGAAATACAGATGGGTACACAGGTTACAGACAGACAGGTTGAAGACAGAGAGGTGGAAGACAGAAATACAGATGGGTAGACAGGTACAGACAGACAGGTTGAAGACAGAGAGGTGGAAGACAGAAATACAGACGGGTAGACAGGTTACAGACAGACAGGTTGAAGACAGACAGGTTGAAGACAGAATACAGACGGGAAGACAGGTTGAAGACAGAGAGGTGGAAGACAGAAATACAGATGGGTAGACAGGTTACAGACAGACAGGTTGAAGACAGAGAGGTGGAAGACAGAAATACAGATGGGTAGACAGGTTACAGACAGACAGGTTGAAGACAGAGAGGTGGAAGACAGAAATACAGATGGGTAGACAGGTTACAGACAGACAGGTTGAAGGCAGAGAGCTGGAAGATAGAAATACAGACGGGTAGACAGGTTACAGACAGACAGGTTGAAGACAGAAATACAGACGGGTAGACAGGTTACAGACAGACAGGTGGAAGACAGAAATACAGATGGGTAGACAGGTTACAGACAGACAGGTTGAAGACAGACAGGTGGAAGACAGTAATACAGACGGGTAGACAGGTTACAGACAGACAGGTGAAAGACAGAAATACAGACGCGTACACAGGTTACAGACAGACAGGTCACAGACAGACAGGTTGAAGACAGAAATACAGACGGGTACACAGGTTACAGACAGACAGGTTGAAGACAGAGAGGTGGAAGACAGAAATACAGACGGGTAGACAGGTTACAGACAGACAGGTTGAAGACAGAAATACAGATGGGTAGACAGGTTACAGACAGACAGGTTGAAGACAGAGAGGTGGAAGACAGAAATACAGATGGGTAGACAGGTTACAGACAGACAGGTTGAAGACAGAGAGGTGGAACACAGAAATACAGACGGGTAGACAGGTTACAGACAGACAGGTTGAAGACAGACAGGTTGAAGACAGAATACAGACGGGTAGACAGGTTGAAGACAGAGAGGTGGAAGACAGAAATACAGATGGGTAGACAGGTTACAGACAGACAGGTTGAAGACAGAGAGGTGGAAGACAGAAATACAGATGGGTAGACAGGTTACAGACAGACAGGTTGAAGACAGAGAGGTGGAAGACAGAAATACAGATGGGTAGACAGGTTACAGACAGACAGGTTGAAGACAGAGAGGTGGAAGACAGAAATACAGATGGGTAGAGAGGTTACAGACAGACAGGTTGAAGACAGAGAGGTGGAAGACAGAAATACAGACGGGTAGACAGGTTACAGACAGACGGGTTGAAGACAGAGAGGTGGAAGACAAAAATACAGACGGGTAGACAGGTCACAGACAGACAGGTTGAAGACAGAAATACAGATGGGTACACAGGTTACAGACAGACAGGTTGAAGACAGAAATACAGATGGGTAGACAGGTTACAGACAGACAGGTGGAAGACAGAAATACAGACGGGTACACAGGTTACAGACAGACAGGTTGAAGACAGAAATACAGATGGGTACACAGGTTACAGACAGACAGGTTGAAGACAGAGAGGTGGAAGACAGAAATACAGATGGGTAGACAGGTACAGACAGACAGGTTGAAGACAGAGAGGTGGAAGACAGAAATACAGACGGGTAGACAGGTTACAGACAGACAGGTTGAAGACAGACAGGTTGAAGACAGAATACAGACGGGTAGACAGGTTGAAGACAGAGAGGTGGAAGACAGAAATACAGATGGGTAGACAGGTTACAGACAGACAGGTTGAAGACAGAGAGGTGGAAGACAGAAATACAGATGGGTAGACAGGTTACAGACAGACAGGTTGAAGACAGAGAGGTGGAAGACAGAAATACAGATGGGTAGACAGGTTACAGACAGACAGGTTGAAGGCAGAGAGGTGGAAGACAGAAATACAGACGGGTAGACAGGTTACAGACAGACAGGTTGAAGACAGAAATACAGACGGGTAGACAGGTTACAGACAGACAGGTGGAAGACAGAAATACAGATGGGTAGACAGGTTACAGACAGACAGGTTGAAGACAGACAGGTGGAAGACAGTAATACAGACGGGTAGACAGGTTACAGACAGACAGGTGAAAGACAGAAATACAGACGCGTACACAGGTTACAGACAGACAGGTTGAAGACAGAGAGGTGGAAGACAGAAATACAGATGGGTAGACAGGTTACAGACAGACAGGTTGAAGACAGAGAGGTGGAAGACAGAAATATAGATGGGTAGACAGGTTACAGACAGACAGGTTGAAGACAGACAGGTGGAAGACAGAAATACAGATGGGTAGACAGGTTACAGACAGACAGGTTGAAGACAGAGAGGTGGAAGACAGAAATATAGATGGGTAGACAGGTTACAGACAGACAGGTTGAAGACAGGGAGGTGGAAGACAGAAATACAGATGGGTAGACAGGTTACAGACAGACATGTTGAAGACAGAGAGGTGGAAGACAGAAATACAGACGGGTAGACAGGTTACAGACAGACAGGTTGAAGACAGAGAGGTGGAAGACAGAAATACAGATGGGTAGACAGGTTACAGACAGACAGGTTGAAGACAGAGAGGTGGAAGACAGAAATACAGACGGGTAGACAGGTTACAGACAGACAGGTGGAAGACAGAAATACAGACGGGTAGACAGGTTACAGACAGACAGGTTGAAGACAGAAATACAGATGGGTAGACAGGTTACAGACAGACAGGTTGAAGACAGAAATACAGATGGGTAGACAGGTTACAGACAGACAGGTTGAAGACAGAAATACAGATGGGTAGACAGGTTACAGACAGACAGGTTGAAGACAGAAATACAGACGGGTACACAGGTTACAGACAGACAGGTTGAAGACAGAAATACAGATGGGTAGACAGGTTACAGATAGACAGGTTGAAGACAGAAATACAGATGGGTAGACAGGTTACAGACAGACAGGTTGAAGACAGAAATACAGATGGGTAGACAGGTTACAGACAGACAGGTTGAAGACAGAAATACAGACGGGTACACAGGTTACAGACAGACAGGTTGAAGACAGAGAGGTGGAAGACAGAAATACAGACGGGTAGACAGGTTACAGACAGACAGGTTGAAGACAGAAATACAGATGGGTAGACAGGTTACAGACAGATAGGTTGAAGACAGAGAGGTGGAAGACAGAAATACAGACGGGTAGACAGGTTACAGACAGACAGGTTGAAGACAGAGAGGTGGAAGACAAATACAGATGGGTAGACAGGTTACAGACAGACAGGTTGAAGACAGAGAGGTGGAAGACAGAAATACAGACGGGTAGACAGGTTACAGACAGACAAGTGAAAGACAGAAATACAGACGGGTAGACAGGTTACAGACAGACAGGTTGAAGACAGACAGGTGGAAGACAGTAATACAGACGGGTAGACAGGTTACAGACAGACAGGTGAAAGACAGAAATACAAACGCGTACACAGGTTACAGACAGACAGGTTGAAGACAGAGAGGTGGAAGACAGAAATACAGATGGGTAGACAGGTTACAGACAGAAAGGTTGAAGACAGAGAGGTGGAAGACAGAAATACAGACGGGTAGACAGGTTACAGACAGACAGGTTGAAGACAGAAATACAGATGGGTAGACAGGTTACAGACAGACAGGTTACAGACAGACAGGATGAAGACAGAAATACAGATGGGTAGACAGGTTACAGACAGACAGGTTGAAGACAGAGAGGTGGAAGACAGAAATACAGATGGGTAGACAGGTTACAGACAGACAGGTTGAAGACAGAGAGGTGGAAGACAGAAATACAGACGGGTAGACAGGTTACAGACAGACAGGTTGAAGACAGAAATACAGATGGGTAGACAGGTTACAGACAGACAGGTTGAAGACAGAGAGGTGGAAGACAGAAATACAGACGGGTACACAGGTTACAGACAGACAGGTGAAAGACAGACAGGTGAAAGACAGAAATACAGACGGGTAGACAGGTTACAGACAGACAGGTTGAAGACAGACAGGTTGAAGACAGAATACAGACGGACAGACAGGTTGAAGAAAGAGAGGTGGAAGACAGAAATACAGATGGGTAGACAGGTTACAGACAGACATGTTGAAGACAGAGAGGTGGAAGACAGAAATACAGATGGGTAGACAGGTTACAGACAGACAGGTTGAAGACAGAAATACAGATGGGTACACAGGTTACAGACAGACAGGTTGAAGACAGAAATACAGATGGGTAGACAGGTTACAGACAGACAGGTGGAAGACAGAAATACAGACGGGTACACAGGTTACAGACAGACAGGTTGAAGACAGAAATACAGATGGGTACACAGGTTACAGACAGACAGGTTGAAGACAGAGAGGTGGAAGACAGAAATACAGATGGGTAGACAGGTTACAGACAGACAGGTTGAAGACAGAGAGGTGGAAGACAGAAATACAGACGGGTAGACAGGTTACAGACAGACAGGTTGAAGACAGACAGGTTGAAGACAGAATACAGACGGGTAGACAGGTTGAAGACAGAGAGGTGGAAGACAGAAATACAGATGGGTAGACAGGTTACAGACAGACAGGTTGAAGACAGAGAGGTGGAAGACAGAAATACAGATGGGTAGACAGGTTACAGACAGACAGGTTGAAGACAGAGAGGTGGAAGACAGAAATACAGATGGGTAGACAGGTTACAGACAGACAGGTTGAAGGCAGAGAGGTGGAAGACAGAAATACAGACGGGTAGACAGGTTACAGACAGACAGGTTGAAGACAGAAATACAGACGGGTAGACAGGTTACAGACAGACAGGTGGAAGACAGAAATACAGATGGGTAGACAGGTTACAGACAGACAGGTTGAAGACAGAGAGGTGGAAGACAGAAATACAGATGGGTAGACAGGTTACAGACAGACAGGTTGAAGACAGAGAGGTGGAAGACAGAAATACAGATGGGTAGACAGGTTACAGACAGACAGGTTGAAGACAGAGAGGTGGAAGACAGAAATACAGACGGGTAGACAGGTTACAGACAGACAGGTTGAAGACAGAGAGGTGGAAGACAGAAATACATATTGGTAGACAGGTTACAGACAGACAGGTTGAAGACAGAGAGGTGGAAGACAGAAATACAGACGGGTAGACAGGTTACAGACAGACAGGTTGAAGACAGAAATACAGACGGGTAGACAGGTTACAGACAGACAGGTGGAAGACAGAAATACAGATGGGTAGACAGGTTACAGACAGACAGGTTGAAGACAGAGAGGTGGAAGACAGAAATATAGATGGGTAGACAGGTTACAGACAGACAGGTTGAAGACAGGGAGGTGGAAGACAGAAATACAGATGGGTAGACAGGTTACAGACAGACAGGTTGAAGACAGAGAGGTGGAAGACAGAAATACAGATGGGTAGACAGGTTACAGACAGACAGGTTGAAGACAGAGAGGTGGAAGACAGAAATACAGATGGGTAGACAGGTTACAGACAGACAGGTTGAAGACAGAGAGGTGGAAGACAGAAATACAGACGGGTAGACAGGTTACAGACAGACAGGTTGAAGACAGAAATACAGATGGGTACACAGGTTTCAGACAGACAGGTTGAAGACAGAAATACAGATGGGTAGACAGGTTACAGACAGACAGGTTGAAGACGGAGAGGTGGAAGACAGAAATACAGATGGGTAGACAGGTTACAGACAGACAGGTTGAAGACAGAGAGGTGGAAGACAGAAATACAGACGGGTAGACAGGTTACAGACAGACAGGTTGAAGACAGACAGGTTGAAGACAGAATACAGACGGGTAGACAGGTTGAAGACAGAGAGGTGGAAGACAGAAATACAGATGGGTAGACAGGTTACAGACAGACAGGTTGAAGACAGAGAGGTGGAAGACAGAAATACAGATGGGTAGACAGGTTACAGACAGACAGGTTGAAGACAGAGAGGTGGAAGACAGAAATATAGATGGGTAGACAGGTTACAGACAGACAGGTTGAAGACAGAGAGGTGGAAGACAGAAATACAGACGGGTAGACAGGTTACAGACAGACAGGTTGAAGACAGAGAGGTGGAAGACAGAAATACAGATGGGTAGACAGGTTACAGACAGACAGGTTGAAGACAGAGAGGTGGAAGACAGAAATACAGACGGGTAGACAGGTTACAGACAGACAGGTTGAAGACAGAAATACAGATGAGTACACAGGTTACAGACAGACAGGTTGAAGACAGAAATACAGATGGGTAGACAGGTTACAGACAGACAGGTGGAAGACAGAAATACAGACGGGTACACAGGTTACAGACAGACAGGTTGAAGACAGAAATACAGATGGGTACACAGGTTACAGACAGACAGGTTGAAGACAGAGAGGTGGAAGACAGAAATACAGATGGGTAGACAGGTTACAGACAGACAGGTTGAAGACAGAGAGGTGGAACACAGAAATACAGACGGGTAGACAGGTTACAGACAGACAGGTTGAAGACAGACAGGTTGAAGACAGAATACAGACGGGTAGACAGGTTGAAGACAGAGAGGTGGAAGACAGAAATACAGATGGGTAGACAGGTTACAGACAGACAGGTTGAAGACAGAGAGGTGGAAGACAGAAATACAGATGGGTAGACAGGTTACAGACAGACAGGTTGAAGACAGAGAGGTGGAAGACAGAAATACAGATGGGTAGACAGGTTACAGACAGACAGGTTGATGACAGAGAGGTGGAAGACAGAAATACAGATGGGTAGACAGGTTACAGACAGACAGGTTGAAGACAGAGAGGTGGAAGACAGAAATACAGACGGGTAGACAGGTTACAGACAGACGGGTTGAAGACAGAGAGGTGGAAGACAAAAATACAGACGGGTAGACAGGTTACAGACAGACAGGTTGAAGACAGAAATACAGATGGGTACACAGGTTACAGACAGACAGGTTGAAGACAGAAATACAGATGGGTAGACAGGTTACAGACAGACAGGTGGAAGACAGAAATACAGACGGGTACACAGGTTACAGACAGACAGGTTGAAGACAGAAATACAGATGGGTACACAGGTTACAGACAGACAGGTTGAAGACAGAGAGGTGGAAGACAGAAATACAGATGGGTAGACAGGTACAGACAGACAGGTTGAAGACAGAGAGGTGGAAGACAGAAATACAGACGGGTAGACAGGTTACAGACAGACAGGTTGAAGACAGACAGGTTGAAGACAGAATACAGACGGGTAGACAGGTTGAAGACAGAGAGGTGGAAGACAGAAATACAGATGGGTAGACAGGTTACAGACAGACAGGTTGAAGACAGAGAGGTGGAAGACAGAAATACAGATGGGTAGACAGGTTACAGACAGACAGGTTGAAGACAGAGAGGTGGAAGACAGAAATACAGATGGGTAGACAGGTTACAGACAGACAGGTTGAAGGCAGAGAGGTGGAAGACAGAAATACAGACGGGTAGACAGGTTACAGACAGACAGGTTGAAGACAGAAATACAGACGGGTAGACAGGTTACAGACAGACAGGTGGAAGACAGAAATACAGATGGGTAGACAGGTTACAGACAGACAGGTTGAAGACAGACAGGTGGAAGACAGTAATACAGACGGGTAGACAGGTTACAGACAGACAGGTGAAAGACAGAAATACAGACGCGTACACAGGTTACAGACAGACAGGTTGAAGACAGAGAGGTGGAAGACAGAAATACAGATGGGTAGACAGGTTACAGACAGACAGGTTGAAGACAGAGAGGTGGAAGACAGAAATACAGATGGGTAGACAGGTTACAGACAGACAGGTTGAAGACAGAGAGGTGGAAGACAGAAATACAGATGGGTAGACAGGTTACAGACAGACAGGTTGAAGACAGAGAGGTGGAAGACAGAAATACAGACGGGTAGACAGGTTATAGACAGACAGGTTGAAGACAGAGAGGTGGAAGACAGAAATACAGATGGGTAGACAGGTTACAGACAGACAGGTTGAAGACAGAGAGGTGGAAGACAGAAATACAGATGGGTAGACAGGTTACAGACAGACAGGTTGAAGACAGAGAGGTGGAAGACAGAAATACAGATGGGTAGACAGGTTACAGACAGACAGGTTGAAGGCAGAGAGGTTACAGACAGAAATACAGACGGGTAGACAGGTTACAGACAGACAGGTTGAAGACAGAAATACAGACGGGTAGACAGGTTACAGACAGACAGGTGGAAGACAGAAATACAGATGGGTAGACAGGTTACAGACAGACAGGTTGAAGACAGACAGGTGGAAGACAGTAATACAGACGGGTAGACAGGTTACAGACAGACAGGTGAAAGACAGAAATACAGACGCGTACACAGGTTACAGACAGACAGGTCACAGACAGACAGGTTGAAGACAGAAATACAGATGGGTAGACAGGTTACAGACAGACAGGTTGAAGACAGAGAGGTGGAAGACAGAAATATAGATGGGTAGACAGGTTACAGACAGACAGGTTGAAGACAGAGAGGTGGAAGACAGAAATACAGATGGGTAGACAGGTTACAGACAGACAGGTTGAAGACAGAGAGGTGGAAGACAGAAATACAGACGGGTAGACAGGTTACAGACAGACAGGTTGAAGACAGAAATACAGACGGGTAGACAGGTTACAGACAGACAGGTGGAAGACAGAAATACAGATGGGTAGACAGGTTACAGACAGACAGGTTGAAGACAGAGAGGTGGAAGACAGAAATATAGATGGGTAGACAGGTTACAGACAGACAGGTTGAAGACAGGGAGGTGGAAGACAGAAATACAGATGGGTAGACAGGTTACAGACAGACAGGTTGAAGACAGAGAGGTGGAAGACAGAAATACAGACGGGTAGACAGGTTACAGACAGACAGGTTGAAGACAGAGAGGTGGAAGACAGAAATACAGATGGGTAGACAGGTTACAGACAGACAGGTTGAAGACAGAGAGGTGGAAGACAGAAATACAGACGGGTAGACAGGTTACAGACAGACAGGTTGAAGACAGAAATACAGATGGGTACACAGGTTACAGACAGACAGGTTGAAGACAGAAATACAGATGGGTAGACAGGTTACAGACAGACAGGTTGAAGACGGAGAGGTGGAAGACAGAAATACAGATGGGTAGACAGGTTACAGACAGACAGGTTGAAGACAGAGAGGTGGAAGACAGAAATACAGACGGGTAGACAGGTTACAGACAGACAGGTTGAAGACAGACAGGTTGAAGACAGAAATACAGACGGGTAGACAGGTTGAAGACAGAGAGGTGGAAGACAGAAATACAGATGGGTAGACAGGTTACAGACAGACAGGTTGAAGACAGAGAGGTGGAAGACAGAAATACAGATGGGTAGACAGGTTACAGACAGACAGGTTGAAGACAGAGAGGTGGAAGACAGAAATATAGATGGGTAGACAGGTTACAGACAGACAGGTTGAAGACAGAGAGGTGGAAGACAGAAATACAGATGGGTAGACAGGTTACAGACAGACAGGTTGAAGACAGAGAGGTGGAAGACAGAAATACAGACGGGTAGACAGGTTACAGACAGACAGGTTGAAGACAGAGAGGTGGAAGACAGAAATACAGATGGGTAGACAGGTTACAGACAGACAGGTTGAAGACAGAGAGGTGGAAGACAGAAATACAGACGGGTAGACAGGTTACAGACAGACAGGTTGAAGACAGAAATACAGATGGGTACACAGGTTACAGACAGACAGGTTGAAGACAGAAATACAGATGGGTAGACAGGTTACAGACAGACAGGTGGAAGACAGAAATACAGACGGGTACACAGGTTACAGACAGACAGGTTGAAGACAGAGAGGTGGAAGACAGAAATACAGATGGGTAGACAGGTTACAGACAGACAGGTTGAAGACAGAGAGGTGGAAGACAGAAATACAGACGGGTCGACAGGTTACAGACAGACAGGTTGAAGACAGAATACAGACGGGTAGACAGGTTGAAGACAGAGAGGTGGAAGACAGAAATACAGATGGGTAGACAGGTTACAGACAGACAGGTTGAAGACAGACAGGTGGAAGACAGAAATACAGATGGGTAGACAGGTTACAGACAGACAGGTTGAAGACAGAGAGGTGGAAGACAGAAATACAGATGGGTAGACAGGTTACAGACAGACAGATTGAAGACAGAGAGGTGGAAGACAGAAATACAGATGGGTAGACAGGTTACAGACAGACAGGTTGAAGACAGAGAGGTGGAAGACAGAAATACAGATGGGTAGACAGGTTACAGACAGACAGGTTGAAGACAGAGAGGTGGAAGACAGAAATACAGACGGGTAGACAGGTTACAGACAGACAGGTTGAAGACAGAGAGGTGGAAGACAAAAATACAGACGGGTAGACAGGTTACAGACAGACAGGTTGAAGACAGAAATACAGATGGGTACACAGGTTACAGACAGACAGGTTGAAGACAGAAATACAGATGGGTAGACAGGTTACAGACAGACAGGTGGAAGACAGAAATACAGACGGGTACACAGGTTACAGACAGACAGGTTGAAGACAGAAATACAGATGGGTACACAGGTTACAGACAGACAGGTTGAAGACAGAGAGGTGGAAGACAGAAATACAGATGGGTAGACAGGTACAGACAGACAGGTTGAAGACAGAGAGGTGGAAGACAGAAATACAGACGGGTAGACAGGTTACAGACAGACAGGTTGAAGACAGACAGGTTGAAGACAGAATACAGACGGGTAGACAGGTTGAAGACAGAGAGGTGGAAGACAGAAATACAGATGGGTAGACAGGTTACAGACAGACAGGTTGAAGACAGAGAGGTGGAAGACAGAAATACAGATGGGTAGACAGGTTAAAGACAGACAGGTTGAAGACAGAGAGGTGGAAGACAGAAATACAGATGGGTAGACAGGTTACAGACAGACAGGTTGAAGGCAGAGAGGTGGAAGACAGAAATACAGACGGGTAGACAGGTTACAGAGAGACAGGTTGAAGACAGAAATACAGACGGGTAGACAGGTTACAGACAGACAGGTGGAAGACAGAAATACAGATGGGTAGACAGGTTACAGACAGACAGGTTGAAGACAGAGAGGTGGAAGACAGAAATATAGATGGGTAGACAGGTTACAGACAGACAGGTTGAAGACAGAGAGGTGGAAGACAGAAATACAGATGGGTAGACAGGTTACAGACAGACAGGTTGAAGACAGAGAGGTGGAAGACAGAAATACAGACGGGTAGACAGGTTACAGACAGACAGGTTGAAGACAGAGAGGTGGAAGACAGAAATACATATTGGTAGACAGGTTACAGACAGACAGGTTGAAGACAGAGAGGTGGAAGACAGAAATACAGACGGGTAGACAGGTTACAGACAGACAGGTTGAAGACAGAAATACAGACGGGTAGACAGGTTACAGACAGACAGGTGGAAGACAGAAATACAGATGGGTAGACAGGTTACAGACAGACAGGTTGAAGACAGAGAGGTGGAAGACAGAAATATAGATGGGTAGACAGGTTACAGACAGACAGGTTGAAGACAGGGAGGTGGAAGACAGAAATACAGATGGGTAGACAGGTTACAGACAGACAGGTTGAAGACAGAGAGGTGGAAGACAGAAATACAGACGGGTAGACAGGTTACAGACAGACAGGTTGAAGACAGAGAGGTGGAAGACAGAAATACAGATGGGTAGACAGGTTACAGACAGACAGGTTGAAGGCAGAGAGGTGGAAGACAGAAATACAGACGGGTAGACAGGTTACAGACAGACAGGTTGAAGACAGAAATACAGATGGGTACACAGGTTACAGACAGACAGGTTGAAGACAGAAATACAGATGGGTAGACAGGTTACAGACAGACAGGTTGAAGACGGAGAGGTGGAAGACAGAAATACAGATGGGTAGACAGGTTACAGACAGACAGGTTGAAGACAGAGAGGTGGAAGACAGAAATACAGATGGGTAGACAGGTTACAGACAGACAGGTTGAAGACAGACAGGTTGAAGACAGAATACAGACGGGTAGACAGGTTGAAGACAGAGAGGTGGAAGACAGAAATACAGATGGGTAGACAGGTTACAGACAGACAGGTTGAAGACAGAGAGGTGGAAGACAGAAATACAGATGGGAAGACAGGTTACAGACAGACAGGTTGAAGACAGAGAGGTGGAAGACAGAAATATAGATGGGTAGACAGGTTACAGACAGACAGGTTGAAGACAGAGAGGTGGAAGACAGAAATACAGATGGGTAGACAGGTTACAGACAGACAGGTTGAAGACAGAGAGGTGGAAGACAGAAATACAGACGGGTAGACAGGTTACAGACAGACAGGTTGAAGACAGAGAGGTGGAAGACAGAAATACAGATGGGTAGACAGGTTACAGACAGACAGGTTGAAGACAGAGAGGTGGAAGACAGAAATACAGACGGGTAGACAGGTTACAGACAGACAGGTTGAAGACAGAAATACAGATGGGTAGACAGGTTACAGACAGACAGGTTGAAGACAGAAATACAGATGGGTAGACAGGTTACAGACAGACAGGTGGAAGACAGAAATACAGACGGGTACACAGGTTACAGACAGACAGGTTGAAGACAGAAATACAGATGGGTACACAGGTTACAGACAGACAGGTTGAAGACAGAGAGGTGGAAGACAGAAATACAGATGGGTAGACAGGTTACAGACAGACAGGTTGAAGACAGAGAGGTGGAAGACAGAAATACAGACGGGTCGACAGGTTACAGACAGACAGGTTGAAGACAGAATACAGACGGGTAGACAGGTTGAAGACAGAGAGGTGGAAGACAGAAATACAGATGGGTAGACAGGTTACAGACAGACAGGTTGAAGACAGAGAGGTGGAAGACAGAAATACAGATGGGTAGACAGGTTACAGACAGACAGGTTGAAGACAGAGAGGTGGAAGACAGAAATACAGATGAGTAGACAGGTTACAGACAGACAGGTTGAAGACAGAGAGGTGGAAGACAGAAATACAGATGAGTAGACAGGTTACAGACAGACAGGTTGAAGACAGAGAGGTGGAAGACAAAAATACAGACGGGTAGACAGGTTACAGACAGACAGGTTGAAGACAGAAATACAGATGGGTACACAGGTTACAGACAGACAGGTTGAAGACAGAAATACAGATGGGTAGACAGGTTACAGACAGACAGGTGGAAGACAGAAATACAGACGGGTACACAGGTTACAGACAGACAGGTTGAAGACAGAAATACAGATGGGTACACAGATTACAGACAGACAGGTTGAAGACAGAGAGGTGGAAGACAGAAATACAGATGGGTAGACAGGTACAGACAGACAGGTTGAAGACAGAGAGGTGGAAGACAGAAATACAGACGGGTAGACAGGTTACAGACAGACAGGTTGAAGACAGACAGGTTGAAGACAGAATACAGACGGGTAGACAGGTTACAGACAGACAGGTTGAAGACAGAAATACAGATGGGTAGACAGGTTACAGACAGACAGGTTGAAGACAGAGAGGTGGAAGACAGAAATACAGATGGGTAGACAGGTTACAGACAGACAGGTTGAAGACAGAGAGGTGGAAGACAGAAATACAGATGGGTAGACAGGTTACAGACAGACAGGTTGAAGACAGAGAGGTGGAAGACAGAAATACAGATGGGTAGACAGGTTACAGAGAGACAGGTTGAAGACAGAAATACAGACGGGTAGACAGGTTACAGACAGACAGGTGGAAGACAGAAATACAGATGGGTAGACAGGTTACAGACAGACAGGTTGAAGACAGAGAGGTGGAAGACAGAAATATAGATGGGTAGACAGGTTACAGACAGACAGGTTGAAGACAGAGAGGTGGAAGACAGAAATACAGATGGGTAGACAGGTTACAGACAGACAGGTTGAAGACAGAGAGGTGGAAGACAAAAATACAGACGGGTAGACAGGTTACAGACAGACAGGTTGAAGACAGAAATACAGATGGGTACACAGGTTACAGACAGACAGGTTGAAGACAGAAATACAGATGGGTAGACAGGTTACAGACAGACAGGTGGAAGACAGAAATACAGACGGGTACACAGGTTACAGACAGACAGGTTGAAGACAGAAATACAGATGGGTACACAGGTTACAGACAGACAGGTTGAAGACAGAGAGGTGGAAGACAGAAATACAGATGGGTAGACAGGTTACAGACAGACAGGTTGAAGAGAGAGGTGGAAGACAGAAATACAGACGGGTAGACAGGTTACAGACAGACAGGTTGAAGACAGACAGGTTGAAGACAGAATACAGACGGGTAGACAGGTTGAAGACAGAGAGGTGGAAGACAGAAATACAGATGGGTAGACAGGTTACAGACAGACAGGTTGAAGACAGAGAGGTGGAAGACAGAAATACAGATGGGTAGACAGGTTACAGACAGACAGGTTGAAGACAGAGAGGTGGAAGACAGAAATACAGATGGGTAGACAGGTTACAGACAGACAGGTTGAAGGCAGAGAGGTGGAAGACAGAAATACAGACGGGTAGACAGGTTACAGACAGACAGGTTGAAGACAGAAATACAGACGGGTAGACAGGTTACAGACAGACAGGTGGAAGACAGAAATACAGATGGGTAGACAGGTTACAGACAGACAGGTTGAAGACAGAGAGGTGGAAGACAGAAATATAGATGGGTAGACAGGTTACAGACAGACAGGTTGAAGACAGAGAGGTGGAAGACAGAAATACAGATGGGTAGACAGGTTACAGACAGACAGGTTGAAGACAGAGAGGTGGAAGACAGAAATACAGATGGGTAGACAGGTTACAGACAGACAGGTTGAAGACAGAGAGGTGGAAGACAGAAATACATATTGGTAGACAGGTTACAGACAGACAGGTTGAAGACAGAGAGGTGGAAGACAGAAATGCAGACGGGTAGACAGGTTACAGACAGACAGGTTGAAGACAGAAATACAGACGGGTAGACAGGTTACAGACAGACAGGTGGAAGACAGAAATACAGATGGGTAGACAGGTTACAGACAGACAGGTTGAAGACAGAGAGGTGGAAGACAGAAATATAGATGGGTAGACAGGTTACAGACAGACAGGTTGAAGACAGAGAGGTGGAAGACAGAAATACAGATGGGTAGACAGGTTACAGACAGACAGGTTGAAGACAGAGAGGTGGAAGACAGAAATACAGACGGGTAGACAGGTTACAGACAGACAGGTTGAAGACAGAGAGGTGGAAGACAGAAATACAGATGGGTAGACAGGTTACAGACAGACAGGTTGAAGACAGAGAGGTGGAAGACAGAAATACAGACGGGTAGACAGGTTACAGACAGACAGGTTGAAGACAGAAATACAGATGGGTACACAGGTTACAGACAGACAGGTTGAAGACAGAAATACAGATGGGTAGACAGGTTACAGACAGACAGGTTGAAGACAGAGAGGTGGAAGACAGAAATACAGATGGGTAGACAGGTTACAGACAGACAGGTTGAAGACAGAGAGGTGGAAGACAGAAATACAGACGGGTAGACAGGTTACAGACAGACAGGTTGAAGACAGAATACAGACGGGTAGACAGGTTGAAGACAGAGAGGTGGAAGACAGAAATACAGATGGGTAGACAGGTTACAGACAGACAGGTTGAAGACAGAGAGGTGGAAGACAGAAATACAGATGGGTAGACAGGTTACAGACAGACAGGTTGAAGACAGAGAGGTGGAAGACAGAAATATAGATGGGTAGACAGGTTACAGACAGACAGGTTGAAGACAGAGAGGTGGAAGACAGAAATACAGATGGGTAGACAGGTTACAGACAGACAGGTTGAAGACAGAGAGGTGGAAGACAGAAATACAGATGGGTAGACAGGTTACAGACAGACAGGTTGAAGACAGAGAGGTGGAAGACAGAAATACAGACGGGTAGACAGGTTACAGACAGACAGGTTGAAGACAGAAATACAGATGGGTACACAGGTTACAGACAGACAGGTTGAAGACAGAAATACAGATGGGTAGACAGGTTACAGACAGACAGGTGGAAGACAGAAATACAGACGGGTACACAGGTTACAGACAGACAGGTTGAAGACAGAAATACAGATGGGTACACAGGTTACAGACAGACAGGTTGAAGACAGAGAGGTGGAAGACAGAAATACAGATGGGTAGACAGGTTACAGACAGACAGGTTGAAGACAGAGAGGTGGAAGACAGAAATACAGACGGGTAGACAGGTTACAGACAGACAGGTTGAAGACAGACAGGTTGAAGACAGAAATACAGATGGGTACACAGGTTACAGACAGACAGGTTGAAGACAGAAATACAGATGGGTACACAGGTTACAGACAGACAGGTTGAAGACAGAGAGGTGGAAGACAGAAATACAGATGGGTAGACAGGTTACAGACAGACAGGTTGAAGACAGAAATACAGACGGGTACACAGGTTACAGACAGACAGGTTGAAGACAGAGAGGTGGAAGACAGAAATACAGACGGGTAGACAGGTTACAGACAGACAGGTTGAAGACAGAGAGGTGGAAGACAGAAATACAGATGGGTAGACAGGTTACAGACAGACAGGTTACAGACAGACAGGTGAAAGACAGAAATGCAGACGGGTAGACAGGTTACAGACAGACAGGTTGAAGACAGACAGGTGAAAGACAGAAATACAGACGGGTAGACAAGTTGAAGACAGACAGGTGGAAGACAGAAATACAGATGGGTAGACAGGTTACAGACAGACAGGTTGAAGACAGAGAGGTGGAAGACAGAAATACAGACGGGTAGACAGGTTACAGACAGACAGGTTGAAGACAGACAGGTTGAAGACAGAATACAGACGGGTAGACAGGTTGAAGACAGAGAGGTGGAAGACAGAAATACAGATGGGTAGACAGGTTACAGACAGACAGGTTGAAGACAGAGAGGTGGAAGACAGAAATACAGATGGGTAGACAGGTTACAGACAGACAGGTTGAAGACAGAGAGGTGGAAGACAGAAATACAGATGGGTAGACAGGTTACAGACAGACAGGTTGAAGACAGAGAGGTGGAAGACAGAAATACAGACGGGTAGACAGGTTACAGACAGACAGGTTGAAGACAGAAATACAGACGGGTAGACAGGTTACAGACAGACAGGTGGAAGACAGAAATACAGATGGGTAGACAGGTTACAGACAGACAGGTTGAAGACAGAGAGGTGGAAGACAGAAATATAGATGGGTAGACAGGTTACAGACAGACAGGTTGAAGACAGAGAGGTGGAAGACAGAAATACAGATGGGTAGACAGGTTACAGACAGACAGGTTGAAGACAGAGAGGTGGAAGACAGAAATACAGACGGGTAGACAGGTTACAGACAGACAGGTTGAAGACAGAGTGGTAGAAGACAGAAATACAGATGGGTAGACAGGTTACAGACAGACAGGTTGCAGACAGACAGGTGGAAGACAGAAATACACACGGGTAGACAGGTTACAGACAGACAGGTTGAAGACAGAAATACAGATGGGTACACAGGTTACAGACAGACAGGTTGAAGACAGAAATACAGATGGGTAGACAGGTTACAGACAGACAGGTTGAAGACAGAAATACAGATGGGTACACAGGTTACAGACAGACAGGTTGAAGACAGAGAGGTGGAAGACAGAAATACAGACGGGTAGACAGGTTACAGACAGACAGGTTGAAGACAGAAATACAGGCGCGTAAACAGGTTACAGACAGACAGGTTGAAGACAGAAATACAGATGGGTAGACAGGTTACAGACAGACAGGTTACAGACAGACAGGTGAAAGACAGAAATACAGACGGGTAGACAGGTTAGAGACTGACAGTAGACTGACATATAGACAGTAAACTTCCAGAGGGATGAAAACAAGGTGAACATGAGTGTACATGCTAACATGTCAACCAATTCATTTGCAAGTAAGAAGGCGCAGCCAACAAGGTTTTCAACGTCACGTAGCCAGTGTAAGAACATAAAAACAGGGCAGACATGTACAACTCAGCAGGGTGAAAACCAAACACAGCATTGTTCTGGTCTGCAGCAGCTGGATGTAGCACAAGCTGGGAGATGAGGAGAAAAAAACCTGCCCCAATGCATTAGTAGAGCACAGTGTGATGGGTGGTGCTAGGTTGGATCATTATCATAATGCGGCTGACAAGTGGTTGCTAGATTGGATGGTTAGTATCGTGCAGTTGGATGAGTGGTTACTAAGTTGGACGGTTACCATAGTGCAGTTGGATGAGTAGTTGCTGGGTTGGATGGCATAGAGTTGATACAGCATCTTGCAAACGGTGATGATGCAGGTCCAGACAGTACATATGCTAGATGCCAGGGGGCGCCATGGTCTATACGGTAAAGCTACCACCCAACACACCACAAACACAAGGTTAAACACACACACCTGAACACACACACACACACACACACACACACACACACACACAGAAGGGGGAAGGAGGGAGATGGCAAATCAGAGGCAAGTAATTTAGACTGCTCAATTAAATCACTTATTGAAACTGTCTGTCTGTCATCTGTCTGTTTGTCCCTGTTCTGGCTGTCTGTTTCTGGCTGACCGGTTCTCTACCTCTTTGACAGACACCCAGAGGATATAGGCAGAGACGAACTTAATGATGTGCAGTTCCATTAACCACCAGAAGAGGCGCTGTAGCTCCTGTAGAGAGCGTAGGAAGTGCAGGAACAAGACAGTGAGCCGGTCTACCACCAGACGCCAGGATGAGCGTAGGTCTGGGACAGGAGAAGGGAGGGGAAAGAGAGAAAAAAAGAAGGAAAGTGAGGAGTGTGAGGAGCACAGAAATACTCAAATGTTTCTGCTGCAAACAATCATGAAGCAAAACGCCTTATAGCTAACACCAATCAGCTAACACCAATCAGCTAACACCAACCAGCTAACACAAACCAGCTAACACCAATCAGCTACCACTAATCAGCTAACACCAATCAGCTAACACCAACAAGCTAACACCAATCAGCTACCACTAATCAGCTAACACCAATCAGCTAACAAACACGATCTGCGTTAACAAACAATATGTTAGAGGTACTGTTGTCTGTGTACCATTAATATCAGTATGTACTGTGGTACTATGTTAGAAGTCGTATGATTCCAAATATGAAATGCTCTTTTTACCTGTCATCTGGTCAGAAGGGGTTTCCCTGCTCAACATACATAGATATTCTTCTTCTTCATCCTCTTTCTCATCCTCTCTTCTCTGGTCCTCCTGCCAGCCCCTTTCTTCCTTCAGGGAGTGAGGTGGAGGTCTGGCGAATGACAGGTCCACCAGACTTCCCTCTGTATGGACCAGTCTGGGCAGAGAAAGAGAGAGGGGGGGCATATCTGTTCTTACATGGCTGTGAGAACTTGGCTTTGATAACTCAAAATTAAATGTTAACTGATGATGATAAACACTACTACACTACATCACTACATACATTACACACATGACAATACCGTTGTGAGGGCAATTTATATATGTATGTTGCTTACTTTTAGTCTTTGACCACAGATCAGCTATATTATGGTTACATTGTCTGAATGGATGCCTGGGAGTTCATGTGTAGCAGGACAAGGGTGGTGTTAAATGTGCCTATTCTTACGCCAAATGGTGAGGGCCTGATAACAGAGGGAGGTGTGAAAGCCCTTTGGGTGTCACAAGAAGCGGTCCTGGAAGGTCCTGACAGTAGGTGAGGACAAAGGGAGATGACCTCTTGGAACAATAAACAAGTTCTGTTACCCAACAGGTGGACAGTTCACCCCGATAAGTTATCTCCTCCATGACAGGATGAGGGAGAGACTCTAAGTATGGACCATTGTGATAGAAACTACCTCCTCTCCATGGCAAAAGAGACTCTGGGTACACGTCATTGTGATCAAAGCAATTGGCATTGTTCTGCTGCATGGTATAAAGATGGTGTGCTCTGAGACCAGGGCATGCACAAGCGTCTGAGGTTGTGCATCTGTTCATTGAACATATATTAAAATCGTGGAACAATACTGTAAGAGATTTTTGTCTTGCTCCTCATTTATTATCAGAGTGGAATTAAATAATTGCCATGGCAATTTAGGGGCTCGTCCGGGATGCCTAATCCTACTCTTCTTTGACCCACTCTCTGCACGGATTAAATCTGGCCAGCCAGTCTGGTGAAGGGATTGAAAAATCGCCTAAGACCCAGGAAGTCTACCTCCCCTGAAGACAGCTCGTAGCCAACTCCTGGGGTTGAGAAGAGACTGTTGTGAGATTGTGGGGGAAGGAATTGTGTGATACGGCTTTTTATTTAACTGAGGATACAGCATTGAAGACCACGTGAAGACGTCTGAAGGTAATACCATTCACTTAGGGGTAACGACCCATTGGCAAAGGAAATAATTAATAATGTCAATTGAATGGTCATGATAGGAAATTTCCAGGTAAGAGTGACTGCAGATTAGAAGAATGGGGAAGAAACAAAGTACTTTTGACTGACAAGTCTTGTCTGACAGGATGTATAAAAATTATGTGTGAAAGGCATGGTAATGACTCCTGTAAACAGCTTTCAATATGGGAACTGAAATTTGGATTTCCTGAGACTGGTAGTTTTACTGTAAAACAGCTGCAAAAAAAAAAAAAAAAAAAAACGACTGAAAAAAAATAAACTGCAGGATAAGGATAAGATGGGAAAATATGAAAAAAGGACAGGTAAAGTGATCTTAAGCATTGATGATGTGGAAAGAGGAAACAGAAAAGAAATAGGCAAAATAATAGTGAGAAGAGATGTAAGGGTGGGGGGGCAATTAATCACTGTCCTCGGCTTTCACAGAAGGACCTGGATCTCCTCCCTGTCTCAGCCGCTCATCAGAGACCCGCAGACCAGCAGCAACCTGCCACAGACCAACAGCAGCCTGCCTGTCTATATCCAGAAGCCTGAGAAGAGCGGGCTGAAGCAGCAGAGTCTGTGGCGTGGAGCCCAGCGACCGCCCCGCCCCCACACCAGGTGGATACAGCCGGGATAAAACTGACCATCATAACTGGGCAGACATGCAGATTATTGGAGCCATGCAGAGGGACTACGTGGCAGAATGAGAGACAGTTTCCCAGCCACCGTGAGATGGGGGACAATAAAGGACTATAGACAGCAGTCTGGAGAGACTGTGTTTGACTTTTTAGTCAAATGGACTAACGTTTTCGGAGAAAACAGCGGTCCAGTACCGCCGAATGGATGAAATGACTCCCCACGTGAACAACAGCTTAATGACTGTTTCCTGGACAGCACAGAGGAAGAAATCATCTGTCAGGTATGCAAACATTGTGTGGGCTGGGACAGAGGATGACGTTTGGCTGCAATTTATGAGCATGCCATTCATGTTGAAAACAATATGAAACCCTCAGAGACAAAAGCAAAATGAACCAAAGTTCGGTTGACTAACAAGCTTCAAATGGCGCAGCTGGCACAGTTTCAGACTCAGCAGAGCCCCAACAGAGGCAGAGAGAGAAGCAGAGGCCGGTGGTCCCCCTCAGAGCAGAGATCGAGCTCTGAGTAGAGGACCCGATATAAAGGCCCTTGAGACAAGGGGTGTTGGAACTGTGGGGCCCCTGGTCATTGGGCAAAAGCCTACTGAACCAAGAAAGAGACTGGAACTCACCGGACACATGCGGTGTGTACATCGAAAATGAAGCATGACTGGCGGTGGGGACGGTGGGAGATTCTGGAGTCTGGTGAAAGCACCCCCGACATCACACACACACACACACACACCAACACATGACAGCCAAAGGGCATTCAACGTGACAAAAGTGAGCACATTTGAGAATGTACCGGAAATGATTTGAGAAGTGCCAGAGAAAAAAAAGTACTTTTTGGTTGACTCTGGAGCTAAGGTTTCGGTAATAAAACAAAATGGAGTTTCAATTCCCCCGAAATTGAGTGGTAGATATAATGAAACTGTAGGAGCATCAGGTGTTGCAGTGAGAGAATTATATACCATGCCACTGTCAGTCTTCACAGAAGACGGTGACAGAAAAAACACTCTTCTCTTTTCCAAATGTTGCCCTGTAAATCTGCTGGCCAGAGATGTGATGTGTGCATTGGGCTTGGTATGGCATTGTACAGAGGAAGGAATTAAGGTCACTAGAGTATCAGACATCCCAGGTCAGTATGTGCAATTAGGACGTGGCCGGCCATTATACATATGTGATCTGCTGCTGTTGGGGCCGAGATCAATAACCTCTGATTTGCTTAAAATGGCCCATACGCGCATGTCACCACAGCACACATTCACAGAAGACTCTGATTTGCATATCACAGCCAATGTAAGTGAAGGAGTTGATGAGGAATTTGAGAAAGTTTGGTTGAGACAAGGAAAAGGCAATGATCTTATGCCGAGTGATTGGATGTATCGGGATGATGATACTATGTGTGCATTTACAGTTGTGCTGACCCCTGCCATACGTAACTCAGCCCCACTCCCACTGGGTGTGTAACTCAACAACGTATGTGCCTGTAGTCAAAACGGTTGACACCCAGTGGGAGGATTTAGGGCCAGGTTCACTCAGTGTTCACAAGACCACATGTGGGAGACAAGGGGAGAAGGAGTGCAATACTCACCCCGAATGTAAGCATATAGATGTCCATTTCAGCGCACTTTTATGGAAAACTGACTGTGCATTTCACACAACAATTAACTCACCACAGTTATTAACAATTAACTCACCACAGCAAGAACTGCCACAAATGTTATGGGCTACAAATAATCAGGATGTGGGGATTATTGGGTCACTCCTATGCGCTGTGACCCTACCAATCTCATCTTTCCCACTTTCTCTACTCACATTGAGCAGGTGGTGACGGGAGGGCTCTGGAATTGCCGGTCTGTGGTGCTGAAAGCAGAGTTTTTCTCAGGCTAGGCATCCTCGCTCTCCCTCAACTTTCTTGCTCTAACTGAGACCTGGATCAAGTCAGAAACACTACCACACCCACAGCTCTGTCTGATGTGTACTCTTTCTCTCACACTCCCAGAGCTGGGAGGCGGGGCGGTGGTACTGGCCTGCTAATTTCCCTGAAATGGAAATACTCTCTCGTTTCCATTCCACAATTTTCTCCGCACTCTTTTGAATTCCATGCTGTTATCCTCTCTTATCCAGTCAAACTCACCATCGTGGTTGTGTACCGCCCACCAGGCCCCCTTGGTGAGTTTCTGGAGGAGCTTGACACACTTGTCTCGCACTTCCCTGTTGATGACTCTGCACTTATCCTTCTCGGTGACTTCAACATGCACATTGACAAGCTAGATCCTCTTCTCTCTTTCCTATCCTCCTTTGACCTTCACATTTCACCCTCTCCTCCTACCCACAAGGCCAGCAAACAGCTGGACCTTATCTTTACGAGACACTGTCCTATTTCCAATCTCTCTGTTATTCCCCTCCAGCTCTCTGACCACTATTTCATGTCCTACTCTCTCTCCCTCTCTTCTCCCCCCTTAGCCCCTTCCCCTACCCACATGGTTTCCACCTGTAGACACCTCCGCTCTCTCTCCGCCACTGATCTTTCTTCCTCTGTTACCTCTACCCTCCCTACACCTGAATCTTTCTCTCTCCTACCCCCTGACACTGCTACTGATCTTCTTCTCTCTACCGTTTCCTCTTCTCGGAACAATCTCTGTCCCCTCACCTCCAGGCCTGCACGCCCAACTCCACCTTCCCCTTGGCTGTTCAACTCAGTACGTACTGACAGACGGAGCATGAGAGTGGCAGAGCACAAATGGAGAAAAGGCAAACTCCCAGAGGACCTTCTCAACTTCCAATCTCTTCTTTCCACTTTCTCTTTCTCCCTTTCTGCTGCTAAAGCTGCCTTCTATCACTCTAAAGTCCTATCCCCTGCCTCCAATCCTAAGAAACTCTTTGAAATCTTCTCTACACTTCTTCAACCCCCACCTCCTCCTCTTACTTCCTCCCTTCTCCCTGATGACTTCGCTAACTTTGACAAGAAGGTAAACGACATCAGATCCCCCTTTTCTCACCACTCGGTTAGCGCTCCTTTTACTAGCCCACCCTCTGCACCCTCCCTCACCTCTCCATGTCCCACCCTATCCCACCTCGCTCCCCTCTCCCCCGACAAGGTCCTCATCCTCATCACATCCAGTCGCCCCACCACATAATCCCTTGACCCGGTCCCCTCCCCTCTTCTTAGTCTATAGCACCTGAACTCCCTCCCTTTCTAACCCACCTCATCAACACCTCCCTCCAGGCAGGATGCTTTCCATCTGCCTTCAAGACTGCTCGAGTCACCCCCTTTCTCAAGAAACCATCACTTAACCCCTCTGATGTCAAAAACTACAGACCGATTTCCCTTCTATCCTTTCTATCCAAAACTGTTGAACGTGCTGTCTTTAACCAACTTCCTTTGTACCTCAACAGAGACGGCCATCCTTGCAGTGACAGAATTGCTGCACTCTGCGAGAGCAAACTTTCCCTCCTCTGGCCTGATACTCCTGGACATGTCAGCTGCGTTCGACACAGTGAACCACCAGATCCTCCTCTCTACCCTCGTGGGGCTGGGTGTCACAGGCTCTGTACTCTCAATATTTGTATTCTACCTCTCGGGTCACTTCAACCAGGTGACATGGAGGGGATCTGTGTCGGAGCCTTGCAGACTGACTACAGCTGTTCCACAAGGTCTGTGATATGTCTGCACACATCGACAGTGCTGCATTTGATTTGGTGCTGTTCTATTGTGCTGGGCTCGATTGGTGATGCCTGCGGGCTCTGGGTTGTTTGATCGGGTTAGGGTTAGGGTTAGGGTTAGGGTTAGGCTGTGATGCTGTGTTAGTCTAAATAAAGAATGCAACGTAGAGGTTGTGTCGAGCGATAGCGCTGTGTCCTGACGTGATTTCTAAACACAATATTGGCGACGAGGATGGCTGATATCTCTCTCCCACCACCTGCCCCCTTCCTGGCGTTACCTGGCGAGCCTCCGGTACCATGGACTCGCTGGCTACATAGTTTTGAAAATTACATCGTCGGCTCAGGGCTCGACGACGTGAGCCAGGCTAGGAAGATGGCTCTGTTGCTACACTGCTTGGGAGCAGAGGGTCATCGTGTGCCCGGGACTCTGGGGAACGTCACAAACTTTGACAAAGCTGTGGGACTTATGAGCACCCATTTCGCTGCTCCACAGAGTGCCCTCCTTCAGCGATTTATATTCCGTCAGCGACACCAACTGCCTGGTGAGTCTGTGCAGCAGTACGTAGCTAATTTGCGAGGGCTAGCTAGCTCATGCAAGTTTGGCGCGCTTCAGGACGAGATGGTTCGCGACCAGCTTATCGAACACACCAACAACGCAAAGGTATGTAAGACTCTCCTGCTGGAAACAGACGATCTGCTGCTGTCCAGAGCAATTACCATCGCATTACAAGTTGAGGGAGCAGCTGAGTGTGCTGCTATGCTAAATACACAGCAAGTGGCCACCTCCAGTCAAGCTGCCAACAACTTCTCCCTCTACTCACGGCTGCCCCTCGGGACGCAACCCAGCAAGAGCGAGGCGGGCGCCGACTCCACTGAGGACGTCCTGCAACTGCAACGACAGCGTTCTCGGCCCCGCCCTCAACAGTCCTGTGGTAACTGTGGATCTCGGTCTCATGTTTCAAGGGCTCAGAACTGCCCTGCCCGTGGCCAGACATGCCGTAGCTGCAGTAAGCAAAATCACTTTGCCAACGTCTGTCGATCTTCCCCGGCTGGGTCAGAGGGCCACACCCCCCAGTCTTCAACCGCCATCATTCACAAGGTGAGCTCTGGGCCAGTGTCATTCAAATCATGCACAGTCAACATTAATGATGTGTGCATCCCCCTGCTGTTGGACACTGGTGCAGGTGTGTCTCTCCTGAATGTTGATACCTACAGTCAATTTTTCGGTTCACTGCCACTGTCTGCACCCTCAGCTGTCCTCTGTGGGTATGGTGACTCCAAAATCGATCTGGTTGGCTCTCTCCAAGTGACTGTCCGCTATGGAACCAAGCTGGTGCCCAATGCAGTTTTTCATGTGGCAAGCCGTGGGGCCAACCTGATGGGCCTGGACCTGTTCTCCGCTCTGGGGTTCTCCCTCTTAGACACAAGGGGGGCAGCAATCCTGACTGTTGCCACGCCTTGGCAGCAGAAGTGGCCATCGCTGTTTATGGGGCTGGGCTGCCTCTCTACCTTCGCCCATCAACCTCTCCTCAACACTGCTGTGAAATCTGTCATCCAACCACTGCGCCGCATCCCGTTGGCTCTCCGTGATGGGGTCTCTGCCGAGCTGCAACAACTGCTGGAAGCTGGCATCATTGAACCGGTGGACGCATCACCTTGGGTCTCAAACCTCGTGGTGGCTAAGAAGAAGTCGGGGGGCCTGCGTGTCTGCGTCGATCTACGTGCAGTAAATAAGGCAGTGGTCCCTGATAAGTATCCACTGCCCACCTCAGAAGAACTCACTGCTCAGTTCTATGGTTCTGAGGTGTTCTCCAAGCCCGACCTCAGACAGGGGTACTTACAGGTGCCCCTCCACCCCAGCAGCCGAAACCTCACAGCCTTTGTGACACATGCAGGAGTGTTTCGCTACACCAGGATGCCTTTCGGTCTCAGCTCCGCCCCTAGCTGCTTCCAGAAAATCATGGTCTCCGTGCTGGCTGGCATACTGGGCGTGGCCATTTATCTGGACGATATAGTGGTACACGGGCCCACCAGTGAAATCCACGACGAGCGCCTCAACATGGTCTTCGCAGCCCTGTCCAAGCACAAGCTAACTCTCAATGCTGAGAAATGTGTCCTCTCTGTGCCAGCCATCGAGCTCGTGGGGTTCTGGCTGTCAGCGAGCAGTGTAACTCCACTACAATCCAATGTGGATGCCATTCAGGCCATCCCTGAGCCCAGCTCAGCCGCCCAGGTCGCCTCCTTCCTGGGTATGACAAGTTACTACCTGAGGTTTCTTCCCCAGTACTCTGCAACCACAGCCCCCCTGCGCCAGCTGCTGCGTAAGGACGAGCCATGGGTGTGGTCAAAGGCATGCAGTGACGCTGTGCGTGATCTCAAGACTCAACTGACTTCACCACCAATGTTGGCTCACTTCGACATCTCCAGCTCCACCTTTGTGACCTGTGACGCGTCAGCCACAGCGATAGGGGCTGTGCTGTCTCAAACCCAGAAAGGTGTGGAGAAGCCTATCGCCTTCGCCTGCCGTGCCCTCAACCTGACCGAGCAGCGGTACTCCGTGGGTGAGCGTGAGGCATTAGCCTGCATCTGGGCTTCTGAAAGGTGGCACCTCTACCTCTATGGCCGCTCCTTCACCCTCAGGACAGATCAACAGGCCCTGACAGCGCTGCTGTCCACATCTGGGACAGGCCACAAACCCCTGAGGCTGCACCGCTGGTCTGACCGTCTCCGCCAGTACAACTTCAGCCTGCAGTTAACCCCAGGCAGAGACAATGTTGTCGCCGACCTGCTGTCTCGCTCTGTCTCCACACCAGCTCCAAAGACGGACACTGACTGTGTGGAAAAGGACATTGTCCAAACGCTACACACACCCCTTCAGGCCACTGTCTCTCTGCAGAAGCTGAGGGCAGCCTCCGAACAGGACCCTGTCCTCCCCCAGCTCCGCACCTACATCCAGAACGGCTGGCCTCACAAGGTCCCAGAGGAGCTGGCTGCGTTCGCCCGAGTCAGACAGGAGCTCTCCTGCTGGAACGACACCTGCGTGGCACGTGGGTTTTGCACAGTGGTCCCAGCTGCTTCCGTGCGCGTGTTTTGAATATGGCGCATGAAGGCCACCTGGGCATTGTGAAACTGAAACAGCGCTGCCGAGACCTGGTATGGTGGCCGGGGATAGACAGAGATATTGAGGCTCTGGTGAAGGACTGTTCTGCCTGCTTTGTGAGTGGCAAGACTGGCCACCAGGCTCCCCCACCCCTGCAACCTCTCGCCTGGCCCTCTCAGCCCTGGGAACACCTGCAATTGGACATTTGTGGTGAGATCCATGGAGTTCCCCACCACCAACGCTTCATGGTGGTCGCCTACGATCTACGCTCAAAATGGCCTGAACTCACCACTTCCGGCACTGTGACCTCACAGATCATCATTGACTTCCTGGACTCTCTCTTCTCTCGCTGGGGCCTCCCAAAGACCATCACCACTGACAACGGTCCTCAGCTGGTCTCTGCTGAGTTCACTGCTTATCTCGAAAACAAGGGCATCCATCATATACGCACTGCGTATTACCACCCCCAGGCCAATGGCGGCGTTGAACGTTTTCACCAGTCACTGAAGAACGGCCTCAGAGCACACATGGCCCAAGGGTGCTCTTTCACGCAGGCCATCCGTCACACTCTGCTGCACTATCGGGCCACACAGCACTCGACCACAGGCGTCTCCCCAGCCTCTCTCATGCTAGGCCGGGAACTGTGCATGCCCTTTGACAGGCTCCGCCCCTCCACACCCCAGGCACCTCCCTCTGGGGTCAGAGCCTCAGTCACTCATCAGCAGACGCGGATGAAGCAACGGTTTGACCAGTCAAAACGAACCAGGGTGCCAGACATCAATGTGTCAGACTGGGTCAGGGTCCGCAGGCCCCACAGGGACAATAAAATGGCTTCATACTGGTCCTCTCCTCTCCAAGTCACCCGTCAGCTCGGCCCAGCCACCTACCTCCTCAGCGATGGCACTCGGTGGCACTCCAGTCGTCTGCGGAAGGTGTCAGCTCCACCACACACAGCTGGTGACACAACCTTAGCCATTCCCTCAGCATGGCGAGACGCCCCGCGGCTTCATGCAGCTCCTACACGGGCCCCAGACATTCCTGGGCCTCAGCTTCCCCTGCCTCCCCCCTCCCCACCTCGGCCTGCCCAGCCTCAGGCCGCCCCGCGACCTGTTGGCACACGTTTACGCCCTGGCCACCTAGAGGACTTTGTGTCAACATTTCATGTTTGAAATCCTGCCGGGGGGGGGGGATGTTATATCTGCACACATCGACAGTGCTGCATTTGATTTGGTGCTGTTCTATTGTGCTGGGATCGATTGGTGATGCGTGCGGGCTCTGGGTTGTTTGTTAGTCTAAATAAAGAATGCAACGTAGAGGTTGTGTCGAGCGACAGTGCTGTGTCCTGACGTGATTTCTAAATACAATAGTTTGGTTCTGGGTCCTCTCCTTTTCTCCATGTACACGACATCCCTGGTTGTGTTATTCGCTCACATGACTTCTCTTACCATTGTTATGCCGATGACACACAGCTGATCTTGTCTCTTCCTTCCTCTGAAACAAGTAGAGACACGCATTGCTGCGTGCTTGACTGACATCTCGGAGTGGATGGCAACACACCACTCGAGTCTCAATCTGGACAAGACAGAGCTGATGTTCCTCCTGGGGAAAGGTTGCCTGCACCGAGACCTGGCCATCACCATTGACAACACCGTGGTGACGCCAAATCGGACTGTGAGGAATCTGGGTGTGATCCTGGACGACCAACTGTCATTTGCTGCAAACGTTGCATCAGTTGCACGCTCCTGCAGATTTCTCCTCTATAACATCAGGAGGATTCGCCCATTCCTCACTGACGAGATGGCACAGGTGCTCATCCAGGCTCTGGTCATCTCTCGGCTGGACTACAGCAACTCCCTCCTTGCTGGTGCCCCAGCATCGGCCATCAGACCTCTGGAGCTTGTTCAGAAAGCTGCAGCTCGTCTGGTGTTCAACCGCCCTAAGTTCTCCCACACACCTCCCCTTCTCATGTCCCTACACTGGCTCCCAGTAGCTGCTCGCATCCAGTTTAAGACTCTGGTGCTAGCCAACAGGGCAGTGAAAGGAACAGCTCCTTCCTATCTCCAGGCCATGGTCAAGCCCTACACCCCCGCCCGACCACTTCGCTCTGCTGCCTCGGGATGCCTGGTTGCCCCGTCGCTCAGAGGCCCCTGCTGCCGATCGACCCGGTCCCGGCTCTGTTCTGTCCTGGCCCTACAGTGGTGGAATGAACTCCCCACTGATGTCAGGACAGCGGAGTCGCTGCCCGTCTTTGAGCGCAGGTTGAAAACTCACCTCTTCAAGAACTACTACCCTGTTACTTGTTCTTAGCACTTATTGTATTCACTCATTTAAAAAAAAAACTCTTTCTAGTGCTTTTACTTTAGCACTGGTTTTGCTCTTAGATGCTTGTTTAGAGAGAAGATGCACTTATGACCTCTGGTGACTAGTAGTTCTCCTGATTTCCTACGTTAAATGATGCACTTATTGTAACTCGCTTTGGATAAAAGCGTCGGCTAAATGACTGTAATGTAATGTAATGTAATGTAATGGATTAGTTAAAGGGGCTGCACCCCTCCATGTGACAACCAAGATAGACAGAGAGATATCAACCGAGGAAGTGATACGAGCACAGATAGACAGAGAAATATCAACAGAGACAGTGACACAAGCAATTAAATCCATGCAGAGCAACAAAGCTCCGGGTCCGGATGGTGTCTCAATTGAAATGTATAAAGAATTTGCTACCAAGCTGGCACCGATACTTAACCTGTTGTATCAGGAAATTCTTAAACAGAAATCACCGCAAACTATGATACAGGCAATCATATCAGTGTTACTTAAAAAAGACAAAGATCCCCTACTGTGTGGCTCCTATTGTCCTGTAAGCTTGTTGAACTGCGACTACAAAATCCTCACAAAAATCTTGGTCACCCCTATTTAAACTGTAGTTCCAATGGTTGTTAACCCTGATCAAACTGGTTTTATACCAGGCAGGCAGTCATTCTATAACATGCGCTGCCAATTTAATGTACTGTACACACCACATTCCATAGAACAGAAGGAAGTAGTGATTTCTTTAGACACTGAGAAGGCACTGAGAAGGCACACATATATATATATTGTAGCGAATTCAGGGGGCAGTCCGGGAACCGCCACAGTCGGGACGCGAACCCGTGTCTCCCACTCCGCAAGCGACAACGTTAACCAGTCAACTAAAGGGTCCAACCCGTTAGTCAAGGACCAACATGTCTACTTATCCATGCAAGTTACACTATATAGCGTTTTTTTCCGAAACCGCTGATGAGTGCGCGACGCACGAAACACGCCTGTACTGCAATGTATTAAAACTTTTTTCCTATATATACATAAATATATATATATATACACACACACACACACACACATATATATGTTTTTATATATATATCCATTGTCCTGTTTTCTTTGATGCTTTATCTAGACGATTTGTTGTTGATTAAAAGTAAACAAAAGAGGAGATTGTGAGGGTAATTTACATATGTATGTTGTTTACTTTTACTTACTTTTACTTTGGACAACTATTTGCAATAACCTCATGCACTATTTTGAGCTTTAAAAGCCGCTGCTATCTTTTATTGTCTCATCATGATTTTTACTACCTCACTTGTTATACTAAATGTTGTTGGTCCTTGTTTTCGTCTTGTTTTTAATCATTAACCTTGTCTAGTGTTACTGGTCTGAGAGTCACCAAAGAACATTTTGTTGCGTACGCACAATGACAATAAATTATCTTATCTTATTCTTAATCTTTCAGCACAGATCAGCTGATCAGCTATACTCTGGTTACATTGTCTGAATGGATGCCTGGGGGCTCCAAGGGTGGTGTTAAATGTGCCTCTTCTTATATGGGCCTGATCACAGAGGGAGGTGTGTAGTATAAACTCCCTTCAAAATAATGGCAGGATGACAGATATAAAACGAAAACGTCTTTCTATAAAAAAAGGTGGCGCAATCAATCACAACATTACAACTTTCGAGAGCTACACAAATTTTCACTTGGCATTGCTTCCTCTATACAGAACAGGCGTCCTCGTAGCATGGTTGGCTTTTACTTTCTCGCAAAGCATTGTGATAGTCGTAGTTTCTTAACAGTATCTTAACTGATCCAACAGAAATGCATCTCCAATATATCAAACGTAATACAAATAAGATATATTTTTAACTTTCTTTTTAACTGTAAATAATGTAAATACTGTAAATAACATAAACAGCTTTCAATGAATTTCAATCAACCAATCTCAATCATGTAATATATTAAGTTACAACATTCTCCCTCCCGATGAACTACTTTGTTCATCTAAATCTCCAAACTATATAGTAACTGAATAGGTCTCCTCAACAAAGTCCCTAAGGTAGTGTGAACTGAACACGACATAACAAGACCATCTCAGCCTGGAAACAGTTCTTTGATTCTTCCCAGATTCCAGGTTTGCCTGGGTGTGTTATCTTCTCCAATGAGTACAACGCCACCCACTTTCAAAGGGGTGGTCAGCGGTGTGTCACAGTGATGTGCTGACTTCAAATCCAATAGGTAGTCCTTACACCAGCTATTCCAGAAGCTGATTGTGAATCTCTGTCTGTATTTCCATCTTCGGGTGATCTCTTCCCTTTTAGCATTTGGATGCTGTGTGTCAGCTGGGAATGGCTTGGGTAGTAGAGATGTGAGCCGTTTACCCACCAGGAAGTAGGCTGGGGTCAGTGGTTGTGGTTCGTCCACTTCATTGTGCACAAATGTCACAGGCCTAGAGTTTAGGATAGCCCCAACCTCTGTCGGGACTGTGCACATCTTTTCATAGTTGAGTGAAACTCTTCCGAGAACTTTCTTCAGGCATGTTTTTACTGATCTGATGAGCCGCTCCCAGAATCCGCCCCACCAGGCTGCTCGCTCGGCTATGAACCTCCAGGTGATGCCCCTTTCCGAGAAGAACTCCAACAGTTGAGGATCTTTGATGGCTTTCCACAGCTTTTTCAAATCCTGATCAGCTCTCTTGAATGTTTTTGCATTGTCTGAGTAGATTACCTTGCATATTCCTCTTCTAGAGATGAATCTTTTCAGAGCTAACAGGAATGTCTCTGTTGACTGATCTGAGACCAGCTCCAGGTGCACTGCCCTGGTTACAGCACTGGTGAACAGTGCAATGTATGACTTCTTTACAGATCCATCTGCCTTCGCATAAAGCGGTCCTGCAAAATCCACACCTATGACTTCGAATGGTGGGGATTCAGTTATTCTGTCTTTCGGGAGGGGCACAGTGATCTGCCATCCGGCCTTTGCCTTGAATCTTTTGCAGACTGGGCATCTTGCCACAGCACTCTTGACTAGCTGTCAAGTGCGCAAGAGCCAGTATCTCTCTCTTACTTGTACTAAAGTGTCCCTCACTCCTGAATGCATCACCACCTTCTCATGGTGGCACTGTATCAGCATTCCTAAGTATCTGTGTTTGATGGGCAGAACCCATGGGTGCTGCTCTCTGAAGGTGAAGTTGGACTGTTGCAGTCTTCCTCCCATGCTGAGTAGTTCATATTCATCCAGGAATGGTTTGAGTTCCTTGATTTTACAGTCATTGTTTAGGTCTTTTCCTGCCTTCAGTAGTTTGATCTCCTGACTGAAACTCTGTTGTTGTGTTTCTTTGATCCAGTACTTTTCTGCCTCAAAGAGCTCATCAGCAGTCAGTTCTCCTTGTGTCTTTGTTTTCATTTGAGCATTGGCTATGAATCTCTCAATACAGGCAGTCACTTTAAAGACTCTTTTCAGTTTACTGTATCTTTACAGCTCAAACACTGGTTCAGGGATGTCTGTGTCATTTGCAGTGAGCTGTATAGTGACCTGGTAACTGGACTTGAGTTCTGTGTTCACCTTTTCTGGAATATGGTCCTCATCAGTCTTCTCTAGCTGATTGGGTGACATCAGAACACCAGGTCTGTTCCACCATAGCTGGCTCTGTATCAGGCTTTCAACAGTCTGTCCTCGGGTAGGGAGATCAGCTGGATTTACCCTCCCTTTGATGTGTGACCATGACTCTGGGTTGGTCAAGGACTGGATCTCTGTCACTCTGTTTGTGACAAACTGTTTCCACTTCTGAGCTGCACTGCAAATCCAGTGCAGCATAATCATGGAATCCGTCCACATTCTGATGTGTTTTTGTTCCATTTTCAGAGTGGTCATCAAGTGGTTGGCTAGTCTCGCTCCAATCACAGCTCCCATGAGCTCCAGACGTGGCAGCGTCATTTTCTTGAGAGGGGCTACCCTGGACTTGGACGCGACTAAGCTCGCTGTAAGTTCTCTGTCTCGTGTTTCACCTTGCAGATAAGCTACAGCACTGCGAGCCTTTTCACTGGCGTCACAGAACACATGTAGTTTCAGGTTGTGGCTGTTCTGCGGCTGCCTGTCTATTGTGTACCACCTTGGAATGGTGAGCAGTTGTAGCTGAGGTAGTTCGGAACACCACTGTTGCCATTCTCGAGTCACATCTGGTGGTAGCTTCTCATCCCAGGAGAGTCCTCTCTCCGACATTTCTTGAAACATGCACTTGACTCTGACTGTGAAGGGAGTCAGGAACCCAGTTGCGTGCAGCCGACTGGAAAACACTCCTCTTTGTATTCTCCTTCTGTTTTAGAATGCGCATCAGCGGCCTGAGGTCAAACGTGAAGCCATCTGTTTCTGGTCTCCACACTAAGCCTAACACTTTTAGCACTGCTCCGTGTGTCTCTGGCACCATCATGTGGTCAGTTTCGCTCTCCTCCCATTTCTTTTTCAGCTCAGGAGAGTTCGTCATCCACTTGCAGAGGTCCATGCCTGCGGTCGACAGCATTTGCTTAGCAGTTGTTGTCACAGAGTAAGCCTCTTCAATATTGTGTGAACTTGCAATACAATCATCTACATAGACTGTGAATGTTCTCATTCATCCAGGTCATGGTTATCCAACGGAGTTGAAACAAGTGCAGCTGGACTTGGTATATATCCGTGAAGATGTTTCGCCTCTCATCGAGTGACTCTCTCAGTGTCTCTACAACTCGTGGATGTTCTGTTTCATATTGTTTCAGGTGCCTCCTGATTGTAACAGCAAGTAAGAATGGGCTTGGGGAAGCTCCAAACACCACTCGGGTCATCCTCAGCACACACAGCTCTTCATCCTCGTCTCCCTTTGGTGGGCCGGTGAGCCACAGGAATCTCACGGCGTCTCTGTCCTTCTCTGCTAGGGATATCTGCAGGAAAGCCTTCTTGATATCTGCCATAAAGGCAAGCTCATGTTGTCTGAACTTAATCAGGACGTTGAGGATGTCTGGATTCAGGTTGCGTCCTGTGAGTAGACAGTCGTTGAGGGAGGGATAGCCATCTTCATGGGATGAAGCATCAAACACTACTTGCAGTTTTGTTGTCACCTTGTCCTCTTGGAGTACTGCATGGTCAGGTAAGTAGTATTTCACGTTGTCTGCACTTGCATCAGCCTTTGGCAGATCCTCTGCTATTTCCTGTTGTAAGTAGTCCTCCACTACTTCGTTGTACCTGCTGTACAATGTAACATCTTTCTGTAGTCTTTTCTTCAAACCTTCAAACCTTTTCTTGGCAATTCTGTAGTTGTCTGGGAGTTCTGTTCTTTCTGGTTTCCATGGTCACTCCACCTGGTATCGCCCATTTTTGAAGGTTGTTGTTCTCTCGAACATCTGTAGAGCCTCTTCTTCAGCTGGGTTCTGTGGTTTCTCGCTTGTGATACCCAGAGACTAAATTTCCCAGAATGCATTCAGCTGCTTGGAGACAAGTGTGTCTTCATCAATGGGGATTAAAATGCATGTTGCCTCGGCGACACTTGACATGGACACTGTTCCCTGCACGGACCATCCAAAGGTGCTCTCCAATACAACCAAAGTCTCTGTCAGTCTCTCCACTCTGCCTGATACTATTTGCCAGTAGTAGTCTGCTCCTATGAGGATGGAGAGCTCAGGATCATCTTCATTTCCTGGGAAGTCTGCTAGCTTCAGTCCCTTTCTCTTGAGTTCATGTTGGATCTGGGCACCGGGAACCTTCATCACTGCTGAGCACACCTGCGAGGTTTCTATAGCCTCTATTTCAATTCTCTGCTGGGTGTCCCAGACATTCCCCAAGATGACTTTCACTGTGCTGCATCGTGACATTGTAGGGACAGAGGAGCCAAACGTGTGAAGGGTAAGTGTCTCTTGTCTGATTACTGGTAACTTCAGGCTCTTCACAAGGTTTTCATGGATGAAGCTCCTCTGACTGCCTCCATCTAGTAAGCAACGAGCTATCTTTCTGCCCCCTGGGCCATCCACCCATGCTTTAGCTGTTAGTAGCAGCACAGTATTCTGTCCGTCCGGTTTCATCTTCACTGAATGAGGAATGACTGAGGACAACAGCATCTTCAGAAGCGGTGGGAGGTTGTTCCTCATCTTTCTTGCCAGTGCACACAGCAATGTGATGTCTCCTTCCACATGTTGCACATGATACATCCTTCATCTTGCAGAATTTGGCAATGTGCTTCTGTCCTAAGCATATAAAGCATCTCCCCATTTTCTTTAGTTTGTCTTTGTGTTCAGCGACATTGTGGTCTGGGCCCTGTTCTGATTTATGGTCTGCACTGTCACAGAATAAACAGTTGTGTATCTTTTGGCTGGTTGTGTGCAGGGCAGCAGCAGATTGCATGCTAGGTCTTTCGATTTTCGCTTCCCTGGATGAGCATGTCTGTTTCCATGGCTTGCTCTCTGATTTCTGTTGGTTGGGTGATTTTGTCATTTGTAGTGCTCTTTCCCTGCTCTGAACCTCCTTCTGTAGGAATTTGACTATCTCAGATACCTTCCATTCATCATCCACTCCCCTCTGATGACTATATTCAAGAGCTATGTCATCTGGACTCATCTGCAGTAAGATTGGGCATAGCAGGCTTCCGTAAGTTTCTGCACTACACCCAGTGACTCCAAGCTCTAATCTGAATTTCACATTCATCATATAGCTGCCTCAATGCATTCACATCAGAGGATTTTTTCACAGGAGTTAGATTCAGTAGCTTTGACATGTGAGCACTAATCACTAGATCCTGCCTTCCAAATCGACTTTGTAGCAAAGTGATTGCGCTATCGTAATTATCATCTGTTAAGGTCAGTCCTGCTACTGCCTTTCCATCTGGTTTCAGTGAGACATGTTTTCAGGTAAGTGAACTTCTCTCTATTGCACAGTGCACAATTTTTATGAATAGCAGTCTCATACTGGCTCCAAAATTCCTGCCATATACTGACATCTCTGTTATATTTGTCAGTGACCAACCTTGGTAGCTTTACTGATCGTCTCTGTGCTGACGATCTAGACGAGTCATTAGAATTATCATCGCTCACCCTCTGCGGTGCTGCCGTTGGGTTCAGTTCTTCCTTGCTCCTTATCATGCATTGTGCACGGCTCCTTGTTATGATAATGCACTCCCTGTACTGCTCCGCAGTTTCAATCTCGGCCTCCATGTCATCCAATGTAGTTAGCCACTCTATTCCACGGTCGAGGTCAAACAAACTGTCCTCCTTAATGCCCAGTACGTCCAATAAAGTGCTCAAGTGATCAGTATCCGGATTTGGCTTGACCATTTCGAAGTCAATCTGATTCAAAACTCATATAGTAGCACCTCTGATGGTACCCCGCTTTTATCTCATTCTTTCCATTTCATTTCGAAGTTCGTCTTCAGCCATTTCAGCAGCTGCAGCTGCATTTTCGTTATCATCCACAAGGCTCATACTCCTGGGTTTCAGCACCAAAAAATTGTAGTATAAACTCCCTTCAAAAAATGGCAGGACGACGGATATAAAACGAAAACGTCTTTCTATAAAAAAAAAGGTGGTGCAATCAATCAAAACATTAAAACTTTCGAGAGCTACACTAATTTTCACTTGGCATTGCTTTCCCCCGAACAGAACAGGCATCCTTGTAGCATGGTTGACTTTTACTTTCTCGCAAAGCATTCTGGTAGTCGTAGTTTCTTAACAGTATCTTAACTAATCCAACACAAATGCATCTCCAATATATCAAACGTAATACAAATAAGATATATTTTTAACGCTTTCTTTTTAACTGTAAATAATGTAAATACTGTAAACAACATAAACAGCTTTCAATGAACTTCAATCAATCAATCTCAATCATGTAATCTATTAAGTTACAACAAGGTGTGAATGGATGCCTGCGGGCTCCAAGGGTGGTGTTAAATGTGCCTCTCCTTATATGGGCCTGATCATAGAGGGAGGTGTGAAAGCCCTTTGGGTGTCACAAGAAGCGGTCCTGGAGGGTCCTGGCAGTAGGTGAGGACAAAGGGAGATGACCTCTTGGAACAATAAACAAGTTGTGTTACCCAGCAGGAGGACAGTTCACCCAGATAAGTGTGTACTCCATGACAGGATGAGGGACAGACTCTGAGTACGCACCACTGTGGTGGAGACTACCTCCTCTCCATGATAAAGGAGACTCTGGGTACATACCAGTGTGATCAACAGGCGTTGCTCTGCTGCATGGGAAAAGATGGTGGGCTATGAGATCAGGGCATGCACAAGCATCTGAGCTTGTGCGTCATTTATTGAACATGTGTTAAAACCGTGCAACAACACTGTAAGAGGTTTTTGTCTCACTCCTCATTTAATCTCACAGTGGAATTAAATAATTGCCACAACGACTGTACAGTATTTACAGTACATCACTGTGATGCTGCACACTAATTTATACATTATACATTATGAATTTCGCCATGGACATAATAAAGGTCATCATCATCATCATCATCATCATCAGGCACCTTTGGTATGGCAGTGAGAAAAGTGAAAAAAAAAAGTCAAGCTTTGTGTGTGTGTGTGTGTGTGTGTGTGTGTGTGTTACCTGGTTATAGGGCTGGTATGTGTGGTAATCACCGTCTTGAGGTCAGTCAGTTGGAGGAAAGGCTGGTGGAAGTAGTGGAGATGAAGAATACACACCTACAACACGCAAAGAAATATTCAGCTGTAAAATATCCAGGTGTATCTAAAAATAAGTGGGCATGGCTAAACAGCAGAGGGCGTGGCTAAACGTGCTGTGTCCAAACAGAAGTAGGCGTGGTTAAAAAGTGCAGTGTGTCTAAACATAAGTGGGCGTGGCTAAAATGTTGTGTGTTTAAACAGAAGTGGTGGCTCCTGCAGTTGCTAGCAGAGCATTGAAAAGCTATTTGCAGTGAGGTGGATTTTCACTGACATGTCAAACATATTGCCAAGACTCAAACATCAGGAAGCATGCCCATTAGACACTCAGTGGTCACTCCACTAAGTCCACACCCTTTAGGGGAGGCATGGCTCAGGAGGTAGAATGGGTCGTCTAGTAATTATAGGGTCGCTGGTTCGACCTCCGGCTCCCACAGAGAGCGTGTGGAAGTGTCCTTGAACAAGACACTGAACCCTTAACTGCTCCTGAGGAGCAGGTCGGCACCTTGCATGGCAGCCTCCACCATCAGCGTATGAATGTGAGGCACACACTGTAAAATGCTTTGACTGGTCGGTAGACTAGAAAAGCCCAATAAATGCAGTCCATCAATACAGACACCGATAATCCTGTGGCTGTGAGTCAGTATTGTAAACCTGTGGACAAGAAGGAGAGCTTCAGTTACTTTAGTAAGTTACTTTAGTTACAGACTACATGTCAGAAGGAGGAGGATGCTAACTGAAGATGTGGTTTGATCGACGGTATCAGACATGGATGCTCCGACATCCCAGAAACAGACACTCTCCTGGTATTTTCCTTCATTACAGTGTCTATAAATTATAGAGATTATAGAAAATGGTGCTTTACACACACACACACACACACACACACAAATAGTGTTAGCAACAGGACAGACTGGTTAAAGCTAACATGAACACCACAAGTGGTATCTACACCTGGTTTCATCATGGTGGGAAGATGGCTGTGTGGAGTCGCGTTTGTGGCAGCGCCGACTATGCAGTGTCTTTGTCCACATGTACATCTGAGTTTGCGTGATCGTGTGAAGTACTTTTATGAGGATTTATGTCTGTGATCGTCGATTTCGTTTGATGGCTGAGAGAGCTGGTGTTGGATGGGCTGGGAGAGCGGGGCAGGCTAAGCTAACTGCGAGCCCATGCAGACCGGCAGCTCTGATAACACCAAGATAACACTGAGGGCGGTCTGGCGGCGGCCTCGCCTAGCGTCGACTGTGCAGTGTTTTTGTCGCCGTCTGTGTTTGTGCCGTGGTGTGAAGCGTGGGGGAGGTGTGTCAAAGGTGTCTGGCTGGGAGAGCTGGTGCTGGATCGGCTGAGGGAGCCTGGTCTGATGCATCCTTTCGGCCCAAAGACCACGGCTCTGACCGCAGCTGTGCCCAAAGAGGAAACACCGAGGGCGGTCTGACAGGACACGGAAGCAAGGCAGGCTAAGCTAACTGTTAGCCCATGCAGACTGGCAGTTCCCTCAGTCCTCCTGGCTGGAGGTCGTTCTCCTGGACAGTGGAATTTTTGAATTGCGTTGCAAATGTACTGAATGGACTGTGTAGTTGACTGTTAGTGTTTTTTTGCTTTGTTGTCTCTGGTTTTGTATGTTTTTGATGGTGTCCTTTTTGGGAGGTTTTGGGTGTGTGTTTTTGCCTTTTGTGTTGCACTGCTGTGGGCTGGGAGAAATGAAACTTCGTCTCTTTTGTGTAAATAAGTACATGAATGAGATGACAATAAATTGTTTCTGATTCCTGACCATGCTACGTGTGCGAGGGTGTGTTATCTAGACAGTGAGTGGTCTTCTCACGCCCTACACAGTTACACCTGTTGTTCACTATGTGTTTACGTGTTCTCCTCGCTCACATTGTGTTGGTGTTTTGATGAGGTCTCATTTCTTAAGCACGTCATGCAAAGATAACAAGCAAGTGAGTGATAACTGCATGCTAACAGTAGGGTGCTAACAGCGCTACAAGCCCAGACAATAGCCGTGACATTAGCCGGATATCAAGCGTCAGTCACGAGTAGCCGTGGCTAGGGACCGAGGAAACTAGCACCTAGCCTCCGACAAGGCTCTAGCAGGTCTCTTCAGTGTTGAAAATCCATCCAGCGCAACTTCAGCAGCAGGTGAATATGTCCCACAGCGGTAGTAAAACAACACCACTAATGATGAGGACTATGTCTCTATGGAAACCATGAGAGAGATGATGGAGCAGCAGGAGTTACTCTGTGTGGAAATGCTTAACAGACAAGAGGCAAACTTCATGTCCTTCACCAAGGTGATCCTGGAATCTGCAACTACCAGAATTGATGAAATTAAGAAAGAGGCTCAGGAGGTCAAATCCGGCCTTCAGTCTCTTGAGCCCAAAGTGATGACTTGAGAGAGATGGAGAAGAAAGTTGGTTCATTTGAATCACAACTGCAGTCTCCGTCCTCTGCGTGTATGAGCTCTGAAAGCAAAGACATCATATCCAACACTGTTTATTAGAAAATCAGTCGACAAAACAATGCAATTATTGATGCTGTGATACAGGGCCATGTCTGCGAGTCCTGGTCAGATACTGAACACAAAGTCAGAGAGTTTTTGAACAACAAACTGAAAATTGATCCAAAGTCTATGAAACTGAAAGAGCCCACCACACTGGAAAAGTGAAACAGACCTCTGGAAAAGCAAGACCAACTGTAGTGAAATTCCCGAGGCACAAAGACAAAGAATTAATTCTTGCCAAGGCGAGAGCTCGCCTCAAGAACACTACAATTTATGTAAATGAAGCCTTCTTGAACTGCTAAAGAAGAAGAGAGCAGACCTCATCCCAGCAAAGAAACAAGCCAGAGAACGAGGAACTGATGTTGTCATCAACTACGACAGACCGGTAGTTCCACCGCCAAAGTTCAGTTAGTATAGTGAGTTCAGTCAGTACAGTCAGTTCAGTCAGTACAGTCAGTACAGTCAGTTCAGTCAGTTCAGTCAATACAGTCAGTTCAGTCAGTACTGTCAGTAGAGTCAGTTCAGTCAGTTCAGTCAGTACAGTCAGTACAGTCAGTTCAGTCAGTACAGTCAGTTCAGTCAGTTCAGTCAGTACAGTCAGTACAGTCAGTTCAGTCAGTACAGTCAGTCCAGTCAGTATAGTCAGTTCAGTCAGTACAGTCAGTTCAGTCAGTATAGTCAGTTCAGTCAGGACAGTCAGCTCAGTCAGTACAGTCAGTCAGTAGAGTCAGTTCAGTCAGTATAGTCAGTTCAGTCAGTACAGTCAGTTCAGTCAGTTCAGAAACCCCCTGTACTGACTGTACTGACTGTACAGTCAGTTCAGTCAGGACAGTCAGCTCAGTCAGTACAGTCAGTCAGTAGAGTCAGTTCAGTCAATATAGTCAGTTCAGTCAGTACAGTCAGTTCAGTCAGTACAGTCATTACAGTCAGTTCAGTCAGCACAGTCAGCTCAGTCAGCTCAGCCAGTACAGTCAGTAGGGTCAATTCAGTCAGTATAGTCAGTTCAGTCAGTACAGTCAGTTCAGTCAGTAGAGTCAGTTCAGTCAGTATAGTCTGTTCAGTCAGTTCAGTCAGTACAGTCAGTTCAGTCAGTACTGTCAGTGGAATCAGTTCAGTCAGTTCAGTCAGTACAGTCAGTTCAGTCAGTATAGTCAGTAGAGTCAGTTCAGTCAGTAAAGTCAGTTCAGTCAGTAAAGTCAGTTCAGTCAGTACAGTCAGTTCAGTCAGTAGAGTCAGTAGAGTCAGTTCAGTCAGGACAGTCAGCTCAGTCAATACAGTCAGTCAGTAGAGTCAGTTCAGTCAGTATAGTCAGTTCAGTCAGTACAGTCAGTTCAGTCAGTACAGTCAGTTCAGTCAGTACAGTCACTTCAGAAACCCCCTGTACTGACTGTACTGACTGTATAGTCAGTTCAGTCAGTATAATCAGTTCAGTCAGGACAGTCAGCTCAGTCAGTACAGTCAGTCAGTAGAGTCAGTTCAGTCAGTATAGTCAGTTCAGTCAGTACAGTCAGTTCAGTCAGTACAGTCATTACAGTCAGTTCAGTCAGCACAGTCAGCTCAGTCAGCTCAGCCAGTACAGTCAGTAGGGTCAATTCAGTCAGTATAGTCAGTTCAGTCAGTACAGTCAGTTCAGTCAGTAGAGTCAGTTCAGTCAGTATAGTCTGTTTAGTCAGTACAGTCAGTACAGTCAGTTCAGTCAGTACAGTCAGTAGAGTCAGTAGAGTCAGTTCAGTCAGTTCAGTCAGTAGAGTCAGTACAGTCAGTTCAGTCAGTACAGTCAGTAGAGTCAGTTCAGTCAGTACAGTCAGTTCAGTCAGCATATTCAGTATAGTCAGTTCAGTCAGTACAGTCAGTTCAGTCAGTAAAGTCACTTCAGTCAGTTCAGTCAGTATAGTCAGTTCAGTCAGTAGAGTCAGTTCAGTCAGTTCAGTCAGTACAGTCAGTTCAGTCAGTTCGGAAACCCCCTGTACCGAGTCAGTACAGGGGGTTTCACTGTGTGTTCTTCTTGAGTTTAAATATAACAGCTGTGTGTTTGTTCGTTGTTTGTAAATTCGGTGTATGCTGTCGCCACCCTTCCTCATGTTTACGAAGAGCTCTAAGTGGAAAATGAATGCATGTGAACTGAAAACTGAGTGTGCACGGGATGAGTGGATGAGTGGCCATGTGTACGAGTACACATAGCCAGAAAAACCAGTGTTTTTCCTGCCATTACAAGACTGTTGCACTGCACCCGGGTCAAGTTTATAAAACGTGTTGCCTTCATCTGTGGACGCACAGCCTCCTAGACGAACCCTTGCACATGTTCACGGCCCAACTCAGATCAGGCAGCAGCGGAGAGCAGCGCTGGTCGAGCGAGCTAGAGAGGGGCTGAAGAGAGGGAGCAGTGATAGCCAGAACAAACGTTTCTCGAAGGACTGGAATCGCCTCAACCACGAGAGGTTCTTGATCACACACTCACAACTGCACAAAACAGGTTGGGTCCATCAGTATGTGAGATGAGACGCAGACAGAGACATTTCTGCTGATTATGGCAGGATTCCAGAGTCACCCTAACAAAGCGGTAGACACCGACGCGACGTGGGGGGTTAGAAAGATACACTAAGACAGCTGCACCTTCTGACTTACTAAGAGCAAATCCAACTGAAAGACCAGTGAACATGGCTCATGTGACCTCTGACCTGTCAGAACTACCATAGGATCAATCGTGATGAGAACTGTACGGCTTTTTCCTTTTTTGGTCTTTTTTAGTCTTATACTGTATGAATACTTCTTATACTGTATGAATACTTCTTATACGGTATGAATACTTCTTATACTGTATGAATATTTCTTATACGGTATGAATACTTATACTGTATGATTACTGCTTATACTGTATGACTACTTCTTATACTGTATGAATACTTCTTAAAGTATCAGAAACTGTCAGACACACAACCCACTTTGGCAGAGAGCTGAGCCAAGGCTCAGACAGGTATAGAAACATATCATCACCTTCTTGAAATAATGGCCTAAGTCATATTTTCAAGTTTTTCAAAAAACAGAATAAACTGAGACTGAAACAAAATTTGTCAGTTTATTCTGGCAGGGAAGGAGCCTGAGCTGGTGCGAGAGGTGGAGCGGTACCAACTAGACACAGAATAAACTGAGACTGAAACAAAATTTGTCAGTTTATTTGGTTTTTTGAAAAACTTGAAAATATGACTTAGGCCATTATTTTAGGAAGGTGACAATATTGTCTGTGTGTGTGTGTGTGTGTGTGTGTGTGTGTGTGTGTGTGTGTGTATACCAAAAGAAAAGCAGCAGGTATGAAGATTCTGGTGAAGAGAACAGGAACGGAGAACTTCTCTAAACCAAGATCTTCTAACCTGGAGAGAGACAGAGACAGAGAGAGAGAGAAAGAGAGAGAGAGAGAGACCGTTGACCTTTAACCAAGCCTTTAATGGTCCAATTCTTCATTCACATCAAGATAACAACATTAACACAAATACTCATATACATAGTGAAAAACACAACAATTGTCATACACAGTAAAAACAAAAGGATACACACCTTCCCTTATTTTTTTTTCACAAATTAAGAAGAGGCACCTGCTTTTCTACAGTGCACAGCACATCCCCATGTCCCCAAACAGAAATAAATCCTTCCAAGTTTGAACTAAGTTTGAAAAACTTGAACTCAGTTTTCAGCCGAGCCGCCACTAGACCCCTGAACATGAGTGTAGCATCTGTGGACCCTGTGCCTTTCATTCTGTTCCTTCTGCTAAGCCAAATGAGAGAGAGAGGAGAGAGAGACAGAGAAAGCAAGAGAGAGAGGAGAGAGAGACAGACACAGAGAGAGAGGGGAGAGAGACAGGGGGACAGAGAGAGAGACAGAGAAAGCAAGAGAGAGACAGAGAAAGCAAGAGAGAGACAGAGAGAGAGAGAGAGAGGAGAGAGACAGAGAGAGAGAGAGGAGAGAGACAGAGAGAGAGAGAGAGAGAGAGAGAGAGAGAGAGAGAGAGAGAGGAGAGAGAGACAGAGAGAGAGAGGAGAGAGACAGAGAGACAGAGACAGAGAGAGAGAGAGAGAGAGAGGAGACAGAGACAGAGACAGAGAGAGAGAGGAGAAAGACAGAGAGAGAGGAGAGAGACAGAGGGACAGAGAGAGACAGAGACAGAGAGAGAGAGAGAGAGGAGAGAGACAGAGAGAGAGAGAGAGAGAGACAGAGACAGAGAGAGAGGGGAGAGAGACAGAGGGACAGAGAGAGACAGAGACAGAGAGAGAGAGAGGAGAGAGACAGAGGGACAGAGAAAGAGAGACAGAGACAAAGAGAGAGAGAGGAGAGAGACAGAGGGACAGAGAGAGACAGAGACAGAGAAAGCAAGAGAGAGACAGAGAAAGCAAGAGAGAGAGGAGAGAGAGACAGAGGGACAGAGAGAGACAGAGGGACAGAGAGAGACAGAGACAGAGAAAGCAAGAGAGAGACAGAGAAAGCAAGAGAGAGAGGAGAGAGAGACAGACACAGAGAGAGAGAGGAGAGAGACAGAGGGACAGAGAGAGAGACAGAGAAAGCAAGAGAGAGACAGAGAAAGCAAGAGAGAGACAGAGAGATTGATAATTGATTGATTGATAATTCTGCCCATTGCACTATATGGAAGTGAGGTATGGGGTCCAATCAGTCCTTCCAGCTACACTAGATGGGACAAGCATCCAGCAGAAACCCTACATGCTGAATTCTGTAGAATGATTCTGAAAACACAAAGGAAAACACCAAACAACGCATGTAGGGCAGAATTAGGCCGGTTTCCATTACTGATAAATGTACAAAAAAGATCTCTAAATTCCTGGATGCACTTAAATACAAGCCCAACAAATACATTGCACTCTAAAGCTCTGAAAACCCAAGAACTGAACCCCGAAAAGAGTCCCCTGAAGCAGCTGGTTCTGAGACTCATTAACCCTGTAACAAATACTAAGACCAACCAACCTCAGGCCAGCACTGCATCCCAAACAAAGTTTACGATAAATCAGCTATAAAACAAAGCAAGAACAATTATCTGAAACACTGGAACGCTGTAATCAAAACTCAAAACAAACTAGAAGTCTATCGAGCCCTAAAAACAAGCTGTGATCTGGAAGAATACCTCTTAACTGTCAGAGACAGGAAGCAGCGACAGACCCTCACCAAATACAGGCTCAGTGACCACAGTCTCGCCATGGAAAAGGGGAGACACAAAAAGACGTGGTTGCCAAAAGAGCATCGAACATGTGGTCAGTGCATGACAGATGAGGTGGAGACAGAGGGGCACTTCCTCCTTAAATGTGACAGATTTGAAAAACAGCGCCGGGCTTTTGTCAAGGAACTGGAACATGTGACTCCAGAGTACCAGGAAATGGACGACGCAGGTAAGCTGCGGGTGGTCCTGGGAGGGGGGCCAGCGGCGAGCATTGCAGCAAGATTTATATTATCTTGCCACAACCTGAGAGATAGTGGGGGACGGCACCTATTGCTACTATTGTTATTTAATATCATAATCATTGTTGTTGTTGCTGTTATTATTATAATCATTGTTGTTGTTATTATTATAATCATTGTTGTATTGTGTTGTTGTTGTTTTACATGCTTTGGCAATATGTACACAAATGTATGTCATGCCAATAAAGCACATATTGAATATTGAATATTGAGAGAGAGAGAGAGAGAGAGAGAGAGAGAGAGAAACAGCGCCGGGCTATTGTCCAGGAGCTGGAACATGTGACTCCAGGTAGCAGGACATGGAGGACGCAGGTAAGCTGCGGGGGGTCCTGGGAGGGGGCCAGCGGCGAGCATTGCAGCAAGATTTCTATTATCTTGCCACAACCTGAGAGACAGTGGGGGACGGCACCTATTGCTACTGTTGTTGTTTAATATCATAATCATTGTTGTTGTTGCTGTTATTATTATAATCATTGTTGTGTTTTGTTGTTGTTGTTTTACATGCTTTGGCAATATGTACACAAACATACGTCATGCCAATAAAGCACATATTGAATTGAATTGAAAAATTGAATTGAGAGAGAGAGGAGAGAGAGACAGAGAAAGTGAGAGAGAGACAGAGAGAGAGTCATTGACACAGACAGAGACAGAGAGAGTCATATTATATGTATTTGCCGCTGTAGATTACAATGCACTTGGTTGAGAACCAATGACAATCCATCATGGCAGAAATAATACTGTTTGTGAAAAATCAACCTTGCTGCTGAAGTGTTACCGCATTTGGAAAAAAAAAATTCAATATGATATTGTGATGGTCCAAAAGCCTTAAAAGTTAAAATCATATCATATCATCTTACAGGGATGTGACATAAATACGTGCTCAAGTTGAAACTGATTTGATGTCACATGAAATATGGCATGAGACAGTTTATAATATGTTCTGTAAACCCTTAACGGGGGGAATGTTGTCAAAGTATGTCCCTTTTTAAAAATTCAACTATATAAATTCATTATTGCAGATAATAAAACCTTACTGTATGGAAGTTTCCAGTTGCACAATTAACTTCTGTAACCATTTCCTATTGGTGTAACTGATTGATATGGGTATAAGGCACTCTATGTTGCGTGAGGCAGGCGGGACTGCAGTCCCGGCAGAATGGCCATGGTGTGTGGGCTTTTGCACTGCTGCATGGATACATTACATACATTCAAACTCATCGATGCGCTGTTCGCTATTGCCTGACCGGATCTCTCTATGGGTCTTGTACTTGTGTCCTGCTCACACATTTTCTGCATGAATCATGCCATTTGCCGTTTTCTTGGTCTTGTACCGGGCGTTGGCCAACTCCGAGCTCAAAGCAAGCAGATGCTTTTGCACGCACTCATTCTTCTCAGCCTCGGTCATGCGCTCGTCCTCACTGCGGTGCTTGTAGGTGGCGGCAGCCGTGAACTCGGTGCTGGCCTCGGCACTGCTCTCGGCGTTTTCGTCGTGCTCGTTCTCTGCGTTCACAGGCTCTTGTACATGGGCCGCCGTTTGCAGCTGTTCTTTGGTCTTCTCTGGGTCCTCCTGCACTATGGCAGCCTTTTGCTGCCACTGTACGGCCTCATCTTCTTTCTTCTTCTTGGCATCCTCCAGCAGTGAAATTTATGAGGTAAATTCAGCCAACTCCGTTGCCAGGTGTTCTTGGTTTTTCATCTGGTTCTCAGACTGCTGAAGCAGAGTGACCTTGGCGTCCTCGGCAGCCTTGAGCTCGCTCTCCAGACGTTCAGCATCCTCATTTGCACGCTTCCTCTCCTGCTCCAACTCCAATGCCCTTTGTGTCTGCTCTTCCAACTCTTGTTGAGCTTTCTTGGTCTGCTCCTCAATTTGTTTTAATCGCTCCATTAACCCTTCTTTTTCCTTTTCAATCTTTTCCTTTTCTTTTTCTGCAAGTTCTCTTTTCCTCTTTTCATTCTCCAGTAAAGCCCTCTCCATCTTCTTGTGATTTTTCTCCTACCAAGCCTGGGCCTTCATCTGCTGTACCTCAATGGTGTCAGATTTGCGGCGATGCATGTACAACTCATGGTTGCCCACGCAGAGAGCCAGAATTCGTTTGTTGATGCGTAGTCTTGGAGCATAGAATACAAAGTCTGGCGCTTTCTTGTCATTTGGTTTAATGACAAATTTCTTGTCATTGAAGGAAATGTTCCGGATTTCGCTCCAAGGAAATCCAATTTTTGGAGTCATTTTGTCATTCTGTTCATAAATGTTGAGACCCAAGGCATCAACTCCCAACCAAAGCTCTGATCTCATACATTTCTAGGTCTTGAGCAATCTTAAGATACTCCATCATGGACTCCTCTCTCAGCATACCTTTGTGTTCTTCGTGCCACACCTGAATCCTCTCCTCCCACTGTTCCTTGTTGAGCTTGTGCTGGTCCAGTACTCTCTGAGGAAGGAGCTTGTCACTGGACAAGTATCCTGGTGTGTGGGCATCCTTTTGGTGGTCTGCATACTTGGCCTGAACTGCATAGGAGGCCAACAGGAATGCTGTCTCTGGAGGGCGGTAAATGTCATCATTTAAAATCCCCTCCTTCACCTGCAGGAAGAACAGAAGCTGGGTGGCCTCCTGAATCAACTCTTCGGACACATCCTCGGGAAAAAACTTGGCACGGAATTTGAAGAGCAGCAGGCTTTCTTTCCTCACATCCTGCGCTGTCACCTTCTTATTGAGTATCCAAAGGAATTGAATCAAGTGCAACTGGACTTGGTATATATCCGTGAAGACGCTTCGCCTCTCATCCAAGAGGCTTCCTCAGTTCGTGTCTTTCTGACTAGACCAAGCTAGTCTGACTGGCTGCTGACGAGACTCAGAATTTATCCTATAGGAGTCGTTGTCAGAGGTATAGATGTCCATGGCTCTTTGTGTCGCGATGTTTACCAACGCCCGTCACTAACAGAACCATAGATATGAATGGCTCTTTTGTGTGCCAATGTTTGGCTGCACCCATCGTTATCGGAGCTATTGATATGCGTGGCTCTCCTGTGCTCCGATGTCCAGCCGGGCCCGTCGCCATCGGAGCTATTGATTTGCATTTGTTTAGCAGCGACGGTCGTTGGGGGTGTTAGTTTCGACTTCATTGTTCAGTGGTCATGAGAGTCGTTGGAGCCGTTAGTGACCGACTGTTGTTCTTGGAGGCTAGGCTTCTTGAGTCTCCTGGGTAGAGATGAGAGGACGACATTGTAAGTGGGAGATAGGTGGTGTCTCTTGGATAAGAGGCGAAACGTCTTCACGGGTATATACCAAGTCCAGTTGCACTTGATTCAACTCCTTTGGATAACCATGACCTGGATGAATGAGAACATTCACAGATTTCTTATTGAGTTTGAGCCGTGTGGAGAAACCCTTCGTATCCTGGTACTGGAGTCCAAAGTCCCATACCTCCCGCAGTCCGATGAGCTTAACAACCTGATCAAAGAGTTGTTTGCCTGTTGTGTTGGGCTGAATGGCAAGCTCCAGTTCTGCATCCATTGTGGTTACCTTCACACTAATCGGTTACGGCATCTTTGCCGGTCCTGTTTTTCCTTATTATATATAGTATATATATGGGGGAAAAAAACCCTTTGTAGACAAATTTAACGAGAAACGAAAATACTAGTGACCATCTGAAAATTGGCGCCAAATAAACGCCACCTTGTTGCAATAAAACTTAATTCTGATCGCGGTACAGGCGCGTTTTCCAGAAAATGTAAGGGTTACCCCGATACTGAAGGCACGTCAATATCAGGGTTACCCCGATAATGAAGGCATGTCAACACCATGATTACCCCAATACTGAAGGCACGTCAATACCAGGATTACCCCAATACTGAAGGCATGTCAACATCAGAGTTACCCCAATACTGAAGGCATGTCAACACCAGGGTTACCCCAATACTGAAGGCATGTCAATATCAGGGTAACCCCAATACTGAAAGCATGTCAATACCAGGGTTACCCCGATACTGAAGGCACATCAATACCAGGATTACCCCAATACTGAAGGCACGTCAATATCAGGGTTAGCCCAATACTGAAGGCATGTCAACACCAGGATTACCCCAATACCGAAGGCACGTCAATACCAGGATTACCCCAATACTGAAAGCATGTCAACACTAGGATTACCCCAATACTGAAGTCATATCAATACCAGGATTACCCCAATACTGAAGGCATGTCAATATCAGGGTAACCCCAATACTGAAAGCATGTTAATACCAGGGTTACCCCGATACTGAAGGCATGTCAATATCAGTGTAACCCCAATACTGAAAGCATGTCAATACCAGGGTTACCCCAATACTGAAGGCATGTCAACACTAGGATTACCCCAATACTGAAGGCACGTCAATACCAGGATTACCCCAAAACTGAAGGCATGTCAACACCAGGTTTACCCCAATAATGAAGGCATGTCAATATCAGGATAACCCCAATACTGAAAGCATGTCAATACCAGGGTTACCCCAATACTGAAGGCATGTCAACACCAGGATTACCCCAATAATGAAGGCACATCAATACCAGGATTACCCCAATACTGAAGGTATGTCAATATCAGGGTTACCCCAATACTGAAGGCAGGAAAGAGCAGGAAAGGAAAGCTGGAGAAATGTTGTGGCTCAAAAAAAAGAAAGAAAGAAAAGAAAAGAAAAGAAAAAGCTCACACTTTGGACCTCCACAATGTTTAAAATGCAGTAATGTAGAAAATTCACAGTCACAGCATGAAGAGAATTTCTTTAACATTCAGTAACTCAGAATAAACACACACACAAAACAGACAGACAGACAGACAGAAGGACTGACAGATGGACAGACAGAAGGTCTGACAGACAGACAGACTTACAGATGATGGAGAGACGGACTGACAGACAGACAGACGGACGGACGGAGAGACGGACGGACGGATGGACAGACAGACAGACGGACAGACAGACGGACGGACAGACAGATGGACGGAGAGATGGACAGACAGACAGACGGACAGACGGACAGACGGATACCTGTGTGTGCTCATTCCAGTGTAGTAGGTCCAGGTTTTGGGGGAGGAAGGAAACTGGAAGGTGTAAACCAGAATGAGAACCAACATGGAGTAGACGACCACAGCCACCCAGAAAAAACGCAGCAAGGCACGCCAACGTTCATAGTTCAACTGCAGAGAGAGAGAGAGACGGTCACAAACTGACAGCGACAGACAGAAAACAGTCATGATGTCCTCCATGCTGCCTAACACCAGACTGACATGTGTCTCACTGGTAATTGCTACAGTCTGTTATGAATATAAAGACCATTATTACTGTCATTGTTTCTATTATCTGGTAGATATTAAGATAATTGTTGTTTCCATTCCATGCTGGATATAAAGATATAAAGATAATTGTGTTTCCATTCCCCAGTAGATATAAAATAATTGTGTTTCTATTCCCCAGTAGATAAAGAGATAATTGGGTTTCTATTCCCCAGTAGATAAAGAGATAATTGGGTTTCTATTCCCCAGTAGATATAGAGATAATTGTGTTTACATTCCCCAGTAGATATAAAAATAATTGTGTTTCTATTCCCCAGTAGATAAAGAGATAATTGGGTTTCTATTCCCCAGTAGATATATAGATAATTGTGTTTACATTCCCCAGTAGATATAGAGATGATAGTGTTTCCATTCCCCAGTAGATATAGAGATGACATTGTTTACATTCCCCAGCAGATATAGAGATGATAGTGTTTCCATTCCCCAGTAGATATAGAGATAATAGTGTTTACATTCCCCAGTAGATATAAAAATAATTGTGTTTCTATTCCCCAGTAGATATAGAGATAATTGGGTTTCTATTCCCCAGTAGATATAGATATAATTGTGTTTACATTCCCCAGTAGATATAGAGATAATAGTGTTTCTATTCCCCAGTAGATAGATATAATTGTGTTTCCATTCCCCAGCAGATATAGAGATGATAGTGTTTCCATTCCCCAGCAGATATAGAGATAATAGTGTTTCCATTCCAGCAGATATAGAGATGATAGTTTTTCCATTCTCCAGTAGATATAGAGATAATAGTGTTTCCATTCCCCAGTAGATATAGAGATAATAGTGTTTCCATTCCCCAGTAGATATAGAGATAATAGTGTTTCCATTCTCCAGTAGATATAGAGATAATAGTGTTTCCATTCCCCAGTAGATATAGAGATAATAGTGTTTCCATTCTCCAGTAGATATAGAGATAATAGTGTTTCCATTCCCCAGCAGATATAGAGATGATAGTGTTTCCATTCCCCAGTAGATATAGAGATAATAGTGTTTCCATTCCCCAGTAGATATATAGATAATAGTGTTTCCATTCCCCAGTAGATATAGAGATAATAGTGTTTCCATTCCCCAGTAGATATAGATAATAGTGTTTCCATTCCCCAGTAGATATAGAGATGATAGTGTTTCCATTCCCCAGTAGATATAGAGATGATAGTGTTTCTATTCCCCAGTAGATATAGATATAATTGTGTTTCCATTCCCCAGCAGATATAGAGATAATAGTGTTTCCATTCCCCAGCAGATATAGAGATAATAGTGTTTCCATTCCCAGCAGATATAGAGATGATAGTTTTTCCATTCTCCAGTAGATATAGAGATAATAGTGTTTCCATTCCCCAGTAGATATAGAGATAATAGTGTTTCCATTCCCCAGTAGATATATAGATAATAGTGTTTCCATTCCCCAGTAGATATAGAGATAATAGTGTTTCCATTCCCCAGTAGATATAGAGATAATAGTGTTTCCATTCCCGAGCAGATATAGAGATGATAGTGTTTCCATTCCCCAGCAGATATAGAGATGATAGTGTTTCCATTCCCCAGTAGATATAGAGATGATAGTGTTTCCATTCCCCAGTAGATATAGAGATGATAGTGTTTCCATTCCCCAGTAGATATATAGATAATAGTGTTTCCATTCCCCAGTAGATATAGATATAATTGTGTTTCCATTCCCCAGTAGATATAGAGATGATAGTGTTTCTATTACCTGATAAAGGGCCACACAGCAGAGAAACAGCAACATGTAGATTATTTTATAAACTACAATTCTTCCCTCGAAGCTGACGAAGAAGAACATTGTGCCACAAATGTAGATCCAGTATTTCACAAACATCCTTGTAACCACAGCAACCAACACCTCCATCTGTCCAACACCCCCTCCACTTCCCAACCGCAGCACCTCATGCTCTTCCTGCTGAAAAAAGGCTGCCTCCTTGCTCTGCTGGTCCTCTCTTTGGTTCTCTGGAAGAGGAAACAGAAGGGTCAGGTCTCCCTTTCGCCACAACTCCTCTTCCCCAGTTTCCTCCTTTCCTCAGGTGGCCAGACAGCTGCTCAATCAATCAACTGTCAGCCTGTCAGACAGACAGCTGCCTACCCTTCCTGTGGATGGTGATGGCTGCGAGGTGTTGGTCTGTCTGTCGGTCTGTCTTTTCTGTCAGGGCCTGACGCAACAGCAGCCAGAAAGTCATCAGGCAGACAATCTGCAACAACAAGATGCCATTCATCAAGTTCAACACAGCGATAACCAGAATAAACTCTCCTTTAACCGTGTCTTGATGCTCAATATCCAGGTAAGAGAGCCCAGAAGGCTGAATCAGTTCATCTCCCAGTAAACCCTGTGTCCACATGAACTGATTCAACTTCCTGGGACCGCTGTTAATCAGAGCAGCCCATTTTCCAGTGGCTGGTGCTACAGTCATCATATCACAAATAATTGGCTCTGATTATTTAAACAGGAGGCTGACTGTACCATTAGCATCGTGTTTTCTAAACGGACATAATCTCTGGTTTTACAAAGTTTTTTTTAATATGTTTCTTGGCATTTACAGTTTTAGCGTATTAAACAAGTCACATATTGAGTAATTTAACACAATAAACCCCTCACCTTCCCCACCCGACATTCGCCGATCCTCAAGGAGAATACAAATTAAAGAAATAATCAAATTGCATACAACTAAATTGAAGACAAAAAAAAAAAACAACAAAAAAGGCAAAAACAACAAAAAAAGAAAAGGGGGGGTTTAAGAAAAATAAATAATCAGCAAATCATCATGGTTCACCTATACACAGAAAATCTCTGGGTTTATAGTTTAGACTAGTTGGGCCATTCCTGACTCGAGTCAAGAGGCCTCCCAGTCTGTTATACTGGTTAAAGTGTCAAAGTAAGTCAGAAAAGACATCCAGACTTTCTTCAACTTGTCCCTGTTGCCCCTTAAGGTACATTTGATCTTTTCCAACCGGAGATAATTCATCATATCCCTGATCCATCTGACATGGGATGGGGGTCTTGAGCTCTTCCAATTTAAGAGTATTAGGCACCAAGCTAGTAACGTAGTAAAGGCCACCAATTTACACATGTTGGATGGCCAGTCAGTCTTCCGGTCTCACACCAAGTATGGCAGTGAAAGGGTGTGGATCAATAGTTGTACTGAAAATTTTACTTCAGGATTTAAATATTGCTGACCAAAATGTATGGAGATCAGGGCATGTCCAGAACAAATGTAGCAAGGTAGCTGGTGCATGTTTACATCTGTCACAAGTGGGGTCGATGTTGCGGTAAATTTTGGTTGATTTAGCTTTGGTAAGGTGGACACGGTGAACAATCTTAAACTGGATGAGCCCAAATCTACTGCATGAAGAGGATCATGTACCTGTTCCAAAACTGCATCCCACAGATCATCAGGGAGAGGAGTACCAAGATCCAGCTCCCAGAGGTTTCTAAGGCTAGCCATTGGCTGAGGATTTATAGTGGCTAGTTTATTATAGATCCTTGTGATGGCGCCCTTGAGACTAGCCCCTGCGGCTAAAAGTGTATCGATTGATGTTGTCAGAGGTATCTCAGGGAAAGGATGGAAACCCTTCTGAACAAAATGCCTAATCTGTAAATAGCGGTAGAAGTGGGAGTGGGGTAGGTTAATTTTTTTTCTACCAATTGATTGAATGATGCAAATATCCCATCAAAATATAACTCCTTTATAAAACGAATTCCATTCCCATGCCATGCTCAAAGAGCCATATCTAACTTGGCAGGGGTAAAGAGGTGGTTTGACATAATGGGTGTCATCAAAGAGGCTTTTTGCAGACCAAATATTTTCCTAACTTGAGTCCATATTATGACTGTGTGAGCTGTAACCGAATTTTTCTGTGGTGTGCCAACGACCATTGTTAGCTGGGAAGTCACTAAGGAATGAACAGGAAGATCATAGGGTTCTATCTTTGCCCACTCAGGTGTGTGCTCAAGCGAGCTGCTTTGAACGTGCATGACAACCTTCTGGATATTACTAGCCCAACAGTAGTAAAGAAGAGTGGGCATAGCCATCCCTCCCAGTGCCTTGGGACACTGTAGGAAGTCCTTGCGTATCCGGGGCTGTCTGCCATCCCAGATAAAGTTAGAGAACATCCTGTCAAGAAAGCTAAACTGTTTTTTCAGAATGAAAGTAGGAATGTTCTGAAAAAGATACAGGAACTTAGGAAGTTTTCCCCCCTTTTTCTCCCCAACTGTACTTGGCCAATTACCCCACTCTTCCGAGCTGTCCTGGTCACTGCTCCACCCCCTCTGCTGATCGGGGGAGGGCTGCAGACTACCACATGCCTCCTCCCATACATGTGGAGTCACCAGCCGCTTCTTTTCACCTGACAGTGAGGAGTTTCACCAGGGGGACATAGCGTGTGGGAGGATCATGCTATTCCCCCCCAGTACTAGAGGAAGATGTCTTCGGGTCACAATACCAGTGAAGATGGATGAAGGCTGCAACAGAGGGCGGTCCCAAATCGTCTTGGTTCTCCATGCCATTGGACTCTGGCCACCCCCTGCCAAGGACCGTGTGGGGGCTGCAGGTGCATCAGCCACTCCATGTAAAAAAAAGCTGTCATGCACAGGCGTCCTAAAGGACAGTCATACTTGACCCTCATACTGTCATACTGGACCTCAGTGCAGCCTTTGACACCACTGATCACCGTTTAGTATTAGACAATAAATTGTAATTTTGGTGTCTGACTTAGCTCTCTTAGCTCTTGTCTTAAGTCCTACTTATCTGGAAGAATACACTGTCTCTGCTATAATATTATTACATCAACATTCTTGTATGCCAGAATTGTAGTTTATAAAGTCATCTACATGGTGCTGTTGCCCCGGTTCCTGCTCTGGTGTACCTCAGGGCTCAGTTCTTGGAACTCTACTTTTCTCTCTTTATATTTCACCTCTTGACAAAATTATACACAGTCATGGAATACATTTCAGTTGCTATGTTGATGATACTCAGCTGTATGTGCCTTTAAGGGCTGAAGATTGTACTCAAATGACTTTATTTAGAGGCCTGCTTGGCTGCTGTAAAAAATTGGATGTCACTAAATTTTCTGCTTTTAAATCAGATAAAACTGAGATGGTGTTATTCACCCCGCTAGACACAGACACCAACTTGATACAGTAACAATATCAATCAACAACTCTGTGATTTCATAAAGTGTGGCAGCCAAAAGTCTTGGTGATAACATTCATCATCACACCTTTGATTTCCAGCTTCATACTGCTCACTCTGTCTGACACTCTCTTCACCTCCAGTACACTCTTGACATACTCTTCCTTCAGAATTACCCCTACCCCATTTCTCCTCCCATTCGCACCATGGTAGAAGAGTTTGAACCCATTAATATTAATCTTAATAAGTAAATAAGTTAATTAAAATATGCTTATTTACATGAGAAATCCCTGTTGTATTATTGTTTAATGATACGGACTTTATTTTGCAGTGCATCTCTGCCAGAATACTTCCTCCTGTTTGATTAGCGCCTTAAGTGAGTGATTTCTGAGATGTGGTTAAAGAAGGAAAAACAAAGAAGTTTGACTAGTTTGTGTTAAAACCTTGTTTTTATTTGCAACTGAAGAGTCGCTAAAGTGCTTTTGGAATGTTCTACACTTGTACATGCAGTAATTAATATCTTATCTATCTTAATATCTAATTAATAATAATAATAATCATCATCGTCATCATTATTACATTTATTTCGCGCTTTTATTTATTTTTTCTTAAATTTATTTCTGATTTCTCCCAATTTAGTGGCCGATCGTTCTCTATTTTAGTTCAAACACCCATCCTTGTACTGTATTCGTTCGCCAACTGCATCTCTCCGGCCGGCAGTCTCGAAGGAGACGCCTCGCCACTTCCATGACAAGGCGAATCCAGGCCGAACCACTGCTTTTTCCGACACACACAGAGACACTTTCACGTGACGGACACAAGCCGGCTCTGTCCCCCTCCCCAAGACGGCGTTGCCAATTATTGCTGCTTCATCGAGTCCGGCCATAGTCAGATCTGATGAGATCGGGGCGCGAACCCCGGTCCCCAGTGGGCAACTGCATCGACACAAAGCCGATGCTTAGACCGCTACACCACCGCGGACCCATTTTGCGCTTTTCATCCACTACACTCTCATTAACAGTCAGTTCAGGTTTTCTTGACTTGAAAACTGATTGATACAAGGGAATTAGCTATATCATGTTGTGGTCTGAGTTGAAAAGAGAGGGCTTTGTCTTCGCAGAATACGCATTCTTTCTTTTTTTCTTCAATTTCCCCCCTGTTTTCACCCCAATTGTATCTGGCTAATTACCCCACTCTTTTTGAGCTGTCCTGAGCTGTCCTTGCTGCTCCACCCCCTCTCTGCCGATCCGGGGGGGGGCGCCCCGACCGACCAGAGGAGGCGCTATTGCAGTGACCAGGACAAATACCCACATCCGACTTCCCACCCGCAGACATGGTCTGCGAGGACACCCGACCAAGCCAGAAGTAACATGGGGATTCGAACCGACGATCCCCGTGTTGGTAGGCAACGGAATAGACTGCTACGCTACCCGGACGCCATGGAATACACAATGTTTCTATAGCATTTATCTACGATCTTGTTATTTTGGATGTCGCATTGTACGTAGTGTTCAAAGCCTGGCAACAGTGTCTGGCTTACAGTCTAGGATTCCTTCCCATAGATGTCTATAAAGTCCAATGATAATGATGTTTTTTTTCTTAGAAATGTAATCCTTCTTGTTCTCCCATCTCAGATAATGAAGTTTGAGCGTTGTGGCCGGTCTCCTGGTTTCTCTTACAGTTTTCCTTTTTGTTTGGTTGACCAGTTTGGTAGGATGACATGATCTTAGATGTGTCTGATTTTTTTTATGGTGTTGTTATAGGTTCAACCGTTTTGATCATCTTTTAAACACCTTCTCCATCTTTTTATATCGACACAGGCTCTAAATGGACTGTTCACTGGGCATACTGCCTAAACTTCACAAGCTGATGTTACATCTCAACAGATTAAATATGGATGAAAATGTGTCATCCTAATGAGCAACAACATGACATAACCTAACTTTACATGGCCTCAATAATATTTGCAGAACATTTGATCAATTTGATCTTTTCCAGGTGTTTTCCATGACTGGGAAACTAGTGTGCACATTTCCAGGATGCGTGAAGACCCTGTACTAAGTTTACTTGGGCTGTAATGAATTATTTCTTTATAAAGCTGAACGCTTATCTCCTCAGAGTGAACCTGATCACAGGTCAGAGATGACATGAGGAGGTGATGCTGCTCCTACCTTGGAGGCCAGCTCCTTACAGGGCACCTCCTTCTTCAGAAAGAGTCCTGGCACAGCCTCCACCACTGGGAAACTGTACACATACTGGAGAACCACCAGCAGGTTGCCATAGGCGACCAGCCATGGTGATGACATCATTGTGTAGTGGCGTCGATTTCTTAGCATCCAGAGAGTGCATGACCACAGGAGCAGAACACATGTCAGCCATGAGACATATGTAATCGACCACGCCTAGGAAAACACACACACCACACACACACACACACACACACACACACAGATTTATTTAGGCACACCCTGTAGTTAGCATATGTGTTCATTGTGTGTGTGTGTATCTTTACGCATGCTGAATAATCCAGGTAAGGAAATCACAGAAAATTGAATCAGTTCATCTGGACACAACGTTTATTTGGAGAAATGTTTCATCATCATCTGAGTGACCTCTTCAGTCTCACCTGACTGCATACAGAAAACAGTGATCAGTTTCATATGAAAATTTGCATATGAAACCGATCGTCGGGTTGGGTCGTTATGCCACTGTATTGTTTATAAGGGTGGGGACACCTGCAGCCACTGTATTGGTTATAAGGGTGGGACACCTGCAGCCACTGTATTGTTTATAAGGGTGGGGCACCTGCAGCCACTGTATTGTTTATAAGGGTGGGGGTACCTGCAGTCACTGTATTGTTTGTAAGGGTGGGGACACCTGCAGCCACTGTATTGTTTATAAGGGTGGGGACACCTGCAGCCACTGTATTGGTTATAAGGGTGGGGCACCTGCAGCCACTGTATTGGTTATAAGGGTGGGGACACCTGCAGCCACTGTATTGTTTATAAGGGTGGGGGTACCTGCAGTCACTGTATTGTTTATAAGGGTGGGGACACCTGCAGTCACTGTATTGTTTATAAGGGTGGGACACCTGCAGCCACTGTATTGTTTATAAGGGTGGGGCACCTGCAGCCACTGTATTGGTTATAAGGGTGGGGACACCTGCAGCCACTGTATTGTTTATAAGGGTGGGGACACCTGCAGTCACTGTATTGTTTATAAGGGTGGGGACACCTGCAGCCACTGTATTGGTTATAAGGGTGGGGACACCTGCAGTCACTGTATTGGTTATAAGGGTGGGGACACCTGCAGTCACTGTATTGTTTATAAGGGTGGGGACACCTGCAGTCACTGTATTGTTTATAAGGGTGGGGACACCTGCAGTCACTGTATTGTTTATAAGGGTGGGACACCTGCAGTTGCTGTATTGGTTATAAGGGTGGAGACACCTGCAGTCACTGTATTGGTTATATAAGGGTGGGGCACCTGCAGTCACTGTATTGTTTATAAGGGTGGAGACACCTGCAGTCACTGTATTGGTTATAAGGGTGGGGACACCTGCAGTCACTGTATTGTTTATAAGGGTGGGGACACCTGCAGTGACTGTATTGTTTATAAGGGTGGGGACACCTGCAGTGACTGTATTGTTTATAAGGGTGGGGACACCTGCAGTGACTGTATTGTTTATAAGGGTGGGGACACCTGCAGTGACTGTATTGTTTATAAGGGTGGGACACCTGCAGTTGCTGTATTGGTTATAAGGGTGGAGACACCTGCAGTCACTGTATTGGTTATAAGGGTGGGGACACCTGCAGTGACTGTATTGTTTATAAGGGTGGAGACACCTGCAGTCACTGTATTGGTTATAAGGGTGGGGACACCTGCAGTCAGGTGAGACTGAAGAGGTCACGTAGATGATGATGAAACTTATCTATCAATCAACTTTGTGTCCAGATGAACTGCTTCACCTTCCTTGGATTGTGTGATAGTGTTAATGTGTGTGTGTGCGTGTGCGTGTGTGTGTGTGTGTGTACCTCACCATCATAGAAATCAGTGCACAGATGTAACTTTGTTTGAGGAGGATGCTGAAGGCGACACATGCTCCATTCTCCTTCCATCTCCCCTCCTCCTGCCAGTCTCCCCCACAGCTGTCTGACTGGAAGACACTGCTCCCTCCCCCATCTGAGAGGAGAGAAGTGTAGAGAGGAGGAAGGAGGAGAGGAGGAGAGAAACAATTACTACGCAAGGTCTGCTCTGCTCCAGGGCTTCAACTACTAACCTTCAGCATGAGGAACAAACCTGATTGGCTGAGAGAGTAGTGGGGTTGGGAGTAGCGATCCAATCTGAGTGGGGTGTTCTTTGTGGGTGGGGATATGGAGAAATGAGCAGCACTGTCACTGGTGGAAGCCAACACCTAGGATCCAATCAAAACTATACTTAAAAAAAATATAAACACAGCAGTCAAAACACTTCAGAGATTTAATTGATTAGAATGTCCATCCATCCATCATCCAAACCACTTATCCTGCTCTCAGGGTCACAGGGATGCTGGAGCCTATCCTAGCAGTCATTGGGCGGTAGGCGGCGAGACACCCTGGAAAGGCTTCCAGGCCATAATAAAGGAAAATCAATCAACTTCAAAGACGCATTAGACACTTATCTATTAGTTTCAATAGCTTCCGGGATACAGATACGGCTCTGTAGGCAACGAATACCATCAAAACAAGGTATGGTGGTGGTACAGAACTCACTCATTTGTATCTGCTGTCACCACTACTTGCCTGGCTCAGCACAGCATACACCCCTTTCTCATAGAGTTGATCAGAGTATCGATTTGGACCTGTGCAATGCTGTCCCACTCCTCTACAACAGCTCTGCCAAGTTCCCGAATCATGGTGAGAACCAGAATACACTCTCGTATGTGCCATTCCAGAGCACCCTAAAGATGCTTAATGGATGACGTGTGGTGAGTATGCAGGCCATGGAAGAACTGGGACATTTTGAGCTAACAAAAATTGTGTGGAGATCCTGGTAATATTGGGCTGCACATTGTCTTGCTGAAACATGAGTTTATGGCAGCGGATGAATGGCATGACAAGGGGCATCAGGATCTCATCACAGTATGTCTGTGCATTCAAATTGGCATTGATTGAATGCACTCGTGTTTGTTATCCATAGGATATGCCAGCCCATACCGGAAGCCCACCACCAACATGGCCATTCCGTTGTCTGCTATTGCCATCAGCATTTTGCTCACCCACATGATGCTATACACCATGTCTGCCATCTCGCCAGTACAGCTGAAACCAGGTTTCATCTGTGAAGAGGACTGTCTGCCATCTCCCCAGTATAGCTGAAACTGGGATTCATCTGTAGAGAGGACAGTCTGCCATCTTGCTGGTACAGCTGAAACTGGGATTCATCTGTAAAGAGGACTGTCTGCCATCTCCCTGGTACAGCTGAAACTGGGATTCATCTGTAAAGAGGACTGTCTGTCATCTCCCTGATACAGCTGAAATGGGGAGTCATCTGTAAAGAGGACTGTCTGTCATCTCTCTGGTATAGCTGAAACTGGGAGTCATCTGTAACAAGGACTATCTGCCATCTCTCTGGTACAGCTGAAACTGGGATTCATCTGTAAAGAGGACTGTCTGTCATCTCCCTGGTATAGCTGAAACTGGGAGTCATCTGTAACAAGGACTATCTGCCATCTCTCTGGTACAGCTGAAACTGGGATTCATCTGTAAAGAGGATTGTCTGTCATCTCCCTGGTATAGCTGAAACTGGGAGTCATCTGTAACGAGGGTTGTCTGTCATCTCCCTGGTACAGCTGAAACTGGGAGTCATCTGTAACGAGGGTTGTCTGTCATCTCCCTGGTACAGCTGAAGCGGGGAGTCATCTGTAACGAGGACTGTCTGCCATCTCCCTGGTACAGCTGAAACTGGGATTCATCTGTAAAGAGGACTGTCTGTCATCTCCCTGATACAGCTGAAATGGGGAGTCATCTGTAAAGAGGACTGTCTGTCATCTCCCTGGTATAGCTGAAACTGGGAGTCATCTGTAACAAGGACTATCTGCCATCTCTCTGGTACAGCTGAAACTGGGATTCATCTGTAAAGAGGATTGTCTGTCATCTCCCTGGTATAGCTGAAACTGGGAGTCATCTGTAACGAGGACTGTCTGCCATCTCCCTGGTACAGCTGAAATGGGGAGTCATCTGTAACGAGGGTTGTCTGTCATCTCCCTGGTACTATGCAATTGTGCGGTTGTTTTAGCTTGAAACAGCTCTGACACAGTTTTCTACAGTTTTCGGCTCTTCTCGGTTTCAATGACCCGATCTGCAGTTTTCTTTTTATGGACGTTTGTCTGCAAATGCATGTCGCAACTTGCTTTTCGAGTGTAGTCCACCGGGATGTTACACACTGAGCAAAATAACAAACCACCACTGACATGAAACGTTTTTTCTGGGTATTGTACGGATCGTGCTTTAGCGGAGGTCTTTGCAGTTTTACTCATTTTGAAGTTTTTGATCGGACCGTGACTAACGTTAGCTGTTCATTCATTCGCACTTCTAACGTAACCATGGGAACGTAACATTACACTGTAAACTTCCGCTAATTGGGACAATCTATGGGTTGGAGTGTAGGTCAAAATGTACAATGCTAGGCTATATGCTGTTCAGAAGCGATGGTTAAAATGCTTAGTGCCTATACAGATCACACTGTAGGCTATGTTAAGATTGACAGTTAGGCTACCATTCAAAACAAATCACGGAAAGCACTAAAAACTGGGGAAATCGCGGACATGGCAAAAAAATGGCGAGAATCACGGAATCTGTGACACCCACGACTTCCGTGACAAACACCCAGCCTTAATTATTGCTCTGCCTTCAACACTATCATCCCTGCCAAACTAACCACCAAACTCCTCTCCCTTGGCCTCAACCCCTCCCTCTGTAACCGGACCCTGGACTTCCTGACCAACAGACCTCAGTCTGTTAGGTTAGGTGACCACACCTCCTCCACCCTGACCCTCAGCACAGGTGCCCCTCAAGGCTGTGTTCTGAGCCCCCTCCTTTTCTCCCTCTTCACCCACGACTGCCTGCCAACTCACCCTTCATATGTTATAGTTAAGTTTACAGATGACACCACAGTCATTGGCCGTATCACCAACAATGATGAGATGGCCTACAGAGACGAGATTCAACACCTCACATCATGGTGTACTACCAACAATCTTGTCCTCAATGTGCAGAAGACAAAGGAGCTGATTGTGGACTTCAGGAGGTCTAGAAGCTGCAACCACTCCCCCATACACATCAATGGGGTGGAAGTGGAGCGTGTTTCCAGCTTTAAATTCCTTGGAGTCCACATCAGCGAGGAACTTACCTTGACCAGAAAGTTCTGCAGTGGGTCGTCAAGGCGGCCCAGCATATCACCGGTACCCAGCTCCCAGCCATAAAAGACATTTATCACAAACGCTGCCTTCGAAGGGGTCTCAGCATCAGCAGAGATCCCACCCACCCCAACCATGGACTGTTCTCCCCCCTGTGCTCTGGGAGGCGCTACAGGAGCCTCAGAGCCCGCACTACCAGGCTCAAAAACAGCTTTTTTCCACAAGCTGTTGCCCACCTGAACCTGGCCACCCACTGAATGTCTGTAGATAATATTAAATATGTTGTACTCCAGCTCTTTTTTGACTTATTTTCAGCTTTTGGTCTTCATGTGTGTATATCTTATACTGTGTTTGCTGTGTTTGTGTGTGTCTGTCTTGCACTGTTTGGTGAAGTCACAGCCCTCATTTCATTTTTAACATGTACCTTCACATTGTTTCTAATGACAATAAATTGAATTGAATTGAATGTTTTTGTCCTTACTGAGAGTCATGAGAGCTTTCCTCTCATCTCTACCGATGTTGGGTGGTGGCGGCTTCACATTGATGAGGCAGGCTGAAACTTTCATCACAGTTGCTCCGCTTCTGGGTCCACAATGTTGACTTTTCAGATGACTGATTCTATGGCTGTGATCAGTTCCACTAGTGGGATTTGCCTCAGTGTGACAACAAAATTCAACCCCCTAGCAAGGATGTCTTTCGCCGCTTGGGTGAGTTGTCAGTTGGATAGATTCTTCACCCACTTGTCCACATCACCAGCATGTGTCCAGTGTCTGTCTCTGTCTGCCTTTGAGGGTGTCGTCCATTGTCTGCCGGTGTCTCTGGCATACAGCAAGTTGGTTGAACTTCTTTTGCTGCCTGGTTTTTACTTTTTGTGTTGAGACAAGCCTTATCCATGAACTCAATCACACGTTGGAAAGTGGTCTCATCTAGACGTGGCATGAGTGTCTGTTGGATCTGCTCCACTTTGGCCTTCAAAGCATCGATGGTAAAATTAGTTTGTCTCACCCATTCATTTAACAGCTGTCTCTGTGCCTTCAGGCGGATCTTGTTAGCTCGGTGGCCCTTGACCGAAGATTTTATTTGCAGGCTCTTATGTAGGTGTAATCCTGCTCTGTCTGAATCTGAGGTTGAATCTCAGGTGGTTCCTGTAGTCTACCATCTTACATTCTCTTTGCCCATACTCACATACAAGTTTAAGGCAATCCTCGCCAAAATGAGTCAAAATGTCTTGATGCATACTTAACAGTCCAGGTAAGAAAATCCCGGAAGGTTGAATCAGGTCATCTGGACACAACGTTTATTGACAGAAACGTTTCATCATCATCATCTAAGTGACCTCTTCAGTCTCAGCTGACTGCAGCTACCCCACCCTTATAAACAACACAGTGACTGCAGGTGTCCCCACCCTTATAAACAATACAGTGACTGCAGGTGTCCCCACCCTTATAAACAATACAGTGACTGCAGGTGTCCCCACCCTTATAAACAATACAGTGACTGCAGGTGTCCCCACCCTTATAAACAATACAGTGACTGCAGGTGTCCCCACCCTTATAAACAATACAGTGACTGCAGGTACCCCACCCTTATAAACAATACAGTGGCATAACGACCCAAACCAATGACCAGTTTCATATGCAAATATGGGTGTGATCATTAACTGGAGTTACAATGGCCATGTGTACTATTCACAGAGGATTGGGGAATAGTTGCAATCATTGTAAGATAGCGACAGATTAGTTAAGTTAAATGTAAATAAATTAGTGCTTAATATGTGTGCGCTTAAGTGTGTGTGTGTGTGTGTGTGTGTTTTTACCTCTGACTCCCTCCAGAGCTGTCTCCTCCTATCAGCTGTGATGTTCCCTTGAACAGGTGACTCGTCTCCTTCTTCACTCTCTCCTTGTTCACATACCTGTGAGACAGAAAAATGTGTTTGTGTGTGTTTGTGTGTGTTTAGATTTCTATACGTAAATGAGTGTACGTATACCTGTTTCCTACACAGTGTAGCTACAGTGTAATAAAGCCCCAGCAGGACAAGCGGATTGGTGTAGTGATACCAGCTCAGTGCATTATTCACCATCAACCTCCAAGGGGCAGCACAGTCTGCAGACACCATGGACACCATGCCAAAGAGACTGGAAGAGAGAGAGAGAGAAACAAAGAGACAGAAAGATGGAGAGAATGACGCAGGGCAGAAACACAAAAACACCTTTAGGATGTTACAGAAAGTTGAATCAGCCCATCTGGACACAACATGAACAATGAAATGATGTTCACCAGTCCTCTGTCAGCTGGTGATGACACCTCCTGATCCCTTAACTACCAGTCCTCTGTCAGTTGGTGATGACCCCTCCTGATCACTTACCAGCTAACAGTGTCTGTCAGCTGGTGATGACACCTCCTGATGACTTAACTACCAGTCACTGTCAGCTGGTGATGACCCCTCCTGATCACTTAACTACCAGTCACTGTCAGCTGGTGATGACACCTCCTGATCCCTTAACTACCAGTCCTCTGTCAGCTGGTGATGACACCTCCTGATCCCTTAACTACCAGTCCTCTGTCAGTTGGTGATGTCACCTCCTGATCCCTTAACTACCAGTCCTCTGTCAGTTGGTGATGACCCCTCCTGATCACTTACCAGCTAACAGTGTCTGTCAGCTGGTGATGACACCTCCTGATGACTTAACTACCAGTCACTGTCAGCTGGTGATGACACCTCCTGATCACTTAACTACCAGTCACTGTCAGCTGGTGATGACACCTCCTGATCACTTAACTACCAGTCACTGTCAGCTGGTGATGACACCTCCTGATCACTTAACTACCAGTCCTCTGTCAGTCGGTGATGACACCTCCTGATCACTTAACTACCAGTCACTGTCAGCTGGTGATGACACCTCCTGATCACTTAACTACCAGTCACTGTCAGCTGGTGATGACACCTCCTGATCACTTAACTACCAGTCCTCTGTCAGCTGGTGATGACACGTCCTGATCCCTTAACTACCAGTCCTCTGTCAGTTGGTGATGACACTTCCTGATCCCTTAACTACCAGTCCTCTGTCAGTTGGTGATGACCCCTCCTGATCACTTACCAGCTAACAGTGTCTGTCAGCTGGTGATGACACCTCCTGATCACTTAACTACCAGTCACTGTCAGCTGGTGATGACACCTCCTGATCACTTAACTACCAGTCCTCTGTCAGTTGGTGATGACACCTCCTGATCACTTAACTACCAGTCCTCTGTCAGTTGGTGATGACACCTCCTGATCACTTAACTACCAGTCACTGTCAGCTGGTGATGACACCTCCTGATCCCTTAACTACCAGTCATTGTCAGCTGGTGATGACACCTCCTGATCACTTAACTACCAGTCACTGTCAGCTGGTGATGACACCTCCTGATCACTTAACTACCAGTCACTGTCAGCTGGTGATGACCCCTCCTGATCCCTTAACTACCAGTCACTGTCAGCTGGTGATAATAATAATAATAATGTTAACAATAATAATAATAAATTAAACTTATAGAGCACTTTTCTAACACTCAAATTTGCTTTACAATAAACGGGGTGAAACAAGACAACAGGTAAACATAGCACATACATACAGGGGTGGATGGGAAGGGGAGCTATGAGAGGGAGAAGCGGCAGCCACGCATACGACACCAGCAGTACTCTCTGACTTAGACAGATACAAAAGGGGAAGCAAAACAAACATCATAAATCACGTAAATCACAGATGAAAGCAAGTCTGAAGAGGTGAGTCCTGATTAATGACTTGAATGTGGGCAGATTGCAGCAGTGTCTGATGTGCTTGGGGAGGGAGTTCCAAGAGGAGGGGGCAGCAGATCGAGTGCTCGGTCATTAGTCTGCCTCAGATTAAGGGTGGATGAGAGGACGGGGGGGGGGCACAAGAAGACAACAGAGAAGAGGTGTGTCTTGAGATGGGATTGGAAGAGTGGGAGGTATTCTGAGTCTCTAATTGTAATGTCCGTAGACGCCTTGTCTTACTGACATAAGAATAATTCAAGAACGAGCCGACTTCGTAGGTTCTTAACTGTGTAGCTTTTACTAGCGTTCATCCGACATACAACCTTCATAACATGCCCGTCTAACTTTCTGTATACGTCACACGCACTGCACGTACACCCGTGAGTAGGTCAAGTTAAACACGTGACCTTTCATTCATTACATCTCCCCCTCTAAGATGATTTTCTAACCTGTATATCACCCCCCTTTTCACAAAAAAAATAAAAAATCCCCCACAGTACACAAGTCCATACGCCTCACAAATCCAGCCGGATTGCTGGCTTGCTCACCCTGCCAGAGCGAGTAACATATGGTGTGGAAGTTGGCATTTCTGCTGCTCGGGACTCATCCGTGTTTCCATTCTCCCCTGGAGTGACATGGTCAGGATCCCTGCTGACAAAGGTGAGTGTTTTGGGTGTGGCCAACAGGTGGCGCCTGTTCCTTCTGTAATGTTCACCTTGAGCTGTCTCCACTATGTAGGATCTGGGAGTGGAGCTCTGACTGTGAACAACTGCTGGCATTGTCCATGTTTTCTGTCCATCAAGTTTGGTGAGTACTGCGTCACCCGAGTTCAGTGGGCGCAGTGTCCGCACGCCGTTCCTGCGGTTGTAGTAGAAAGCCTGCCTCGATTTGGCTGCGGCGTCAGTGGTTTTGATCAGTTCCTCTTTAGGCCAGGCCGGTTTCAGGTTATGCTGCAATGTGGGTAAGGTGGTTCTGAGTCTCCTACCCATGAGCAATTCCGCTGGACTGGCTCCAGTGGAAGAAGAGGGTGTAGCTCTGTATGTCAACAGGGCGAGGAGAGGGTCTTCCTGCCTTAATATGCTTTTGGCTATCTGAACAGCCCTCTCTGCCTGTCCATTACTCTGGGGGTAGTGTGGGCTTGAAGTCACATGGATGAAATCATAATCCTCACTGAACCTCCTCATCTCTTCTGAAACTAGCTGTGGCCCATTATCACTAACTACAATTTCAGGGATACCAAAACGTGCAAATGTAGCCTTCAGCCTAGCTACAACCTGACTGCTAGTAGTTGTTGGTAGATTTAGGATCTCCAAAAACCTGGAATAATAGTCAGACACTATCAAGTAGTTTTGCTTTTTGTACTCACACAGGTCTATGCCAACTTTCTGCCATGGTCTGGATGGGAGCTCACTTGACATTAAAGGCTCTTCTCTCTGTGTGTTCTTGTGTTCTCTGCAGAATTGACATTGCTGTATCTTTGTTGTAATATGCTCTGTCATTTTGGGCCACCACACTGACTGGCTAGCTCGCTCTCTGCACTTAACTATCCCCTGGTGCCCGTCGTGTATTCTCTCTAAGATCACCTCCCTCATCTCTGTGGGAATGACGATACGACTGCCTCTGATGACTAAACCATCTACCTCAGATAACTCCCCTCTCACCTGATAAAAGTCTCTGACTGTCTCCGGCACTTTATCGACATACTCAGGCCAGCCGTGTCTGATGAAGCCCAACACTGTCTGGAGCTGCAGATCCCCATCCGTGCTCTGTTTTATCTCCTGCATCCTTTGAGGTGTGGCAGGCACCTGGCACACGATGGCATCAATGTGCGCTGCAACATCATCATGAGAAGCACCATCTCCGTAGCGCTGCTCTAGGCCTCTGGAGAGTGCATCAGCCACAGCTAAAGTTTTGCCTGGTGCGTATTCAGCCACTGCATTGAAACGCATCAGCCTCATTAACAGTCTCTGGCACCTAATGGGCACATTATCCAAGTCTTTGCTGTTCATGAGAGGCACTAGTGGTTTATGATCGGTGACAAGTCTGAAATTGTCAAGCCCAAACAAGTACTTCTCGAACCTTTCACATGCCCAGACGCTAGCTAAGCACTCTTTCTCGATCTGTGCGTACCTTGTCTCTGCGTCACTCAGCCGTCGGGAGCAGTAGGCCACGGGCTTCCAGTGTTCCCCGTGCTGCTGGAGCAGAACGCCTCCCAGCCCGTAGCTGCTGGCATCTGCTGACACCACCGTAGCCTTAGTGACGTCATAAAAGGTGAGTACCGGGGCGGTGGCGAGTGCTGCTTTAAGGTCTTGGAATGCTGTGTTCTGTGCAGGTCCCCACAGCCACTCTGTCGTTGCTTTAAGCAGTCCATAAAGCGGCTGACCTACAGTGGACAGCTCTGGGACGTATTTTGCCAAATAGTTCACCATCCCGAGGAACCTCTTGAGTTCCGTCACGTTCTGGGGCTGAGGAAAGTTCTCTATTCCGGCCACTTTGTCCGGGTCAGGTCTGATGCCTGCCTCGTTGATGATATGACCAAGGAAGCGGACTTGTTTCTGTTTGAACTTGCATTTCGCTTGGTTCAGTTTGAGACCTGCTGTTTCAATGACCCCCAGCGCCTCTGCTAGGCGCCGGTCATGGATTTCCTCAGTCTCTCCATGTATAAGGATGTCATCCATGTACACCTCTGTGCCCTCTAGCCCGGTCAGAGTTTCCGCCATCTTTCTCTGGAAAATCTCTGGAGCACTCGTTATACCAAATGGAAGGCGGCAGAAAGCATACCTCCCAAATGGGGTGATGAAAGTGGTGAGCCTCCTGCTGTCTTCATGCAAGGGGATCTGGTAAAACCCACTTGCTGCATCCAACGTTGTGAAGAACTTTGACCCTGCGAGCCTTGGCATTATTTCTTCCATAGTGGGCAGCACGTATTTCTCACGTTTCACCGCTCGATTCAGCCTCCTGAGGTCAGCGCAGCAGCGAACCTCTTTCTTGTTCGGTTTCAGCACCGGCACCATAGCGGCGCACCATTCTGTGGGCTGAGTCACTTTTTCAATAATGCCCTCATTTTCCATGCGCTGCAGTTCTTTCTTAACCAGTGGTACAAGTGGCAGCGGTATCCGTCTGGCTGTATGCACCGCGTATGGCTGGGCACCCTCCACCAGAGCTATTTTCACTGGGTCTGTTTTCAGCAGTCCACTTGAACCGAAAACTCCACTGACCTCATTCATCCGCTTCACTAGACCCATCTCCACTGCCTCTGGACGACTCAGCAGACAGCTGCCTCTCCCCTTGATCACATACACTGGAAAGGAGTATTGTTTCTCCTTGTAGTTGGTTGTGGCTTGAAACTGTCCTATGCAGCTGATGTTTCCACCTGGGCTTATGAAGCATGTGTCAGGAGGTCCCAGTTTTATGTTTGGCTTCAGCTTTTTAAATGTCCCTTGGTTGATAACAGTAGCGTCAGCCCCCGTGTCAATTTTAAAGGTTATTGGTACATCACTTATTGTTAAACTAACAGTCCAATCTTCCTGACTGCTCTCTTTGCCAACTTCTCCCAGAAAGTACAGCTGTTTAACCTCTTCAGTGACTTCTCTCACCGCTTTAGAGTGACATACACGCTCCCAATGTCCCTTTTTATGACACTTGTTGCACTTACTGTTCGTTGCAGGACACTTCCACTCATCGGTGTGCTGCGTCTTGCCGCACCTCCCGCATTCATCTACTTTGTTGGTTGCAGGTCTGCTGCCACCATGACGCTGTCCGCCCTTTTTGTTTTGGCGTCCGTCCCACCGTCGGACAACATTGACGTTAGCCAGCTGGGCCTCTGGTTGGTTAGCTTGGAGGCTGAGCTGCTTTGTTATTGCCTCCGCCTGGCGCACTTGTTCAATGACTTTCACCAGAGTAAGGTCCGCTGTGAGCTGGAACTGACGGGAGAGCACCTTGTCTTTTGTGCCCACTACCAGACGATCTCTGATATGTTCATCCCGCTTGTCCCCAAACTCACAGTGTTCAGACAGCTCATACAATGTCCGGATGTACATCTCCGCTGTCTCTCCTGGCTGCTGGCTACGTTGATAGAAGCACGCCCTCTCATGTATGATGTTACGGCGGGGAATAAAGTAGTCGTCGAACCTTTTCAGTACGATATCATAGTCCACTTTATCACCCTCCGCCACGAAGTCAAACGAGCTGAATATCTTTTCAGCCTCGCTGCCCATTGCATAAATCAGCGAACTCACTTGAATCTCCCCGTCGTCTTTATCCAGCTTTGTCGCGAGCCTGAAGCGCGAAAACCGTTGTTTCCACTCCGGCCATTCAACGGGGCAGTCAAACTTGAATTCACTCGGCGGATTAAACTTCGGTATGACCGCTCGTGTTCAGATACACAGACTATTCTGACACCATGTAATGTCCGTAGACGCCTTGTCTTACTGACATAAGAATAATTCAAGAACGAGCCGATTTCGTAGGTTCTTAACTGTGTAGCTTTTACTAGCGTTCATCCGACATACAACCTTCATAACATGCCCGTCTAACTTCCTGTATACGTCACACGCACTGCACGTACACCCGTGAGTAGGTCAAGTTAAACACGTGACCTTTCATTCATTACACTAATGATTTGGAGGAGTGAGTTCCAGAGCCTGGGAGCTGCCCTGGAGAAGGCTCGGTCACCAAAGCCACGGAGGTTAGAATAGGGGGTAGAGAGAAGGGAGGTTGAGGTGGATCTGAGTGGGTTGGTAGGGCGAGAGGAGGTCGGTGAGGAATCTGGGTGTGATCCTGGATGACCAACTGTTGTTTGCTGCAAATGTTGCATCGGTTGCTCGCTCCTGCAGATTTCTCCTCGAAAACATCAGGAGGATTCGCCAATTCCTCACCGATGAGATGGCACAGGTGCTCATCCAGGCTCTGGTCATCTCCCGGCTGGACCACAGCAACTCCCTCCTTGCTGGTGCCTCGGCGTCAGCCATCAGACTTCTGGAGCTTGTTCAGAAAGCTGCAGCTCGTCTGGTGTTCAACCGCCCTAAGTTCTCCCACACACCTCCCCTTCTCATGTCCCTTCACTGGCTCCCAGTAGCTGCTCGCATCCAGTTTAAGACTCTGGTGCTAGCCAACAGGGCAGTGAAAGGAACAGCTCCTTCCTATCTCCAGGCCATGGTCAAGCCCTACACCCCCGCCCGACTACTTCGCTCTGCTGCCTCGGGACGCCTGGTTGCCCCGTTGCTCAGAGGCCCCTGCTGCCGATTGACCAGGTCACGGTTCTTTTCTGTCCTGGACCCACAGTGGTGGAATGAACTCCCCACTGATGTCAGGACAGCGGAGTCACTGCCCCTCTTTCACCGCAGGTTGAAAACTCACCTCTTTAAGAATTACTACCCTGTTACTTGTTCTTAGCACTTATTGTATTCACTCATTTAAAAAAAATCTCTTTCTTGCGCTTTTACTTTAGCACTGGTTTTGCTCTTAGATGCTTGTTTAGATGCACTTATGACCTCTGATGACTGGTAGTTCTCCTGATTTCCTCCGTTAAATGCACTTATTGTAAGTCGCTTTGGTAGCCAGTGGAGGTCTTTTAGGAATGGGATTATGTGGTGCAAGGATTTGGTGAAAGTTAAAAGTCGGGCAGATGCGTTCTGGACCAATTGGAGTCTCTTGATAGAGCTAGCACTGATGCCATAGAGGAGGGAGTTGCAGTAATCGAGGTGGGGGGAGATGAAGGCATGGATCAGTGTCTCAGCAGCAGGGCATGTGAAAGAGGGTCTTATTTTTGCAATGTTGCGAAGGTGGTAGATGGAGGATTTGACCATTTGGCAGATATGAGGCTCAAGGGAGAGGGTGGGATCAAGGATCACACCAAGGTCGCATGCCTGGGAGGAAGGGGAGACAGTAGCGCAATCAATTGTGAGTGTGAGGTTGTGCGAGGTTGGCTGAGAGTACACTTAGAGCCAATGAAGAGGAGTTCAGTTTTGTCGCTGTTGAGTTTGAGGAGGCTTTGCTGCATACAGACTTTAATTGCAGACAGACAGGAGTCGATGTGAGAAGAGGGGAGGATTGTGAGGGGATTTCGTGCTGAGGTATATCTGGGTGTCATCAGCATAACAGTGGAAGTCAAGGTTGAAATGGCGGTGAATCTGACCAAGAGGGAGGATGTAGATGATGAAAACGAGTGGGCCGAGTACAGAACCTTGGGGAACACCTTGTGTGACTGTGGATGGAACAGAGGAGTGGTTGTGAAATGAGATGAAGTGTGACCTGTTGGAGAGGTTGGACTGGAGCCAGCTGAGTACGGTGCCCTCAATACCGACATCTTTCAATCTGGTGAGCAGAATGTTGTGGCTCACAGTATTGAAGGCTGCACTCAGGTCGAGGAGGATGAGGATGTTAAGGGCTCCAGTATCAGCAGAGGTGAGGAGGTCATTGAGTACTTTAAGGAGTGCAGTTTCAGTACTGTGGAGTGGGCAACAACCAGACTGGAGGGGTTCGAGTAGGTTGTTGGAGTGTAGGTAGGTTTGGAGTTGTGTTGCGACAATGCGTTCCAGGGTTTTTGAGAGGAAGGGGAGGTTGGAAATTGGCAGGCAGTGGTTGAGGCAGGATGGATCAAGACCATGTTTCTTGAGAATTGGGGTGACAGCGGCAGTTTTGAAGGCAGAGGGGACAATTCCATGGGACAGTGAGGACACACATATGCACACGCACACACATATGTATATGTGTGTGCATGTTTCTGTGTGTGTATGTATGTATGTGTGTGTGTGTGTGTGTGTATGTGTGTGTGTGTATATGTGTGTGTATGTATACGTGTGTGTATATGTGTGTGTGTGTGTGTATATGTGTGTGTATGTATATGTGTGTATGTCTTTGTATGTGTGTATGTATATGTATGTATGTGTGTGTGTGTGTGTGTGTGTGTGTACCTGGCGTAGGTGTCGTTGGGGGGGGATGTACTCCTGCAGGGAGGGCAGTTGGTAGCAGTAGAGGAGAAGGAAGTGACCGGCAGAGTAAAGCAGTGTGTGTGTGTGTGTGTGTGTGTGTGTGTGTGTGTGTGTGTGTGTGTGTGTGTGTGTGTGTGTGTGTGTGTGTGTGTGTACCTGGCGTAGGTGTCGTTGGGGGGGATGTACTCCTGCAGGGAGGGCAGTTGGTGGCAGTAGAGGAGAAGGAAGTGACCGGCAGAGTAAAGCAGTGTGTGTGTGTGTGTGTGTGTGAGTGTGTGTGTGTGTGTGTGTGTGTGTGTGTGTGTGTGTGTGTGTGTGTGTGTGTACCTGGCGTAGGTGTCGTTGGGGGGGATGTACTCCTGCAGGGAGGGCAGTTGGTAGCAGTAGAGGAGAAGGAAGTGACCGGCAGAGTAAAGCAGTGTGTGTGTGTGTGTGTGTGTGTGTGTGTGTGTGTGTGTGTGTGTGTGTGTGTGTGTGTGTGTGAGTGTGTGTGTGTGTGTGTGTGTGTGTGTGTGTGTGTGTGTGTGTGTGTGTACCTGGCGTAGGTGTCGTTGGGGGGGATGTACTCCTGCAGGGAGGGCAGTTGGTAGCAGTAGAGGAGAAGGAAGTGACCGGCAGAGTAAAGCAGTGTGTGTGTGTGTGTGTGTGTGTGAGTGTGTGTGAGTGTGTGTGTGTGTGTGAGTGTGTGTGTGTGTGTGTGTGTGTGTGAGTGTGTGTGTGTGTGTGTGTGAGTGTGTGTGTGTGTGTGTGTGTGTGTGTGTGTGTGTGTGTGTGTGTGTGTGTACCTGGCGTAGGTGTCGTTGGGGGGGATGTACTCCTGCAGGGAGGGCAGTTGGTAGCAGTAGAGGAGAAGGAAGTGACCGGCAGAGTAAAGCAGTGTGTGTGTGTGTGTGTGTGTGTGTGTGTGTGTGTGTGTGTGTGTGTGTGTGTGTGTGTGTGTGTGTGTGTGTACCTGGCGTAGGTGTCGTTGGGGGGGATGTACTCCTGCAGGGAGGGCAGTTGGTAGCAGTAGAGGAGAAGGAAGTGACCGGCAGAGTAAAGCAGTGTGTGTGTGTGTGTGTGTGTGTGTGTGTGTGTGTGTGTGTGTGTGTGTGTGAGTGTGTGTGTGTGTGTGTGTGTGAGTGTGTGTGTGTGTGTGTGTGTACCTGGCGTAGGTGTCGTTGGGGGGGATGTACTCCTGCAGGGAGGGCAGTTGGTAGCAGTAGAGGAGAAGGAAGTGACCGGCAGAGTAAAGCAGCGTGTGTGTGTGTGTGTGTGTGTGTGTGTGTGTGTGTGTGTGTGTGTGTGTGTGTGTGTGTGTGTGTGAGTGTGTGTGAGTGTGTGTGTGTGTGTGTGTGTACCTGGCGTAGGTGTCGTTGGGGGGGATGTACTCCTGCAGGGAGGGCAGTTGGTAGCAGTAGAGGAGAAGGAAGTGACCGGCAGAGTAAAGTAGTGTGTGTGTGTGTGTGTGTGTGTGTGTGTGTGTGTGTGTGTGTGTGTGTGTGTGTGTGTGTGTGAGTGTGTGTGTGTGTGTGTGTGTGTGTGTGTGTGTGTGTGTGTGTACCTGGTGTAGGTGTCGTTGGGGGGGATGTACTCCTGCAGGGAGGGCAGTTGGTAGCAGTAGAGGAGAAGGAAGTGACCGGCAGAGTAAAGCAGTGTGTGTGTGTGTGTGTGTGTGTGTGTGTGTGTGAGTGTGTGTGTGTGTGTGTGTGTGTGTGTGTGTGTGTGTGTGTGTGTGTGTGTGTGTGTGTGTGTGTGTGTGTGTGTGTGTGTGTGTGTGTGTGTGTGTGTGTGTGTGTGTACCTGGCGTAGGTGTCGTTGGGGGGGATGTACTCCTGCAGGGAGGGCAGTTGGTAGCAGTAGAGGAGAAGGAAGTGACCGGCAGAGTAAAGCAGTGTGTGTGTGTGTGTGTGTGTGTGTGTGTGTGTGTGTGTGTGTGTGTGTGTGTGTGTGTGTGTGTGTGAGTGTGTGTGTGTGTGTGTGTGTACCTGGTGTAGGTGTCGTTGGGGGGGATGTACTCCTGCAGGGAGGGCAGTTGGGAGCAGTAGAGGAGAAGGAAGTGACTGGCAGAGTAAAGCAGTGTGTGTGTGTGTGTGTGTGTGTGTGTGTGTGTGTGTGTGTGTGTGTGTGTGTGAGTGTGTGTGTGTGTGTGTGTGTGAGTGTGTGTGTGTGTGTGTGTGTACCTGGCGTAGGTGTCGTTGGGGGGGATGTACTCCTGCAGGGAGGGCAGTTGGTAGCAGTAGAGGAGAAGGAAGTGACCGGCAGAGTAAAGCAGTGTGTGTGTGTGTGTGTGTGTGTGTGTGTGTGTGTGTGTGTGTGTGTGTGTGTGTGTGTGTGTGTGTGTGTGTGTACCTGGCGTAGGTGTGGTTGGGGGGGATGTACTCCTGCAGGGAGGGCAGTTGGTAGCAGTAGAGGAGAAGGAAGTGACCGGCAGAGTAAAGCAGTGTGAGTGTGTGTGTGAGTGTGTGTGTGTGTGTGTGTGTGTGTGTGTGTGTGAGTGTGTGTGAGTGTGTGTGTGTGTGTGTACCTGGCGTAGGTGTCGTTGGGGGGGATGTACTCCTGCAGGGAGGGCAGTTGGTAGCAGTAGAGGAGAAGGAAGTGACCGGCAGAGTAAAGCAGTGTGTGTGTGTGTGTGTGTGAGTGTGTGAGTGTGTGTGTGTGTGTGTGTGTGAGTGTGTGTGTGTGTGTGTGTGAGTGTGTGTGTGTGTGTGTGTGTACCTGGCGTAGGTGTCGTTGGGGGGGATGTACTCCTGCAGGGAGGGCAGTTGGTAGCAGTAGAGGAGAAGGAAGTGACCGGCAGAGTAAAGCAGCGTGCACACACACACACAACTGAAGAGGAGGGGCGGGACACGCCCGTGCACGGCCCACCACGTGCACAAACCCTGAAAACACAGCAGGTAGAGCAGAGAGGAGAGAGAGGGCAGCATGATGCCTGCAGAGAGAGAGACAGACACAGAGACAGACACAGCCAGGACAACGGAGAACGATAATGAGCGAGAGACAGACAGAGAAAGACACAGACGGAACAAGACAGACAGACATAGAAAAGACAGAAAAAGATAGATGAACAGAAAAAGACAGATAGACAGACAAAAAAGACAGATAGACAGGTAGACAGACGGACAAACAGAAAAAGACAGATAGACAGACAGAAAAAGACAAGACAAAAAAGAGACATAGAAAAAGACACGCAGACAGACTGACAGAAAAAGACAGGCAGACAAAAAAAGACAGACAGACAGACAGACAGACAGACAGACAGATAGAAAAAGAGAGACAAAAGACAGTGTCCATCATTTCAATGTAATAAAATGTGCTTTGTTCTTGGAAAATATGTCGGGACATCAGAAGTCAGCTTACACTATGTCATGTACAGTTAGGTCCACAAATATTGGGACAGTGACACACTTTTCATAACTTTGGCCCTGTGCGCTACCACAATGGCTTTGACATGACATAACGGAGGCGCAGCTGAAGTGCAGACTTCCAGCTTTAATTTGAGGGTATTTACATCAACAGTGGAGGAGGAGGAAGGGTTTAGGAATTGCAACAATTTCCATACATAGTCCCCTCATTTCAAGGGACCTAAAGTAAGTGGACAACCGGCTCCAAAGCTGTTTCTGAGCGGGTGTGGGCTATTCCCTCGTTACTTCATCATCAGTTAAGCAGGTACAAGGTCAGGAGTTGATTTCAGGTGTGGCATTTTCATTTGGAAGCTGTTGCTGCGAATCCACAACCTGCGCTCAAAGGAGGTCTCAATGCAAGTGAAACAGGCCGTCCTCAGCAGGCTGCGGAAAAAGAACAAAATCCATCAGAGAGACGGATAGCAGAAACATCCGGAGTGGCCACATCAACAGTTTGGTGCATTCTGAGAAAACAGGAACGCACCGGTGAGCTCGGCAACACAAAAAGGCCCGCACGTCCACGGAAGACAACAGCGGTTGATGATCGCAGGATCCTTTCCATGGTAAAGAAAACCCCTTCACAACATCTAGAGAAGTGAAGAAGACTCTCCAGGACGTAGGCGCATCATTATCCAAGTCTAGCATGAAGAGAAGACTTCACGAGAGCAAACACAGAGGGTTCACCACAAGGTGCAAACCATTCATAGGCCTCAAGAATAGAAAGGCCAGATTAGAGTTTGCCAAAACACATCTAAAAAAGCCAGCCCAGTTCTGGAACAGCATCCTTTGGACAGATGAAACCAAGATCAAACTGTACCAGACTGATGGGAAGAGAAAAGTATGGAGAAGGCGTGGAACGGCTCATGAGCCGAAGCGCACCACATCATCTGTGAAACACGGTGGAGGCAGTGTGACGGCATGGACATGCATAGCTTCCAATGGCACCGGGTCACTAGTGTTTACTGATGACGAGACGGAAGACGGAAGCATCCGCATGAATTCTGAAGTCTACAGGAACATTCTGTCTGCTCACATTCAGCCAAATTCAGCAAGGTTGATTGGACGGCACTTCACAGTACAGATGGACAATGACCCGAAACATACTGCGAAAGCAACCCAGGAGTTTTCCAAGGCAAAGAAGTGGAATATTCTACAATGGCCAGTCAGTCACCTCATCTCAATCCCATCAAGCATGCGTTCCACAAAGGAGGAAACCCAGCGTTTGGTGATGTCCATGGGGTCCAGACTTCAGGCAGTCATCGCCTGCAAAGGATTCTCAACAAAGTATTAAGAATGAACATTATTCATTTGTCCAGTTACTTTAGGTCCCTTGAAATGAGGGGACTATGTATGGAAATTGTTGCAATTCCTAAACCCTTCCTCCACTTTTGATGTAAAGACCCTCAAATTAAAGCTGAAAGTCTGCACTTCAATTGCATCTCGGTTATTTCATTTCAAAGCCATTGTGGTAGCGTACAGGGCCAAAGTTATGAAAATTGTGTCACTGTCCAAATATTTCCAGACCTGACTGTATATAATGTATATAATGTTACGCAAAGTAAATAATGTAATGTAAAGTATATAATATAATGTATATAATGTATACAACGTAAAGCATATAATGTAATCTAATTATATAATGTAATGTCTATAATGCACACATCGAAATGTTTGTAATGCAATTTAATGTATACAATGTAAAGTATGAAATGCAGCATATATTTATAAAATGCAATGTATGTAATGCATATAAAGTAATGCATATGTGATGTATATAATGTAAAGTATATAATACAATGTATATCATGTATTTAATGTGTATAATTTTAATGTATACAATATGTGTATAGTAATGTCTATAAAGTAAATGTACATATAATAATATAATGTAAATGTATGTACTGTAATGCAATGAAAATGTTTTTGAAGGGTATGTAATGTAATGCAATGTCATGTCATGTCATATAAAGCACAAACATTGTAATCTCTGTCTAATAAATATGAATTCTACTGTTTCAATGATTTACTATACAGAACAATGTATGTCATTTCTATTTCATCTATATCAAAATCAGAATCAACCTTACTGGCCAAGTTTACTTCTGCATACGAGGAATTTGACTCTGGTGTACAGCAGCTTCTAGTACTTACACATAGCACTCACACAAACAAAAGAAATAAATGGAATAATAAATAGACTACTGGAGGTAAGTATGTATGTACAACATACATAGAGTTTTGTTATGCCTAAGTAATTAATAACTTATTATGCTTATATATTATATTATAGGGGAAGGCATGTCCAGAGGCAGCGGGGGAGGAGGAAGGGTAGGAGTGTGGAGGTGAGAGTCAGAACTTTGAATGGTGGCACTATGACTTGTAAAGGGAGAGATGGCTGATGGAGAGAATGGAGGTAGGTATACTGTGTGTATATATATATATATATATATATATAATTTTTTTTTTCATTGATCCTCATAGGGAAATTATGCTCTGCATTAAACCAATCCTAGCTGTGTAGCTAGGAGCAGTGGGAAGCTGCCATGCAACATCCGGGGACCAACTCCAGTTTGTTTTGCCATGCCTCAGTCAAGGGCAAAGACAGGAGTACTAACCCTAACATGCATGTCTTTTTTGATGTTGGAAGAAACTGGAGCACCCGGAGAAAACCCACCGCAGACACGGGGAGAACATGCCAACTCCACACAGGGATGGGATGACATCCGAGGTTGGACAACCCCCGGGGTTCGAACCCAGAACCTTCTTGCTGTAAGGCAACAGCACTAACCACTGTGCCATCTTGGACGAGCAGTCTGTGATGTAGAGGGAAAGAGCAGTGGGGAGAGGACACATCCATGGGGAGCACCAATGCTGACTGTCCATATACTAAAAGTAATTTCCCCAGCCTCACCTGCTGTTTCCTGCCTGTCAGGAAGCTGGTGATCTGCTGACAGATGGCAGATGGTGGGGGATACAGTGAGCTGGGAGAGTATGGAGGAGAGGATTTCTAGAATGATGGTGATCCCACAAACGGGATCCTTGGATATGTCGAGGGTCAGTCAAGGCGTTGCAGGATGTAGTGCAGTCCCATGTTGACTGTATCATCCACTGACTTGTTTGCCTGGTGGGCAAACTGCAGGAGGTCCAGCAGGTGTCCTGTGATGTTCTTCGGGTGGGCCAACACTAGTCGTTCGAAAGTTTTCATGACCACAGACATCAGAGCAACAGGACTGTAGTAATTCAGTCCTGTGATGGTAGATTTCTTTGGGACTGGGATGATGGTGGAGTGTTAGAAGCAGGAGGGGCTTCTCACAGCTACAGGGATCTGTTGAAGATCTGCGTGAAGATTGGAGCCAGTTGGTCAGCACAGGCTTTAAGACAGGATGGGGGGACACCATCTGGACCCGGTGCTTTCCTGGTCTTCTGACCCTGGAAAAGCCAACTCACATCTTCTATACCTATTTTGAGAGCAGCCTGAGTATTGGGGGGGGGGGTTGCCAGAGGCATGATGGGGACTGTTGTCATTAGGCTGGAGAGAATGAGAGATGTGAATTTGTCTCTCTCAAAACTGCAATAGAAGACATTCAGGTCGTCAGCCAGGTCTTTGTTTGCCTTAGCATGGGGGGATGGTCTTCTATAGTTTGTGATGTCTTGCAGGCCGCTCCACTGACACAGGGTTGTTGACTGAAAATCTGTTTTTCAGCTTTTCTGTGTAGCTTCTTTTAGTCACTCTGATCTCCTTTGTCAGTTAATTTCTGCCCTGCTTGTACAGGGCTCTATCCCCACTGATGTAGGCATCCTGCTTGGCCTGCCCTTCGAAGTTGTCTTAGTTTGGCTGTGAAACATGGCTTGTAATTGTTGTATGTGCAGAAGGTTTTGGTAGGCACACACTTCTTCACAAAAGCTGATGTAAGCTGTCACAGTGTCAGTTAGTTCATCCAGGTTGCCAGTTGCAGCTTTAAATACACTCCAATTGGTGCTGTCTAAACAGTCTTGCAGTTCCTGCTTTGCTTCCTTGGTCCATTTCTCCACTGTTGTAACCACAGGCTTTGCAGATTCTAGTTTCATCTGTAGGTTTGAATAAGATAAACCAAGCAGTAATCAGGGTCCCCCAAAGCTGCCCGGGAGACAGATCGATATGCATCTTTGAAAATTGTGTAGCAGTGGTCCAGTATGTTATTTTCCCTGGTGGGACCATTAATATGCTGTCCGTATTTTGGTAATGTATTTTGGATGGGATGTAAACACCAACCAGGATGAAGGATGAAAACTCCCGCAGTGAATAAAATGGCTTGCAGTTTGTGAACAATGACTCCAAGTTCGAGCTGCAGTATTTATTTTACTGTGACATCTGTATACCAACCTTCATTTATGGAGAAGCAGATTCCTTCGCCCTTAGCTTTTCCTGATAGCGCCATGACGTGATCCACTCAGTGTAAGCAGAATCTTGGCAGATGTAATCTGTTGTTGGAGGTGGATTCACTGAGCCATGTTTAATTGAAACAAAGGACAGCAGAACGTGCAAAGTCCTTGTTTGTCACGTTGAGGAGAAGCAGCTCGTCCATTTTGTTGGTCATGGAGCAGAGATTTGCCAAGTGAATCGCTAGGAGTGCAGATTGAAATCCCTGCTGTCGGAGCCTCACCAGCACACCAGCTCGCTTACCACATCTGCATTGAATACATGTCTCACAAAGAGCCTCTGTTCCTCCAACTAAGATCGCCAAAAAACTTTCCAGCTTTGTGAAAACTGGTGAAAAACTATCTGGAGTTAACTGCCTAACGATAAACAGTTCATCTCTAGTGACAGTAATCGGGTTTGAATAACTGGACACATAGAGAATAAACAAAAACAAAAAAAGTGCTAGAGCGCTGTACTGAGGCTGCCATCCCCAGCGCCCTCTTAATGCAAAGACGAAAAGCTGTGAGGATGTAAAATGTACTGGAGGATGAAATATGAGTTCATTCAGCTGTATGAAGAGATTCAGCTCCTTTAGCAAACCAGCTTTAATATTTTTGAGTTTGACCATCTCAAGTTGAAGACATTCCTGCTATAATATGGAAGACTAAGTTTTAATTCAGACACTTTAGGAGATAAACAGGAAGGAAGAAGAAGAAAACCCTACGCAGAGATTCTCAGCCAACAGCCATCAGATAGAACTGCTGGTTTTATTCAACATCCAGATGCCCAGCACACCACCAAACTGACTGGAAACAAATCCATTCACCATCTGAACATTGGACCACATTAATACAACACTCACTGATATGATCCATTGCACAGGAATCAGTTTGGATGGTGGACAGAAAAAGAAAGCCTAAGTGCCCCCAAAGCCAGCACCAACTGCTCCATCTACCCCACAACATCACCTCCCAGTGTTGCCGTCCACCTGCCTCTACCAATACCTACCACATACTACTACTACTACTACTGCTACTTTCAGCTGCTCCCGTTAGGGGTTGCCAAAGCAGATCATCAATTTCCATCTCTTCCTGTCCTCCGCATCTTCCTCTGTCACACCAGCCACCTGCATGTCCTCCCTCACCACATCCATAAACCTCCTCTTCGGTCTTCCTCTTCTCCTCTTCCCTGGCAGCTCCATATTCAGCATCCTTCTCCCAGTATACCCAGCATCTCTCCTCCACACATGTCCACACCATCTCCATCTTGTCTCTCTTGCTTTGTCTCCAAACCGTCCAACCTGAGCGGTCCCTATAATATACTCGTTCCTAATCCTGTCCTTCTTCATCACTCCCATTGAAAATCTTATCATCTTCACCTCTGCCACCTCCAGCTCCGCCTCCTGTCTTTTCATCAGTGCCACTGTCTCCAAACCATATAACATAGCTGGTCTCACTACCATCTGGTAAACCTTCCCTTTAACTCTTGCTGGTACCCTTCTGTCACACATCACTCCTGACACTCTTCTCCACCCACTCCACCCTGTCTGCGCTCTCTTCTTCACTCCCCATTACTTTGGACAGTTGACCCCAAGTTTTTAAACTCCTACACCTTTGTCACCTCTACTCCTTGCATCCTTGCCATTCCACTGTCCTCCCTCACATTCACGCATAGGTATTCCATCTTGCTCCTCCTGACTTTCATTCCTCTTCTCTCCAGTGCATACCTCCACCTCTCCAGGCTCTCCTCCACCTGCACCCTACTCTCACTACAGATAACAATGTCATCCGCGAACATCATCGTCCATGGAGACTCCTGCCTGATCTCGTCCATCAACCTGTCCATCACCATTGCAAACAAGAAAGGGCTCAGAGCCGATCCTTGATGTAATCCCACCTCCACCTTGAACCCATCTGTCATTCCAACCACACACCTCACCATTGTCACACTTCCCTCATACATATCCTGCACCACTCCTACATACTTCTCTGCAACTCCTGACTCCCTCATACAATACCACACCTCCTCTCTCGGCACTCTGTCATAAGCTTTCTCTAAATCTACAAAGACACAATGTACCTCCTTCTGGCCTTCTCTATACTTCTCCATCAACATTCTCAAAGCAAACATCACATCTGTGGTGCTCTTTCCTGGCATGAAACCACACTGCTGCTGCTGATCATCACCTCTCCTCCTCTTAACCTAGCTTCTATTACTCTTTCCCAAATCTCCATGCTGTGGCTGATCAACTTTATACCTCTGTAGTTGTTACAGTTCTGCACATCGCCCTTGTTCTTGAAAATCGGTACCAGTATGCTTCTTCTCCACTCCTCAGGCATCCTCTCACTTTCCAGGATTGTGTTAAACAATCTAGTTAAAAACTCCACTGCCATCTCTCCTAAACACCTCCATGCCTCCACAGGTATGTCATCAGGACCAACTGCCTTTCCACTCTTCATCCTCTTCATAGCTGCCCTCACTTCCTCCTTGCTAATCCACCACACTTCCTGATTCCCTATCCCCACATCATCCTACCTTCTCTCTCTCTCATTTTTTTCATTCATCAGCCCCTCAAAGTACTCCTTCCACCTTCTCAACACACTCTCCTCTCTTGTCAGAACATTTCCATCTCCATCCTTCATCACCCTAACCTGCTGCACATCCTCCGCAGCTCGGTCCCTCTGTCTAGCCAATCGGTACAAGTCCTTTTCTCCTTCCTTAGTGTCTAACCTGTCATACAACTCACCATACACCTTTTCCTTTTCCACCTCTCTCTTCACTTTACACTGCATCTCCTTGTACTGCTGTCTACTTTTTTTTTTGGGAGGGGGGGGATTTTTTCCCCGTTTTTCTACCCGATTGTACTTAGCCAATTACCCCACTCTTCTGAGCCATCCCAGTCACTGCTCCACCCCCTCTGCTAATCCGGGGAGAGCTGCAGACTACCACATGCTCCTCTGATATATGTGGAGTCACCAGCCGCTTCTTTTCACCTGACAATGAGGAGTTTCACCAGGGGGACGTATTGCATGGGAAGATCATGCCATTCCCCCCAGTTCCCCCTCCCCCCCGAACAGAAGCTCTGATCGACCAGAGGAGGCGCTAGAGCAGCGACCAGGACACATACCCACATCCGGCTTCCCACCCACAGACACGGCCAATTGTGTCTGTAAGGATGCCCAACCAAGGCGGAGGTAACACGAGGATTTGAACTGGCGATCCCCGTATTGGTAGGCAATGGAATAGACTGCCACACCACCCGGACTTCCCCCTCCCATCTACTTTCTTCATCTCTCTGTTTATCCCACTTCTTCTTTGCCAACCTCTTCCTCTGTATACTTTGCTGTACTTCCTCGTTCCACCACTAAGTCTCCTCGTCTTCCTTCCTCTGTCCTGATGACACACCAAGTACCTTCCTAGCTGTCTCCCTCACTATTTCTGCAGTGCAGCTTTGTACACACATACTATGTGTGTGTGTGTGTGTGTGTGTGTGGGTGTGTGTGTGTGTGTGTGGCAACCCCTAATTGGAGCAGCCGAAAGTAGGCGTAGTAGATAGTTCATTATAGTATCTACTACTACTACTACTTTCGGCTGCTCCCGTTAAGGGTCACCACAGCGGATCATCAGTTTCCATCTCTTCCTGTCCTCTGCATCTTCCTCTGTCACACCAGCCACCTGCATGTCCTCTCTCATATTATATTATATTATATTACATTATATTTTATATTATATGGTACAATATTATATTATATGATGTAATATGATATTTGATGATACCTGTCAGTCCCAGCAGGCAGGTGACCAGGACTTTGCCCCCGGTGGTGATGACATTACTGATGATCTCTCTGGTTTTATAAACCAGTGATGTCAAAAGAGACACCAGTTGCTGGCTCCTCCCCCCTGCCTCCTCCTCTTCCATGTGCTGCTCCTCACAGCGCACCGTGTTCTCCTCCTCCTCTATCCTCTCTTCCTCTGCTTCATGTTGCTGAGAGGGGAAAAAAGTCAGGCCTGTCCAATTTCTATTCTATTCTATTTAATCTGTTCTATTCTGTTTTGTTGTACTTTACTCTGAACTGTTCTTCTTTATTTTATTTGATTAACATCTATAGTGTACAGTAGACAGACAGATTAATATCTATAGTGTACAGTAGACAGACAGATTAATATCTATAGTGTACAGCTGGTAGATTAATATCTATAGTGTACAGCTGGTAGATTAATATCTATAGTGTACAGCTGGTAGATTAATATCTATAGTGTACAGTAGACAGACAGATTAATATCTATAGTGTACAGCAGACAGATTAATATCTATAGTGTACAGTAGACAGACAGATTAATATCTATAGTGTACAGTAGACAGACAGATTAATATCTATAGTGTACAGCTGGTAGATTAACATCTATAGTGTACAGTAGACAGACAGACTAATATCTATAGTGTACAGCAGACAGATTAATATCTATAGTGTACAGCAGACAGATTAATATCTATAGTGTACAGCTGGTAGATTAATATCTATAGTGTACAGTAGACAGACAGATTAATATCTATAGTGTACAGCAGACAGATTAATATCTATAGTGTACAGCTGGTAGATTAATATCTATAGTGTACAGCTGGTAGATTAACATCTATAGTGTACAGTAGACAGACAGATTAATATCTATAGTGTACAGCAGACAGATTAATATCTATAGTGTACAGTAGACAGACAGATTAATATCTATAGTGTACAGCAGACAGATTAATACCTATAGTGTACAGCAGGTAGATTAATATCTATAGTGTACAGCAGACAGATTAATACCTATAGTGTACAGCTGGTAGATTAATATCTATAGTGTACAGCTGGTAGATTAATACCTATAGTGTACAGCTGGTAGATTAATATCTATAGTGTACAGTAGACAGACAGATTAATATCTATAGTGTACAGCACACAGATTAATATCTATAGTGTACAGCTGGTAGATTAATACCTATAGTGTACAGCTGGTAGATTAATACCTATAGTGTACAGCTGGTAGATAGATTAATATCTATAGTGTACAGCTGGTAGATTAATATCTATATTGTACAGCTGGTAGATTAATATCTATAGTATATGGCAGGTAGATTAATATCTATAGTATATGGCAGGTAGATTAATACCTATAGTGTACAGCAGGTAGATAGATTAATATCTATAGCGTACAGCTGGTAGATTAATATCTATAGTGTATGGCAGGTAGATTAATACCTATAGTGTACAGCTGGTAGATTAATATCTACAGTGTATGGCAGGTAGATTAATAATTATAGTGTACAGCAGACAGATTAATATCTACAGTGTACAGCTAGTAGATTAATATCTATATTGCACAGCTGACAGATTAATATCTATATTGTACAGCTGGTAGATTAATATCTATAGTTTAAAGCAGGTAGATTAATACCTATATTGTACAGCTGGTAGATTAATATCTATAGTATATGGCAGGTAGATTAATACCTATAGTGTACAGCAGGTAGATAGATTAATATCTATAGTGTACAGCTGGTAGATTAATATCTATAGTGTACAACAGGTAGATAGATTAATATCTATAGTATACAGCAGACAGATTAATATCTATAGTGCAAAACTGGTAGATAGATTAATATCTATAGTATACAGCTGGTAGATTAATACCTATAGTGTACAGCTGGTAGATTAATACCTATAGTGTACAGCATGTAGATTAATACCTATAGTGTACAGCAGGCAGATTAATATCTATAGTGTACGGCATGTAGAGTAATATATATAGTGTACAGCTGGTAGATTAATACCTATAGTGTACAGATGGTAGATTAATACCTATAGTGTACAGATGGTAGATTAATATCTATAGTGTACAGCATGTAGATTAATACCTATAGTGTACAGCAGGCAGATTAATGTCTATAGTGTACAACAGGTAGATTAATATCTATAGTGTACAACAGGTAGATAGATTCATATCTATAGTGCAAAGTTGGTAGATAGATTAATATCTATAGTATACAGCAGACAGATTAATATCTATAGTGCAAAGCTGGTAGATAGATTAATATATATAGTATACAGCTGGTAGATTAATATCTATAGTGCAAAACTGGTAGATAGATTAATATCTATAGTATACAGCTGGTAGATTAATACCTATAGTGTACAGCTGGTAGATTAATACCTATAGTGTACAGCATGTAGATTAATACCTATAGTGTACAGCAGGCAGATTAATATCTATAGTGTACGGCATGTAGAGTAATATATATAGTGTACAGCTGGTAGATTAATACCTATAGTGTACAGATGGTAGATTAATACCTATAGTGTACAGATGGTAGATTAATATCTATAGTGTACAGCATGTAGATTAATACCTATAGTGTACAGCAGGCAGATTAATGTCTATAGTGTACAACAGGTAGATTAATATCTATAGTGTACAACAGGTATATAGATTCATATCTATAGTGCAAAGTTGGTAGATAGATTAATATCTATAGTATACAGCAGACAGATTAATATCTATAGTGCAAAGCTGGTAGATAGATTAATATATATAGTATACAGCTGGTAGATTAATATCTATAGTGCACAGCAGGCCGATAGAGAGCTTGGTTAGTGAACTCATGTGTTGTGTTTACTGACCGACTCACATCACACAGAAATAACTGACAATCAACAAGAAAAATAAATACCAACATATAATCATAATGCACTCTATGTAAATGTGTGTGCACACATTTTTTTGCATGTATGTGCACACGGGCATTTGCAGGTGTGTGTGTGTGTGTGTGTGTGTGTGTGTGTGTGTGTCTGATTTCAAAACTAAATGCTTGGTCATAATGTGCAGTTCAAGCTAACAGAGTTAGTGTTATGTATAGCTTACTACGTTCTGCTGTAATAGACATTAAACTTCATTATACAATCCATTAGAGCCATGCTGATGAGTCTGCAGGGACACACAGCAGATGTGAAGACAGCACAGCACATGCAGGGACACACAGCAGATGTGAGGACAACACAGCACAGTATGGAGAGACACAGCAGATGTGAAGACAGCACAGCACAGCATGCAGGGACACACAGCAGATGTGAGGACAGCACAGCACAGCATGCAGGGACACACAGCAGATGTGAAGACAGCACAGCATGCAGGGACACACAGCAGATGTGACGACAACACAGCACAGCATGCAGGGACACACAGCAGATGTGAGGACAGCACAGCACAGCATGCAGGGACACACAGCAGATGTGAAGACAGCACAGCACAGCATGCAGGGACACACAGCAGATGTGAAGACAGCACAGCATGGAGAGACACAGCAGATGTGAAGACAGCATAGCATGGAGGGACACACAGCAGATGTGAAGACAGCACAGCATGGAGGGACAAACAGCAGATGTGAGGACAGCACAGCACATGCAGGGACACACAGCAGATGTGAAGACAGCACAGCACAGCATGGAGGGACACACAGCAGATGTGAGGACAGCACAGCACAGCATGGAGAGACAAAGCAGATGTGAAGACAGCACAGCACAGCATGGAGAGACACACAGCAGATGTGAGGACAGCACAGCACAGCATGGAGAGACACAGAAGATGTGAGGACAGCACAGCACAGCATGGAGAGACACAGCAGAAGTGAAGACAGCACAGCACAGCATGCAGGGACACACAGCAGATGTGAAGACAGCACAGCATGGAGGGACAAACAGCAGATGTGAGGACAGCACAGCACATGCAGGGACACACAGCAGATGTGAGGACAGCACAGCACAGCATGGAGAGACACAGCAGATGTGAAGACAGCACAGCACAGCATGGAGAGACACACAGCAGATGTGAGGACAGCACAGCACAGCATGGAGAGACACAGCAGATGTGAGGACAGCACAGCACAGCATGGAGAGACACAGCAGATGTGAAGACAGCACAGCACAGCATGCAGGGACACACAGCAGATGTGAAGACCGCACAGCACAGCATGCAGGGACACACAGCAGATGTGAGGACAGCACAGCACAGCATGGAGAGACACACAGCAGATGTGAGGACAGCGCAGCACAGCATGGAGAGACACACAGCAGATGTGAGGACAGCACAGCACAGCACAGCATGGAGAGACACAGTAGATGTGAAGACAGCACAGCACAGCGTGCAGGGACACACAGCAGATGTGAGGACAGCACAGCACAGCATGCAGAGACACACAGCAGATGTGAGGACAGCACAGCACAGCATGGAGGGACACAGCAGATGTGACGACAACACAGCACAGCATGGAGAGACACAGCAGATGTGAGGACAACACAGCACAGCATGGAGGGACGCACAGCAGATGTGAGGACAGCACAGCACAGCATGGAGGGACACACAGCAGATGTGAGGACAGCACAGCACAGCATGGAGAGACAAAGCAGATGTGAAGACAGCACAGCACAGCATGGAGAGACAAAGCAGATGTGAAGACAGCACAGCATGGAGAGACACAGCAGATGTGAAGACAGCACAGCATAGAGAGACACAGCAGATGTGAAGACAACACAGCACAGCATGGAGAGGGAATGGACGACAAATGGATGAAGGGGAGGAGAGAGGAAGGTAGCCTTTCACTCTGTGTGTGTGTGTGTGTGTGTGTGTGTGTGTGTGTGTGTGTGTGTGTCTGTGTCTGTCTGTGTGTTCAACCTGGGTGGTAGTGGTGGGCTCCATTCGGACACACAGTGTCCAGGTCAACAGTCCCACTGCCAGCATGCCAACATCTGGAAGAACCAACCTCACAACTGACCCTGCATCTGCCCCAGAGAGACTGACAGACAGACAGACACACAACAGACAGACAGATTTGGCACTAATCAGTTTAAGAGTCAAGCTCTGACACAGTTTAATTGTTAGGGTGGGGCCTGAAAGAGGAGAGGGTTTAGGTCTTTCTTGAATGAAGGTCCATGAGGAAATTCATCCTCTGCATTTACCCAGCCCAACACACACTGTAGCCAGAAACCACAGTCTAGCAGCCATTGTGCAGCGCCCGGGTACCAATTCCAGTTCTTGTCCTCATGTCTCAGTCAGGGGCAAAGAAAGAAAAAATTAAATGCTGGCCAGCTATAAAATAAAGTGTATATAATAATAATAATAACAAGGTCCATAGAAGTTCAACCCCCCCTCACGTGGCACAGACCGGGCAACGCAAGTATGGCAAGCCAGTAATACAAGCGGCCAAAGGGGCTCTTACAAAAACAAAAGCCCCGAGGCTCTAAAGCACCGGGTTGGCATCCGGCGGGGGTTATCCTGCCTCATGGGCAGGAGAGCTCTTTAACTTTGGTCGGTAACTCTCCTAGAGCTGGTATCTCGAAAAAATACTGGTGGTTGTGCAACCTAAAATTCACTCAAACTTTTATTATGGAAACTCGTATTACCAGATATTCATACCGCATCGGTTGTCACGCGGGTTACCAAGGACCGCGATCTTCAGTGAGGAAGCAGACTGAGATCGAAAAGTGTGCTACTGGAACAAAATATACCCAAAATGCACCTGAGGATCACCACACCAAGTACATTCCTCAAAGAGGCCCTCATGTTGCACCATCACAAAATCCCACTAAAGCCAGTCGACAGAAATGGTCTAGGGAGGGGTACAATGAAGTCATGGTAGCTTTCTACACTGCTTCCTCCAACCCAAAAACATCTGTAATTCAAAGCACCAATAACATCTGGCGTGCCAATAACACCACAAACAGTCTGAATCTAGACACCAACAAACTTGCAAATGTCCGCCGTGATATCGTCAATAAGAAAAGACTAACCGAAATGGAGCTGCAAGCCATCCAAGCAGGAGTAAAGCAGAGAGATGAGATTGTAAAACCTGATGAGAGGGATACATACGCAGAGGGATACATCATCGTTGGTTCATGGTCATGACTCATTACTATGGTGGAGTATAGTCATGGTCATGACTCATTACTATGGCGGAGTATAGTCATGGTCATGACTCAATACTATGGCGGAGCATAGTCATGGTCATGACTCATTACTATGGCGGAGCATAGTCATGATCATGACTCATTACTATGGCGGAGCATAGTCATGGTCATGACTCATTACTATGGCGGCGTATAGTCATGGTCATGACTCATTACTATGGCGGAGTATAGTCATGGTCATGACTCATTACTATGGCGGAGTATAGTCATGGTCATGACTCATTACTATGGCGGAGTATAGTCATGGTCATGACTCATTACTATGGCGGAGTATAGTCATGGTCATGACTCATTACTATGGTGGCGTATAGTCATGGTCATGACTCATTACTATGGCGGCGTATAGTCATGATCATGACTCATTACTATGGCGGAGTATAGTCATGGTCATGACTCATTACTATGGCGGAGTATAGTCATGGTCATGACTCATTACTATGGTGGCATACAGTCATGGTCATGACTCATTACTATGGCGGAGTATAGTCATGGTCATGACTCATTACTATGGTGGCGTACAGTCATGGTCATGACTCATTACTATGGTGGCGTATAGTCATGGTCATGACTCATTACTATGGCGGAGTATAGTCATGGTCATGACTCATTACTATGGCGGCGTATAGTCATGGTCATGACTCATTACTATGGTGGCGTATAGTCATGGTCATGACTCATTACTATGGTGGCGTATAGTCATGGTCATGACTCATTACTATGGCGGCGTATAGTCATGGTCATGACTCATTACTATGGTGGCGTATAGTCATGGTCATGACTCATTACTATGGCGGAGTATAGTCATGGTCATGACTCATTACTATGGCGGAGTATAGTCATGGTCATGACTCATTACTATGGCAGCGTATAGTCATGATCATGACTCATTACTATGGCGGAGTATAGTCATGGTCATGACTCATTACTATGGTGGCGTATAGTCATGGTCATGACTCATTACTATGGCGGAGTATAGTCATGGTCATGACTCATTACTATGGCGGCGTATAGTCATGGTCATGACTCATTACTATGGCGGCGTATAGTCATGGTCATGACTCATTACTATGGTGGCGTATAGTCATGGTCATGACTCATTACTATGGCGGAGTATAGTCATGGTCATGACTCATTACTATGGCGGCGTATAGTCATGGTCATGACTCATTACTATGGCGGCGTATAGTCATGGTCATGACTCATTACTATGGCGGAGTATAGTCATGGTCATGACTCATTACTATGGCGGAGTATAGTCATGGTCATGACTCATTACTATGGCGGAGTATAGTCATGGTCATGACTCATTACTATGGCGGAGTATAGTCATGATCATGACTCATTACTATGGCGGAGTATAGTCATGGTCATGACTCATTACTATGGTGGCATACAGTCATGGTCATGACTCATTACTATGGCGGAGTATAGTCATGGTCATGACTCATTACTATGGTGGCGTACAGTCATGGTCATGACTCATTACTATGGTGGCGTATAGTCATGGTCATGACTCATTACTATGGCGGAGTATAGTCATGGTCATGACTCATTACTATGGTGGCGTATAGTCATGGTCATGACTCATTACTATGGCGGCGTATAGTCATGGTCATGACTCATTACTATGGTGGCGTATAGTCATGGTCATGACTCATTACTATGGCGGAGTATAGTCATGGTCATGACTCATTACTATGGTGGCGTATAGTCATGGTCATGACTCATTACTATGGCGGAGTATAGTCATGGTCATGACTCATTACTATGGTGGCGTATAGTCATGGTCATGACTCATTACTATGGCGGAGTATAGTCATGGTCATGACTCATTACTATGGTGGCGTATAGTCATGGTCATGACTCATTACTATGGCGGAGTATAGTCATGGTCATGACTCATTACTATGGTGGCGTACAGTCATGGTCATGACTCATTACTATGGTGGCGTACAGTCATGGTCATGACTCATTACTATGGTGGCGTATAGTCAGACAACAAACTGGGCTTAAGCTCACCCACTAGTCTACTGTGGTGGCAGCAGTGTCTGTATTTGTCTGTCAGTCCTGTCTAAACCTGTTCAGAGTTGAGCAAATAGGATTACAGTCATTCATGTGTGTGTGTGTGTGTGTGTGTGTGTGTGTGTGTGTTATTGTTCATTGTTTGATGATTTCCTCTCATCTGCTTCCTGTCTTACAGTTTCTAAAAGACAAACACACACACACAAACACACACACACACACATCACATGGATTCCAGGTGTGTGTGGAAACTAACAAGCTGCAGCTGTTTCCAACTGTAACACACACACACACACACACACACACACACACACACACACACACACACACACACACACAGCATTGAAACGCTGTCATCAGGTTTGACTTCAGGCATTTATCAGAAGAGAAACATCCTCAAGACAGACACACAGATAGACAGACAGACAGGAAGAGGGGGAGTAGAGAGAAAAGACTTATTACAGAGACAGACAGGAAGAGGGAAGCCAGGCTGTATTTAACACTGACTACCAGTCACTGTTTAAAGTAATTAATTTAAAGTAAAAGTCCCATAAATCTTCAACCAACATGTCCCCTGACTCTGCTGACTGTCTTTATACCAGCAGCCACACCAACATGTCCCCTGACTCTGCTGAGTGTCTTTATACCAGCAGCCATACCAACATGTCCCCTGACTCTGCTGACTGTCTTTATACCAGCAGCCACACCAACATGTCCCCTGACTCTGCTGACTGTCTTTATACCAGCAGCCACACCAACATGTCCCCTGACTCTGCTGACTGTCTTTATACCAGCAGCCACACCAACATGTCCCCTGACTCTGCTGACTGTCTTTATACCAGCAGCCACACCAACATGTCCCCTGACTCTGCTGACTGTCTTTATACCAGCAGCCACACCAACATGTCCCCTGACTCTGCTGAGTGTCTTTATACCAGCAGCCATACCAACATGTCCCCTGACTCTGCTGACTGTCTTTATACCAGCAGCCACACCAACATGTCCCCTGACTCTGCTGAGTGTCTTTATACCAGCAGCCACACCAACATGTCCCCTGACTCTGCTGACTGTCTTTATACCAGCAGCCACACCAACATGTCCCCTGACTCTGCTGAGTGTCTTTATACCAGCAGCCATACCAACATGTCCCCTGACTCTGCTGAGTGTCTTTATACCAGCAGCCATACCAACATGTCCCCTGACTCTGCTGACTGTCTTTATACCAGCAGCCATACCAACATGTCCCCTGACTCTGCTGACTGTCTTTATACCAGCAGCCACACCAACATGTCCCCTGACTCTGCTGAGTGTCTTTATACCAGCAGCCACACCAACATGTCCCCTGACTCTGCTGACTGTCTTTATACCAGCAGCCACACCAACATGTCCCCTGACTCTGCTGACTGTCTTTATACCAGCAGCCACACCAACATGTCCCCTGACTCTGCTGAGTGTCTTTATACCAGCAGCCACACCAACATGTCCCCTGACTCTGCTGAGTGTCTTTATACCAGCAGCCACACCAACATGTCCCCTGACTCTGCTGAGTGTCTTTATACCAGCAGCCACACCAACATGTCCCCTGACTCTGCTGACTGTCTTTATACCAGCAGCCATACCAACATGTCCCCTGACTCTGCTGAGTGTCTTTATACCAGCAGCCACACCAACATGTCCCCTGACTCTGCTGACTGTCTTTATACCGGCAGCCACACCAACATGTCCCATGACTCTGCTGAGTGTCTTTATACCGGCAGCCATACCAACATGTCCCCTGACTCTGCTGAGTGTCTTTATACCAGCAGCCACACCAACATGTCCCCTGACTCTGCTGACTGTCTTTATACCAGCAGCCATACCAACATGTCCCCTGACTCTGCTGACTGTCTTTATACCAGCAGCCACACCAACATGTCCCCTGACTCTGCTGAGTGTCTTTATACCAGCAGCCACACCAACATGTCCCCTGACTCTGCTGAGTGTCTTTACACCAGCAGCCATACCAACATGTCCCCTGACTCTGCTGAGTGTCTTTATACCAGCAGCCACACCAACATGTCCCCTGACTCTGCTGACTGTCTTTATACCAGCAGCCATACCAACATGTCCCCTGACTCTGCTGAGTGTCTTTATACCAGCAGCCACACCAACATGTCCCCTGACTCTGCTGACTGTCTTTATACCAGCAGCCACACCAACATGTCCCCTGACTCTGCTGACTGTCTTTATACCAGCAGCCACACCAACATGTCCCCTGACTCTGCTGAGTGTCTTTATACCAGCAGCCACACCAACATGTCCCCTGACTCTGCTGACTGTCTTTATACCAGCAGCCACACCAACATGTCCCCTGACTCTGCTGAGTGTCTTTATACCAGCAGCCACACCAACATGTCCCCTGACTCTGCTGAGTGTCTTTACACCAGCAGCCATACCAACATGTCCCCTGACTCTGCTGAGTGTCTTTATACCAGCAGCCACACCAACATGTCCCCTGACTCTGCTGACTGTCTTTATACCAGCAGCCATACCAACATGTCCCCTGACTCTGCTGACTGTCTTTATACCAGCAGCCACACCAACATGTCCCCTGACTCTGCTGACTGTCTTTATACCAGCAGCCACACCAACATGTCCCCTGACTCTGCTGAGTGTCTTTATACCAGCAGCCATACCAACATGTCCCCTGACTCTGCTGACTGTCTTTATACCAGCAGCCACACCAACATGTCCCCTGACTCTGCTGAGTGTCTTTATACCAGCAGCCACACCAACATGTCCCCTGACTCTGCTGAGTGTCTTTATACCAGCAGCCACACCAACATGTCCCCTGACTCTGCTGACTGTCTTTATACCAGCAGCCACACCAACATGTCCCCTGACTCTGCTGACTGTCTTTATACCAGCAGCCACACCAACATGTCCCCTGACTCTGCTGAGTGTCTTTATACCAGCAGCCACACCAACATGTCCCCTGACTCTGCTGAGTGTCTTTATACCAGCAGCCACACCAACATGTCCCCTGACTCTGCTGACTGTCTTTATACCAGCAGCCACACCAACATGTCCCCTGACTCTGCTGAGTGTCTTTATACCAGCAGCCACACCAACATGTCCCCTGACTCTGCTGAGTGTCTTTATACCAGCAGCCACACCAACATGTCCCCTGACTCTGCTGAGTGTCTTTATACCAGCAGCCACACCAACATGTCCCCTGACTCTGCTGAGTGTCTTTATACCAGCAGCCACACCAACATGTCCCCTGACTCTGCTGACTGTCTTTATACCAGCAGCCACACCAACATGTCCCCTGACTCTGCTGAGTGTCTTTATACCAGCAGCCACACCAACATGTCCCCTGACTCTGCTGAGTGTCTTTATACCAGCAGCCACACCAACATGTCCCCTGACTCTGCTGAGTGTCTTTATACCAGCAGCCACACCAACATGTCCCCTGACTCTGCTGAGTGTCTTTATACCAGCAGCCACACCAACATGTCCCCTGACTCTGCTGAGTGTCTTTATACCAGCAGCCACACCAACATGTCCCCTGACTCTGCTGAGTGTCTTTATACCAGCAGCCACACCAACATGTCCCCTGACTCTGCTGAGTGTATTCATACCAGCAGCCACACCAACATGTCCCCTGACTCTGCTGAGTGTATTCATACCAGCAGCCATACCAACGTGTCCCCTGACTCTGCTGAGTGTCTTTATACCAGCAGCCACACCAACATGTCCCCTGACTCTGCTGAGTGTCTTTATACCAGCAGCCATACCAACATGTCCCCTGACTCTGCTGAGTGTCTTTATACCAGCAGCCACACCAACATGTCCCCTGACTCTGCTGACTGTCTTTATACCAGCAGCCACACCAACATGTCCCCTGACTCTGCTGAGTGTCTTTATACCAGCAGCCACACCAACATGTCCCCTGACTCTGCTGAGTGTCTTTATACCAGCAGCCACACCAACATGTCCCCTGACTCTGCTGAGTGTCTTTATACCAGCAGCCACACCAACATGTCCCCTGACTCTGCTGAGTGTCTTTATACCAGCAGCCACACCAACATGTCCCCTGACTCTGCTGAGTGTCTTTATACCAGCAGCCACACCAACATGTCCCCTGACTCTGCTGAGTGTCTTTATACCAGCAGCCACACCAACATGTCCCCTGACTCTGCTGAGTGTCTTTATACCAGCAGCCACACCAACATGTCCCCTGACTCTGCTGAGTGTCTTTATACCAGCAGCCACACCAACATGTCCCCTGACTCTGCTGAGTGTCTTTATACCAGCAGCCACACCAACATGTCCCCTGACTCTGCTGAGTGTCTTTATACCAGCAGCCACACCAACATGTCCCCTGACTCTGCTGAGTGTCTTTATACCAGCAGCCACACCAACATGTCCCCTGACTCTGCTGAGTGTCTTTATACCAGCAGCCACACCAACATGTCCCCTGACTCTGCTGAGTGTCTTTATACCAGCAGCCACACCAACATGTCCCCTGACTCTGCTGAGTGTCTTTATACCAGCAGCCACACCAACATGTCCCCTGACTCTGCTGAGTGTCTTTATACCAGCAGCCACACCAACATGTCCCCTGACTCTGCTGAGTGTCTTTATACCAGCAGGCATACCAACATGTCCCCTGACTCTGCTGAGTGTCTTTATACCAGCAGCCACACCAACATGTCCCCTGACTCTGCTGAGTGTCTTTATACCAGCAGCCATACCAACATGTCCCCTGACTCTGCTGACTGTCTTTATACCAGCAGCCACACCAACATGTCCCCTGACTCTGCTGACTGTCTTTATACCAGCAGCCATACCAACATGTCCCCTGACTCTGCTGAGTGTCTTTATACCAGCAGCCACACCAACATGTCCCCTGACTCTGCTGAGTGTCTTTATACCAGCAGCCACACCAACATGTCCCCTGACTCTGCTGAGTGTCTTTATACCAGCAGCCACACCAACATGTCCCCTGACTCTGCTGACTGTCTTTATACCAGCAGCCATACCAACATGTCCCCTGACTCTGCTGAGTGAATTCATACCAGCAGCCATACCAACATGTCCCCTGACTCTGCTGAGTGTCTTTATACCAGCAGCCACACCAACATGTCCCCTGACTCTGCTGAGTGTCTTTATACCAGCAGGCATACCAACATGTCCCCTGACTCTGCTGACTGTCTTTATACCAGCAGCCACACCAACATGTCCCCTGACTCTGCTGAGTGTCTTTATACCAGCAGCCACACCAACATGTCCCCTGACTCTGCTGAGTGTCTTTATACCAGCAGCCATACCAACATGTCCCCTGACTCTGCTGAGTGTCTTTATACCAGCAGCCACACCAACATGTCCCCTGACTCTGCTGAATGACAGAAGCTCGGCAGGTGTGGGCTTGGCTAGTACTTGGATGGGAGACCTCCTGGGAAAACTGAGTTGCTCCCAGAAGTGGTGTTGGTGGGCCAGTAGGGGGAAGTTTTCTTTCTGGTCATAATAAAAACAACAAATATCAAATCCCAATGCCCCAGTGCAGTGACAGGGACACTGTGCCGTCCTTCAGATGAGACGTTAAACCGAGGTCCTGACTCACTGTGGTCATTAAAGATCCCACGGCACTTATCACCAAGAGTAGGGGGTTCCCCGGTGTCCTGGCAACAGTCTCAACCTGGCTCCTTCCATCTGGCCACCTAATCATCCCCCCATGCAATTGGCTCAATGATTCCTCCCTGTCCACCTCAAGCTGATGTGTGGTGAGTGTTCTGGGGCAAAATGGCTGCTGTGTATCACCCAGGTGGTGCTAGAGAAGGGCTATATAAATGTAATGCATTAATAATAATAATAATATCATTATTATTGACTGCTAATTGTTAAACAGGGTGGGACTGAATCCAGTTTTCAGCTGATCACACAGTGACAAAAGTCTTACCTCTGCAGGCCCAGCTGACGCAGAGTCTTCTCCCAAGCAGAACCTGACACACACACACACACACACACACACACACACACACACACACACACACACACACACACACACACACACACACACACACACACACACACATAAATGGCAGCTCCTTCCTCTGGTCAACAGTTGCTGATACAAAATAAGCTGACAAGAAGACGTAAACTAACTGTACCAAATGTGAGCCAGCTCATAATCTGATTTACTACACTGACCATTTTAAAAAGGCTACATATATTATCTGTAAAATAACATTACTTCTATTTAGACCAGAAAGAACGAAAAAATTGATGCCATGACAACGAGCAGGGTAACGCTGATGAACTGGGGCAAAAAAAACAAAACACACGACCTCTGTTATGTGGCAATATTTTGGACTCAAGCTCAGTGATACTGAGCAGAAAGAGGTACTGTGTAAAACATGCAATATGAAAGTCACTACATGTCGCGGAAACACCACAAATGTGTATTATTTGTATACTTATGAATTTGTTTGTTATATCTCAATCGCAATATTGCCCACAATAATCACAACATGGCTTGTTCAGCAAAACATGCAGCACTAGTTCACAAGACGTGCTGTGCAAGTGAAAACAGTTTTCTATCATTTATTTAAGAAACATCTGATTCCATAGACAGACAGACACATAGAGACAGACAGACGTGGGTAGACAGACAGACACATAGAGACAGACAGACGTGACTAGACAGACAGACAGACACATAGAGACAGACAGACACAGAGACAGACAGACAGACACATAGAGACAAACAGACGTGACTAGACAGACAGACACAGAGACAGACAGACGTGGGTAGACAGACCGACACATAGAGACAGACAGATGTGACTAGACAGACAGACACATAGGGACAGACAGACGTGACTAGACAGACAGACACATAGAGACAGACAGACGTGGGTAGACAGACAGACACAGAGACAGACAGACGTGGGTAGACAGACAGACACATAGAGACAGACAGACGTGACTAGACAGACAGACACATAGAGACAGACAGACGTGGCTAGACAGACAGACACATAGAGACAGACAGACACATAGAGACAGACAGACGTGACTAGACAGACAGACACATAGAGACAGACAGACGTGGCTAGACAGACAGACACATAGAGACAGACAGACACATAGAGACAGACAGACACAGAGACAGACAGACGTGACTAGACAGACAGACACATAGAGACAGACAGACGTGACTAGACAGACAGACACATAGAGACAGACAGACAGAGAGACAGACAGACGTGACTAGACAGACAGACACATAGAGACAGACAGACACATAGAGACAGACAGACGTGACTAGACAGACAGACACATAGAGACAGACAGACGTGGGTAGACAGACAGACACATAGAGACAGACAGACGTGGGTAGACAGACAGACACATAGAGACAGACAGACGTGACTAGACAGACAGACACAGAGACAGACAGACGTGGCTAGACAGACAGACAGACACATAGCGACAGACAGACGTGGGTAGACAGACAGACACAGAGACAGACAGACGTGACTAGACAGACAGACACAGAGACAGACAGACGTGGCTAGACAGACAGACAGACACATAGAGACAGACAGACGTGGGTAGACAGACAGACACAGAGACAGACAGACGTGGCTAGACAGACAGACACAGAGACAGACAGACGTGGCTAGACAGACAGACACACAGAGACAGACAGACGTGGCTAGACAGACAGACACAGAGACAGACAGACGTGGCTAGACAGACAGACACACAGAGACAGACAGACGTGGCTAGACAGACAGACACAGAGACAGACAGACGTGGCTAGACAGACAGACACATAGAGACAGACAGACGTGGGTAGACAGACAGACACATAGAGACAGACAGACACATAGAGACAGATAGACGTGGCTAGACAGACAGACACACAGAGACAGACAGACGTGGCTAGACAGACAGACACATAGAGACAGACAGACGTGGCTAGACAGACAGACACAGAGACAGACAGACGTGGGTAGACAGACAGACACATAGAGACAGACAGACGTGGCTAGACAGACAGACACACAGAGACAGACAGACGTGGCTAGACAGACAGACACATAGAGACAGACAGACGTGACTAGACAGACAGACACATAGAGACACGCAGACGTGGCTAGACAGACAGACACAGAGACAGACAGACGTGGCTAGACAGACAGACACAGAGACAGACAGACGTGGGTAGACAGACAGACACATAGAGACAGACAGACGTGACTAGACAGACAGACACACAGAGACAGACAGACGTGGCTAGACAGACAGACACATAGAGACAGACAGACGTGGCTAGACAGACAGACACAGAGACAGACAGACGTGGCTAGACAGACAGACACAGAGACAGACAGACGTGGCTAGACAGACAGACACAGAGACAGACAGACGTGGCTAGACAGACAGGTTGTGTCTTACAGTTGTATCCAGGCTGTAGGTTTCCTGTCGCCTGCAGGGAGCTGAACGTCACCTGGAAGCAGATTTGAAGCAGCAGAAATGCCAAACTGGTGATACACACCGCCTTCAGGACACGCCCAGGGTTACCTTGGAAACACACACAAATCACATCAAACGTGACATGACACATGACATCACATCATGATCTTGACACTTTGATTTTCCTTGTCTTGTATGGGATGAGACTGGTCCACAGATGTGAAGTGACTTGTAAATGTCACACTGTCGCCACACCGACTTCTCCTACTTACTAGTCATCACCGCCAGCTGTTTCCAGCTGCCATCTCCGTGAAATTTAGATCGGTCAGACTGATAACTGCTGTCCATTATCTTCCTCTGCTTCTCTGTATTCTGTCCCCACCTCTTCAGTTGTCCTCCTGATTTAGCTAGTTTCTGCGCTTAAGTTCATCTCGTCGACAGAATCAGAATCACAAACACTTAAATTGTCGTTTCATTTCTTGCACTCGCACACATGAAATGAAATGAAACATGGTTTCCCCCAGCCCACAGCAGTGCAACACAAAGACAAACACACATCCAAGAACTACAAGAACACATACATCCAAACTAACGCATATATCTAAACTAAACAACAACAAAAAATCACTGTCCAGGAGAATGAATGCCAGCCAGGATGACTGTCGGAATTGCCGGTCTGCATGGGCTAGCAGTTAGCTTAGCCTGCCCTGCTTCCACATCCTGTCAGACCGCCCTCTCTGTTTTCTCTTCGGGCACAGCTCCAGGCAGGGCCATGGTAGAGAAGTGGTTGGTAAATTGAGACAGACACCGCCCCGCTATGCAGTACAGGTCATTAAGTATTCACTTCAAACGCAACTAATTGTAGGTTAAGAAAACAAGATGAGATGTCTGTGAATGTTCTCATTCATCCAGGTCGTCCTGGTTCTTCAAAGGAGGTGAATCAAGTGCAACTGGACTTGGTATATATCCGTGAAGACGTGTCGCCTCTCATCCAAGAGGCTTCCTCAGTTCTGCCTTTCTGACTAGACCAAGATAGTCTGACTGGCTGGTGATGAGACTCAACATTTATCCTCTAGGAGTCGTTGTCAGAGCTATAGATATGCGTGGCTCTTTGTGATCCGATCTTCACGGATATATACCAAGTCCAGTTGCACTTGATTCAACTCCTTTGGAGAACCATGACGACCTGGATGAATGAGAACATTCACAGACATGTTGCGGAACAATTTGGGTCTGACACCCTCAAAATGATGAGGGAATATGAAAGGATGGCTCGGAAGATTGCAGACTACAGAAACCACTTGTGATTCAATCTGAGATGCAGACAACACAGGCTCATACCCACTAGCCTGCGCCTGTGTACCACAATGAAAGGACACAGAGCAGACAGAATCATAGAGAAGGCACAGAATCAACTCCTGAATGAAAGAGTGAGACAGGTCCATTTCACTATTGAAGGGCTGAAGGAGAAATCTGACCAACTACTCCAGCAAATAACATCCCACTTGCCTGGTGCAGTCTTGGAGAGGATCACTGATTTCACCAAGAAAGCCCAACTATCTCAGCACCACAAAACCAAAGAAAGGCAGAGAAGGAAGTTTCAAAACTTACAGCGACGAACCAACAACACTAGCAAAGAAGATATACTTACCTGGAGACAAAAGACAGAACATCCCACACAAAACGGAACGCAGAACAGATGGATCAAGAATCTGTCGGACAAGGCACTTACCCAATCACAGAAGGAGGTCTTAGCCAAAGGACTGAACTTCGCCATGACACCCAAACAACTACCTATAGTTGACCTCATCGCATCCACAGAATCAGCCATAAGGAAAAACAAGCTAACGGAAACCGAGGGGGAACAGCTTAGGTTAAAGGTATCGGCAGCTCCGTCCAATGTGAAACTCCCTCCTTCCAACCTAACCATGGAGGAAAGGAAAGCCGTGACAGCCCTGAGCAAGGAAAAAAACATCACTATCCTTCCAGCAGATAAGGGGAGATGCACGGTGATCCTCAACACAACAGACTACCACGCCAAGATCACGTCATTACTCAGCGACACCGACACCTATGATGAACCTCTGAGACACGATCCTACTAGTGGTTACAAGAGGAGAATAATAGAGTACCTACAGAAACTACAGAAAGGAGGAACCATTGATCGGATACAATACCACCGTCTCTACCCACAAGATAACATTCCATGCATATATGGACCCCCTAAGATCCATGAAGATGGAACCCCCCTCAGGCCCATCGTCAGCAGCATAAACTCGGTCACGTACAACATTGCCAAACATATAGCCAACATCTTGACCCCTTTAGTGGGCGAAACACCTCACCATATCCAAAACTCCATTGACTTCGTGAACAAGGTCCAAGGCGTAAAACTGGAACCGGATGAAACCATGGTATCCTACGACGTGACCTCGTTATTCACCTGCATCCCAACCATGGAGGCTTTGGAAACTGTGAGGCAACGTTTGCTATGGGATGACACCCTCCACAATAGGACCAACCTTAGCCCAGACCAGGTCTGCCAACTACTGGACCTTTGCCTGAACACTACATATTTCCAATTCAGGGGCAAGTTTTACAGACAGACACACAGCTGTGCACACAACCCAGTACATACACTCACACAACCCAGTATACACTCACTCACACAACCCAGTACATACACTCACACAACTCAGTATACACTCACTCACACAACCCAGTAAATACACTCACACAACCCTGTATATACACCTGGTCGCCGGCAAAAAAAACATGGCCTTTTTTAAGGTGGATTCAGAGGAATATCTGAACTTAAATGAACATTAGGATTAGACTGTTGTGATGTTGTAAAGTGATGTTGGCCTCCTCCTCATGCTGTCTCTCTTTACTCGGAATAGTGAACACATAGGAAATATTGTCAATTGCTAGAAAGAATAGAATACACAGAGTCCGAGCCTACATTAGAATTAGACTGTGAGATGTCATTATTCAGTCTTATTCTGTCATTTGTATTCAGGGAGCTCCTCTCAACCCAATTATTTGTGCAACTTAAAAACCAGTTTCCTGCTATTTTATATAGTGTTCATAATTGACCAGCACAAGTAGAAATACAAGAAGAATTTAGACAAATGAAATAAATTTATTTATAAAATGTCAATGAATACAGAACCAGAACAATAATATAAAAAATAAAATAAAGGGCATTTCTTTGTTTGTTCAGAGCACAAGGCTCAAACTATGAATTCAAGCAGTTCCTTTAACCCTTGGGCACCCCTCCAGAAAATCATGACGTTTTACCCTCTGTGCAAAAAATGTTCAGTTCCTTAAAAGTGCTATAAAAATATTACACATGAATATTTTTTTTCACTTTCGATGCATTAAATCTTTTGACCAACTTCAATACTGATCATAACTATTAAATTTACATGTATCTTTTAATTAATTTTAACCCTTTAATGCCTTTTCTCAAATGTTCTAACAGGCACAGACACTGAGCTAAACGTCTGCTCTGGAAAGTTAAAAGTTTAGAATTTGAGATTTGGACTATGTGGCAAAATAAATCACATCCTGGTGTTTTTATAAAAAAATTCATCACCTCATGTCAAGAACTATTGGATCAATTTCATTCAACAACACATTCAGAGATTTATCGGTGAACCAAGTATAATAGAAACCAAAAACAGGACATTCAGCAAAAAGGAAAGCTATTGTTCTTCTGCAGATCTCTGACAAGTGACAGTTGGAATATTTTGCTTTTTAACTGCGAGATATCCCAGCATGCAGCCTGTGTAGTGATACGCCTGCTCGGCCTGAGGGACTCTAACGCACCTTATTCTATAAAACTCACCTATTTACTATTTCGTATCATCAAAATGAAACGGTTACCTACCGTTTTCTTTCTTCTTCTTCTTCTTCTTCTTCTTCTTCTTCTTCTTCTTCTTCTTCTTCTTCAGTGGGGTCTTCTTCTTGTGGAGCTCTTTTATTCTATTTTATTTTATTTTATTTCGTGGCGTTGACGCTATGACCCGCCCTACTCTGCCTCTGATTGGTTGATATTCATAGTTGCCTTTCATTGATTGGGTTGGTTAGATTTAGGCATGAGGACTGATGATTGGTTAAGGTTAGGGTAAGAATATCTGGGTCAGCTAATAAGAGGCAGAATAGGGCGGGCTCACCCCGGAAAGCCAGTGACGGACCCGAACTACGGCAGGCCGCAAGCAGCATCATAGCAAGTTGTGGAAATACTATATAGAAGTGAAGGGAAAACGTTTATGAGCGTGTGAAATAGCAAGTGTGGCGTGTGAGCGTGTGAAGAGGAATAATTGCGTGACTCTCACTCCCAAAGGGTAAGACTTGGCAGCCCTGATATACACTCACCCAACCCAGTAAATACACTCACATTACCCAGTAAATACACTCACACAACCCAGTAAATACACTCACCCAACCCAGTAAATACACTCACACTACCCAGTAAATACACTCACCCAACCCAGTAAATACACTCACATTACCCAGTAAATACACTCACACAACCCAGTAAATACACTCACCCAACCCAGTAAATACACTCACCCAACCCAGTAAATACACTCACCCAACCCAGTAAATACACTCGCACAACCCAGTAAATACACTCACACAACCCAGTAAATACACTCACATTACCCAGTAAATACACTCGCACTACCCAGTAAATACACTTACCCAACCCAGTAAATACACTCACCCAACCCAGTAAATACACTCACCCAACCCAGTAAATAAACTCACACAACCCAGTAAATATACTCACATTACCCAGTAAATACACTCACATTACCTAGTAAATACACTCAACCAACCCAGTAAATACACTCACATTACCCAGTAAATACACTCACACTACCCAGTAAATACACTCACATTACCCAGTAAATACACTCACACAACCCAGTAAATATACTCACATTACCCAGTAAATACACTCACATTACCTAGTAAATACACTCACACAACCCAGTAAATACACTCACATTACCCAGTAAATACACTCTGACACATTTCATTTCCAGACACAGTAAATGCATCTGGAGTTGTTTCCATTTCATATCCTAAATTTTGCTTCATGTAAAACTGGTCAGCCCTCAGTGACCCAAAAGAACCATGTAAAGTTAGATTGCATTACTGGACCACATTAGTCCCTCGTCTGGATGAAGACAGGATGTGATGTCACAGAGGGAGTCCTGAGCAACGATCTCTGGTGCTGCAGTCACAACTGTTCCATTCACTTCTGTTTCCTGAGGAAGGATCCTTCAAGAGTGTGTGTGTGTATGTATGTGTGTGTGTGTGTGTGTGTGTGTGTGTATGTGTATGTGTGTGTGTGTGTGTGTGTGTGTGTGTGTGTGTGTGTGTGTGTGTGTGTGTGTGTGTGTGTGTGTGTGTGTGTGTGTGTGTGTGTGTGTGTGTGTGTGTGTGTGCGCGCGCGCGCGCATGCCTCTGGGCCTTGTCAGATTTCATACTGTGGAGAGGAAGCAGACTGGAAAAAGAAAGACAGAGTTCTCACACACTGTTTGAAATTGTCTATTCAATGGAGTGGAGAAGATGAAGAGCAGATCCAGAGCAGAAGAAGGAGATGAAGAGCAGATAAACAGAAGAGTAGCAGATGAAGAGGATGAAGGACATGAAGAATAGATGAGGGAGGTCAACAGCAGATGCAGAGGAGATGAAGAAAAGATGAAGATATGAAGGAGATGAAGGGGCTATGAAGAGAAGATAGAGGTGTCTTCATGCTGCTCAATAATCCAGGTAAGAAACAGCAGAAGGCTGAACCAGCTCATCTGGAGACAACGTTTACTGACAGATACATTTCATCATCATCTAAGTGACCTCTTCAGTCTCACCTGACTGCAGGTGTCTCCACCCTTATAAACAATACAGTGACTGCAGGTGTCCCCACCCTTATAAACAATACAGTGACTGGAGGTGTCTCCACCCTTATAAACAATACAGTGGCTGCAGGTGTCCCCACCCTTATAAACAATACAGTGACTGGAGGTGTCTCCACCCTTATAAACAATACAGTGGCTGCAGGTGTCCCCACCCTTATAAACAATACAGTGACTGGAGGTGTCCCCACCCTTATAAATAATACAGTGACTGCAGGTGTCCCCACTCTTATAAACAATACAGTGACTGCAGGTGTCCCCACCCTTATAAACAATACAGTGACTGGAGGTGTCCCCACCCTTATAAATAATACAGTGGATTAAAGACCCAAAAAAACCACCAAATATGTGTGACGATTAACTAGAGTTACAATGGTCATGTATACTATTCACAGAGTATCGGGGAATAGATGCAATCACATATTTGCATATGAAACTGGCCGTTGGTTTGGGTCGTTATGACACTGTATTGTTTATATGGGTGGTGACACCTGCAGTCACTGTATTGTTTATAGGAGTGATGTATATAGAGTGATGAAGACTGAAATACCATCGTACAAAGGCAACAGGGAAGACTGCAGTGATGCACATATAGAGTGATGAAGAGTGAAATACCATCTTACAAAGGGAACAGGGAAGACCGCAGTGATGCACATATAGAGTGATGAAGAGTGAAATACCATCTTACAAAGGGAACAGGGAAGACTGCAGTGATGCACATATAGAGTGATGAAGAGTGAAATACCATCTTACAAAGGGAACAGGGAAGACCGCAGTGATGCACATATAGAGTGATACCATCGTAGAAAGTGAACAAGGAAGACTGCAGTGATGCACATATAGAGTGATGAAGAGTGAAATACCATCGCTGTTTTATCATCAATAAAAACATTGCTTTCATGCGGGAGAAGTAGAAACACACCAAGTCCATAACATGCTGCAGATTTAACTGCTGCTGACGCTCTTTAGTGTTTGACGGAGCAATATGATTTGGGGAGAGGAACAAGTAGAGCGCTGGTTTAATTTGAGCCACATGCCAACAGGTGGCGAGAGAGTGAACTTTGGAAAAAGCACCAGATGAAGATACGATGCCAAAGCAGTAGCAAGAGCAACTGTCTGCAGGTAAAAAAATAGACGCTTCATATTGGCTTTAGCAAAACACTGCAGCACGATGATCCGAGCTGTTTGAATGATGTAGCCTGATCTGTCACTCGCCATCTGTCAATCATCATCTTCATCATCTCTACTGCATTCACTTCTGAAAGACATTCTACTGTTTTATTCTCTTCTATTGTACTCGAAACTTATAAAGTGTTGATAAACACAGCCTCACTACTGGCTTGATTAAAACACACTACTGTTACTTCCCTGGTGGCACGGGTTAGACTCCTGATCAAACTATTGCTACTTCCCTGGTGGCACGGGTTAGACTCCTGATCAAACTATTGCTACTTCCCTGGTGGCCAGGGTTTGACTCTTGATCAAACTACTGCTACTTACCTGGTGGCCCAGGTTCATCAAACTACTGCTACTGGTGGCCCGGATCGATTCCTGATTAAACTACTGCTACGTCCCTGGTGGCCCGGGTTCGACTTTTCATCAAACTATTGCTACTTCCCTATTGGCACAGGTTCAACTCTTCGTCAAATTACTGCTACTTCCCTGGTGGCCCAGGTTCGACTCTTGATCAAACTACTGCTACTGGTAGCCCGGGCTCGACTCCTGATCAAACTACTGCTACTTCCCTGGTGGCTCAGGTTCAACTCTTGATCAAACTACTGCTACTGGTGGCCCGGGTTCGACTCCTGATCAAACTACTGCTACTTCCTTGGTGGCCCGGGTTCCACTCCTGGTCAGGGAACTCATTTACAAGTGTCATTATGACAGTAAGTGTAAACTCTCTTTCATATATCACAGCTTGAAACGACTACCAACAACTCCTCATCCTCCTGCAAGTGTGGTCAGTGGGTGGGTGATGTTACCTGTCATGTGGGAGCTTCTGGGTTCAGGCAGCAGTGGCAGGAGGAGCAGCAGGAGGAGGTACACCAGGGAGAAGCAGTTAAACCGGAACATACAGGCTGCAAGTAAAACCAGTCAGATGATGAACAATATTTTATCATCTGCAGACCACAAATGTCCATATTGAATAACAGCAATGAACTGTCCAGCAGGTGCACACATAAACACCTATTTTGTATTTACAAATAAATCACGTCAATAGACAAATACCAACCTGCCCCCATTGGACTGTTTGCGATCACGTGTTTTTAAATGTCGCACCTCTCCCTTCCCCATTAGACATTGTGCACGTGATGTGCATGATGAGGCAGTAAATGGTAAGTAACATTAGCAGCTGGTGAGTGTGTGACACACCAAACAAACTTGGTCTGCTATGTGTCAAAGTGTTTGTCCTACGTCCATCATAATATTCCACTCATCTGTTCAGCACTTTATCTACACAATTGATGTTTCCGGGGAAAAAAACAAAAAAACGCTATTCCTGCTCCTCACCCTGTTGAGCAGTTTTGAAGCCACCATGGACCCAGTGAATTTTGGATATTCAACAGAGAACATACCAGCGCCCACATGGAGGGACTTCCTGAAACGCCTCATTGCAAAGACAGAGACATTCATAAGATCGGTAAGATGGAGAGCTTTCTTCTTTCTTAATCCGGCTAACTCGCCTGAAGAAAAGATAACGTACGGATTCAAATTATACGAACCACTGCCGACCATCCTGGAGCTCAGACCCTTTGAGGAGGGTATGCTCAGAATCCTCCAGAACATTACATTTAACCACCCAAACAAAGCTTTCCAGAAGAAACTCCACAAAGACACAAGACTGATACAAGAAGACGATAAGTTCTTCATTGAAGCCGCCAAAACTTCTAATTTTTATAAACTGGGGCCCGATCACCATGACAACCTTCTACATAGATCACCATGACAACCTTCTACATAGATCACCATGACAACCTTTTACACAGCAACGTCACCAAATTACACAAGGCTGTGAAGTCTGCTGAAAGAGACATCACCTTAAAGAGACATCACCATAAAGAGACATCACTATAAAGAGACATCACCTTAAAGAAACATCGCTATAAAGAGACATAACCTTAAAGAGACATCACCTTAAAAACACATCACCATAAAGAGACATCACTATAAAGACACAACACCTTAAAGAGACATCACTATAAAGAGACATCAACTTAAAGAGACATCACTATAAAGAGACATCAACTTAAAGAGACATCACTATAAAGAGACATCAACTTAAAGAGACATCACCTTAAAGACACATCTAGTTAAAGAGACATCACTCTAAAGAGACATCACTATAAATAGACATCACCTTAAAGACACATCACCTTAAAGACACATCACCCTAAAGACACATCACCTTAAAAAGACATTACCTTAAAGAGACATCACCTTAAAGAGACATCACCTTAGAGACATCACTATAAAGAGACATCTACTTAAAGACACATCACCTTAAAAAGACATCACCTTAAAGAGACATCACTATAAAGAGACATCACCTTAAAGAGACATCATGTTAAAGACACATCAACTTAAAGACACATCACCTTAAAGAGACATCAACTTAAAGACACATCAACTTAAAGACACATCACTATAAAGAGACATCACCTTAAAGAGGCATCACTATAAAGAGACATCACTATAAAGAGACATCACCTTAAAGAGACATCACTATAAAGAGACATCACCATAAAGAGATATCACCTTAAAGAGACATCACCTTAAAGAGATATCACCATAAAGAAACATCACCTTAAAGAGGCATGACTATAAAGAGACATCACCTTAAAGAGGCATGACTATAAAGAGACATCACCATAAAGACATATCACCTTAAAGACACATCACTACAAAGAGAGATCACCATAAAGAGATATCACTATAAAGAGACATCACCTTAAAGACACATCAACTTAAAGACACATCACTATAAAGAGACATCACTTTAAAGAGGCATCACTATAAAGAGACATCACTATAAAGAGACATCACCTTAAAGAGATATCACTATAAAGAGACATCACCATAAAGAGATACCACCATAAAGAGACATCACCTTAAAGAGGCATGACTATAAAGACACATCAACTTAAAGACACATCACTATAAAGAGACATCACTTTAAAGAGGCATCACTATAAAGAGATATCACTATAAAGAGACATCACCATAAAGAGATACCACCATAAAGAGACATCACCTTAAAGAGGCATGACTATAAAGAGACATCACCTTAAAGAGGCATGACTATAAAGAGACATCACCATAAAGAGATATCACCTTAAAGAGACATCACCTTAAAGAGACATCACGATAAAGAGAGATCACCATAAAGAGATATCACTATAAAGAGACATCACGTTAAAGAGACATCACCTAAAGAGACATCACCTTAAAAAGACATCACCTTAAAGAGACATCACTATAAAGAGACATCACCTTAAAGAGACATCACTATAAAGAGACATCACTATAAAGAGACATCTACTTAAAGACACATCACCTTAAAGAGACATCACCTTAAAGAGACATCACTATAAAGAGACATCACCTTAAAGAGACATCACTATAAAGAGACATCACTATAAAGAGACATCATGTTAAAGACACATCAACTTAAAGACACATCACCTTAAAGAGACATCAACTTAAAGAGGCATCACTACAAAGAGACATCACTATAAAGAGACATCACCTTAAAGAGACATCACTATAAAGAGACATCACCATAAAGAGATATCACCTTAAAGAGACATCACCTTAAAGAGATATCACCATAAAGAAACATCACCTTAAAGAGGCATCACTATAAAGAGATATCACCTTAAAGAGACATCACTATAAAGAGAGATCACCTTAAAGAGACATCACCTTAAAGAGACATCACTATAATGAGACATCACCTTAAATACACATCACCTTAAAGAGAAATCACCTTAAAGAGACATCGCTATAAAGAGACATCACTATAAAGAGACATCACTATAATGAGACATCACCTTAAAGACATATCACTTTAAAGACACATCTACTTAAAGAGACATCACTATAAAGAGACATCTCTATAAAGAGACCACCTTAAAGAGACATCACTATAAAGAGACATCACTATAATGAGACATCACCTTAAAGACACAACACTTTAAAGACATATCTACTTAAAGAGACATCACTATAAAGAGACATCACTATAAAGAGATATCACCTTAAAGAGACATCACCTTAAAGAGATATCACCATAAAGAGACATCACCTTAAAGAGGCATCACTATGAAGAGACATCACCTTAAAGAGACATCACTATAAAGAGATATCACCATAAAGACACATCACCTTAAAGAGACATCACCTTAAAGAGACATCACTATAAAGAGAGATCACCATAAAGAGATATCATCTTAAAGAGACATCACCTTAAAGACACATCACTATAAAGAGAAATCACCATAAAGAGATATCACTATAAAGAGACATCACGTTAAAGAGACATCACTATAAAGAGAGATCACCATAAAGAGATATCACCTTAAAGACACATCACTATAAAGAGAGATCACCATAAAGAGATATCACTATAAAGAGACATCACGTTAAAGAGACATCACCATAAAGAGAGATCACCATAAAGAGATATCACTATAATGCGACATCACCTTAATGAGGCATCACTATAAAGAGACATCACTATAAAGAGAGATCACAATAAAGAGATATCACCTTAAAGAGACATCACCTTAAAGAGACATCACTATAAAGAGACATCACTATAATGAGCCGTCACAGTAAAGAGACATCACCTTAAAGAGACATCACTATAATGAGACATCACTATAATGAGCCGTCACCTTAAAGAGACATCAGCTTAGAGAGATATCACTATAAAAGAGATCACCATAAAGAGAGATCACCATAAAGAGATATCACCATAAAGAGACATCACCATAAAGAGACATCACTATAAAGAGAGATCACCTTAAAGAGACATCACTATAAAGAGAGATCACCATAAAGAGACATCACCATAAAGAGACATCACTTTAAAGAGACATCACCTTAAAGAGACATCACTATAAAGAGACATCACTATAATGAGACATCACCTTAAAGACACATCACTTCAAAGACACATCTACTTAAAGAGACATCACTATAAAGAGACATCACTATAAAAAGACATCACCTTAAAGAAACATCACCATAAAGAGACATCACTATAAAGAGACATCACCTTAAAGACACATCACCATAAAGAGACATCACTATAAAGAGACATCACCTTAAAGAGACATCACCGTAAAGAGACATCACCTTAAAGAGACATCACTATAAAGAGCCGTCACCTTAAAGAGACATCACTATAAAGAGACATGTCTATAAAGAGACATCAACTTAAAGAGACTTCACTATAAAGAGACATCACTATAAAGAGACATCACGTTAAAGACACATCACTATAAAGAGACATCACCTTAAAGAGACATCACTATAATGAGACATCACTATAAAGAGACATCACTATAAAGACACATCTACTTAAAGAGACATCACTATAAAGAGACATCACCTTAAAGAGACCACCTTAAAGAGACATCACCATAAAGAGACATCACTATAAAGATACACCCCCTTAAAGAGACATCGCTATAACGAGACATCACCTTTAAGAGACATCACCTTAAAGACACATCACCTTAACGAGAAATCACCTTAAAGAGACATCGCTATAAAGAGACATCACCTTAAAGAGACATCACTATAATGAGACATCACCTTAAAGACACATCACCTTAAAGAGAAATCACCTTAAGGAGACATCGCTATAAAGAGACATCACCTTAAAGAGACATCACTATAATGAGACATCACCTCAAAGACACATCACTTTAAAGACACATCTACTTAAAGAGACATCACTATAAAGAGACATCACCTTAAAGAGACCACCTTAAAGAGACATCACTATAAAGAGACATCACTATAATGAGACATCACCTTAAAGACACATCACTTTAAAGACACATCTACTTAAAGAGACATCACTATAAAGAGACATCACTATAAAGAGATATCACCTTAAAGAGACATCACCTTAAAGAGATATCACCATAAAGAGACATCACCTTAAAGAGGCATCACTATAAAGAGACATCACCTTAAAGAGACATCACTATAAAGAGACATCAACATAAAGACACATCACCTTAAAGAGACATCACCTTAAAGAGACATCACTATAAAGAGAGATCACCATAAAGAGATATCATCTTAAAGAGACATCACCTTAAAGACACATCACTATAATGAGACATCACCTTAAAGAGGCATCAGTATAAAGAGACATCACTATAAAGACACATCACCTTAAAGAGACATCACTATAAAGAGAGATCACCATAAAGAGACATCACCATAAAGAGAAATCACCTTAAAGAGACATCGCTATAAAGAGACATCACCTTAAAGAGACATCGCTATAAAGAGACATCACCTTAAAGACACATCACTATAAAGAGACATCACTATAAAGAGACATCACCTTAAAGAGACATAAATGTAAAGAGACCACCTTAAAGAGACATCACTATAAAGAGAGATCACCATAAAGAGACATCACCATAAAGAGACATCACTTTAAAGAGACATCACCTTAAAGAGACATCACTATAAAGAGACATCACGTTAAAGACACATAACCTTAAAGACATATCACCTTAAAGATACATCACCATAAAGATACACCCCCTTAAAGAGACATCGCTATAACGAGACATACCCTTTAAGAGACATCACCATGAAGACACATCACCTTAAAGAGAAATCACCTGAAAGAGACATCGCTATAAAGAGACATCACCTTAAAGAGGCATCACCTTAAAGACATATCACCTTAAAGAGACATCACTATAAAGAGACATCGCCTTAAAGAGGCATCACTATAAAGAGACATCACTATAAAGACACATCACCATAAAGAGACATCACCATAAAGAGATATCACCTTAAAGAGACATCACTATAAAGAGACATCACTATAAAGAGACATCATGTTAAAGACACATCACCTTAAAGAGACATCACCTTGGAGACATATCACCTGAAAGAGACATCACCATAAAGACACATAACCTTAAAGAGACATCACTATAAAGATACATCCCCTTAAAGAGACATCGCTATAACGAGACATCACCTTTAAGAGACATCACCTTAAAGACACATCACTATAATGAGACATCACCTTAAAGACACATCACTTCAAAGACACATCTACTTAAAGAGACATCACTATAAAAAGACATCACCATAAAGAGACATCACCTTAAAGAGATCACTATAATGAGTTATCACCATAAAGAGACACAGAAGACCAGGTAGTGGAATGGTTTAAAGACACAGAAGACCAGGTAGTGGAATGGTTTAGAGACACAGAAGACCAGGTGGTGGAATGGTTTAGAGACACAGAAGACCAGGTAGTGGAATGGTTTAGAGAAACAGAAGACCAGGTAGTGGAATGGTTTAGAGACACAGAAGACCAGGTGGTGGAATGGTTTAGAGACACAGAAGACCAGGTAGTGGAATGGTTTAGAGACACAGAAGACCAGGTAGTGGAATGGTTTAGAGAAACAGAAGACCAGGTAGTGGAATGGTTTAGAGACACAGAAGACCAGGTAGTGGAATGGTTTAGAGACACAGAAGACCAGGTAGTGGAATGGTTTAGAGACACAGAAGACCAGGTAGTGGAATGGTTTAGAGAAACAGAAGACCAGGTAGTGGAATGGTTTAGAGACACAGAAGACCAGGTAGTGGAATGGTTTAGAGACACAGAAGACCAGGTGGTGGAATGGTTTAGAGACACAGAAGACCAGGTAGTGGAATGGTTTAAAGACACAGAAGACCAGGTAGTGGAATGGTTTAGAGACACAGAAGACCAGGTAGTGGAATGGTTTAGAGACACAGAAGACCAGGTAGTGGAATGGTTTAGAGAAACAGAAGACCAGGTAGTGGAATGGTTTAGAGAAACAGAAGACCAGGTAGTGGAATGGTTTAGAGACACAGAAGACCAGGTGGTGGAATGGTTTAGAGACACAGAAGACCAGGTAGTGGAATGGTTTAAAGACACAGAAGACCAGGTAGTGGAATGGTTTAGAGACTCAGAAGACCAGGTAGTGGAATGGTTTAGAGAAACAGAAGACCAGGTGGTGGAATGGTTTAGAGACACAGAAGACCAGGTAGTGGAATGGTTTAGAGACACAGAAGACCAGGTAGTGGAATGGTTTAGAGACACAGAAGACCAGGTAGTGGAATGGTTTAGAGAAACAGAAGACCAGGTAGTGGAATGGTTTAGAGAAACAGAAGACCAGGTGGTGGAATGGTTTAGAGACACAGAAGACCAGGTAGTGGAATGGTTTAGAGACACAGAAGACCAGGTAGTGGAATGGTTTAGAGACACAGAAGACCAGAGCAGACACATGTTCATATGCTGAGATATGTGTGAGCTTTACCCTCCGAAGAGCTAAAGAGCTGCTAGACAAAGCTATTGACTTTGTCTCAGCATGCACAACAATATCCCACCAAGACAGAGACATAATAGACCAGGACAGAGATATAGCAGACCAAGACAGAGACAGACCGGGACAGAGATAATAGACCGGGACAGAGACATAATAGACCAAGACAGAGACATAATAGATCAAGACAGAGACATAACACTGGTCAACACAATTTTTCTTGCATGGGGCTTTTCAACGGATTCTAGCTAACTTTTGGGTGCTGAATCCAAATCTGGCATTAGTTTTTGCCTATCACATCAGGTTTTTGAACTATGAAAAATCCTTATTTTTGAAAAAACAGCAATTTTACACTCAGAAGTTAAAAAACACTGTTGCATTAGAAGATCGATAGATGCAAAAATTATTACAATGAGTAAATAACACTCAGCCTAGCATGAAATTACTTAGGAAATGAATAGGAGTAATTTCTATCCCCACCAAGACTGCCAGACTAGATGGATTTTACAACTTCTGTAAAATCCTGAATAAGGAGCATACAGATGGCACAAAAATATGATGTGATAGAGCAAATCTGAGCCCAGATTTGGATTCAGCAGCCCAGAATTAGCCAAAAACAGTTTCCAAAGTCCATGCAAGAAAATAAAACTATATTTTTGTAGACCAGTGTAATAGACCAGGACAGAGACATAATAGACCAGGACAGAGACATAATAGACCAAGACAGAGACATAATAGATCAAGACAGAGACATAATAGACCAAGACAGAGACATAATAGACCAGGACAGAGACATAATAGACCAGGACAGAGACATAATAGACCAGGACAGAAACATAATAGACCAAGACAGAGACATAATAGACCAGGACAGAGACATAATAGACCAAGACAGAGACATAATAGACCAGGACAGAGACATAATGGACCAGGACAGAAACATAATAGACCAAGACAGAGGCATAATAGACCAAGACAGAAACATAATAGACCAAGACAGAGACATAATAGACCAGGACAGAAACATAATAGACCAAGACAGAGACATAATAGAACAGGACGGAGACATAACAGCCCAGGGCAGAGACATAATAGACCAAGACAGAGACATAATAGACCAAGACCGAGACATAATAGAACAGGGCGGAGACATAACAGCCCATGCTAAAGAGTTCATCTTATACCACAAGGTAATCCTGTGGCAGAAGCAAGGTAGCAGCAAATCTGACATGACCATGGGCAGCTTCGATGGGGCAGAGACTTGAGCTAGTGGACTTGTACTTGGTGTCTCAACTACAGGTCCCGGACATCAACGTGGGCTATATAGAGACGACGGGCAGGCAGTCTGCAACGAACCAGCAAGAGACATCGAGAGAATAAAAAAGAAAATGTGCAGTATATTCACAAGCAATGGACTAAACATTTCAGTTGGGGCGAACAGAAACCAGACTGACTTCCTGGACACCTCGTTAGACCTTAGAAATTGTACATACAGACCAGACATGAAGCCCAACAATATACTGCAGTACATCCACAGAGACTTCCTGGACACCTCGTTAGACCTTAGAAATGGTACATACAGACCAGACATGAAGCCCAACCATGTACTGCAATACATCCACAGAGACTTCCTGGACACCTCGTTAGACCTTAGAAATGGTACATACAGGCCTTACATGAAGCCCAACCATGTACTGCAGTACATCCACAGAGACTTCCTGGACACCTCGTTAGACCTTAGAAATGGTACATACAGACCAGACATGAAGCCCAACCATGTACTGCAATACATCCACAGAGACTTCCTGGACACCTCGTTAGACCTTAGAAATGGTACATACAGGCCTTACATGAAGCCCAACCATGTACTGCAGTACATCCACAGAGACTTCCTGGACACCTCGTTAGACCTTAGAAATGGTACATACAGGCCTTACATGAAGCCCAACCATGTACTGCAATACATCCACAGAGACTTCCTGGACACCTCATTAGACCTTAGAAATGGTACATACAGACCTTACATGAAGCCCAACCATGTACCGCAGTACATCCACAGAGACTTCCTGGACACCTCGTTAGACCTTAGAAATGGTACATACAGGCCTTACATGAAGCCCAACCATGTACTGCAATACATCCACAGAGACTTCCTGGACACCTCATTAGACCTTAGAAATGGTACATACAGACCTTACATGAAGCCCAACCATGTACCGCAGTACATCCACAGAGACTTCCTGGACACCTCGTTAGACCTTAGAAATGGTACATACAGGCCTTACATGAAGCCCAACCATGTACTGCAGTACATCCACAGAGACTTCCTGGACACCTCGTTAGACCTTAGAAATGGTACATACAGGCCTTACATGAAGCCCAACCATGTACTGCAATACATCCACAGAGACTTCCTGGACACCTCATTAGACCTTAGAAATGGTACATACAGACCTTACATGAAGCCCAACCATGTACCGCAGTACATCCACAGAGACTTCCTGGACACCTCGTTAGACCTTAGAAATGGTACATACAGGCCTTACATGAAGCCCAACCATGTACTGCAGTACATCCACAGAGACTTCCTGGACACCTCGTTAGACCTTAGAAATGGTGCATACAGACCTTACATGAAGCCCAACCATGTACTGCAATACATCCACAGCGACTTCCTGGACCCCTCGTTAGACCTTAGAAATGGTACATACAGGCCTTACATGAAGCCCAACCATGTACTGCAATACATCCACAGAGACTTCCTGGACACCTCGTTAGACCTTAGAAATGGTACATGCAGGCCTTACATGAAGCCCAACCATGTACTGAAGTACATCCACAGAGACTTCCTGGACACCTCGTTAGACCTTAGAAATGGTACATACAGACCAGACATGAGGCCCAACAATATACTGCAGTACATCCACAGAGACTTCCTGGACACCTCGTTAGACCTTAGAAATGGTAGATACAGACCCTACATGAAGCCCAACCATGTACTGCAGTACATCCACAGAGACTTCCTGGACACCTCGTTAGACCTTAGAAATGGTACATACATGAAGCCCAACCATGTACTGCAGTACATCCACAGAGACCTCCTGGACACCTCGTTAGACCTTAGAAATGGTAAGATACATGAAGCCCAACCATGTACTGCAGTACATCCACAGAGACTTCCTGGACACCTCGTTAGACCTTAGAAATGGTACATACATGAAGCCCAACCATGTACTGCAGTACATCCACAGAGAAAGCAGCCATCCGCCCTCCATCTGGAAAATACCCCTGAGAGCATAAACAAGAGACTCTCATGTTTATCACCCAGCGAAGCCATCTTTAATGAAGCACCCCCCCAATACCAGGAAGCCTTACAAACATGTGGATCTGATTTCAGACTTAAGTACAACCTACCACCAACAACTGACAGCCAGCAACACAAATAGCGCAGCAGAAGGTGGAACATCACCTGGTACAATCCTCCTACAGCGACACCGTGTGGCGTCTAATATTGGAAAACTATTTCTCAAGATTTTGGATGAGTGCTTTACCCCAGACCACCAACTGAGAAACATATTCAGTGGAAACAGAGTCAAAATGAGCTACAGCTGCAGGCCAGATGTTCAGCAGGTTATTTCATCCCACAACACAAGCATCATGGCCAAGACACACACACCCTCACCACAACCCAACACCTCCAACTGCAACTGCCGTGCTAAGACATCGTGTCCTCTTGAAGGAAAATGCCAGACAGAGGGAGTCATCTACCAGGCATCGGTGACAGAAGAAGACAACTGCAAAGTGGACACTTACCTTGGACAAACAGAGGACCTTTTAAAATGAGGTTTAACGGCCATATGAGTAGCTTCAGACATGAACATGCAAGACATGCAGTGGCCTTAAGCCACTACGTGGTCATTGGTGGACAAGGATATTAATGAGTCTATTTCATAGAAAACCCTCATGAAGAACAAGGCATGTTCAGCTAGCAGCAAAAGATGTAACCTGTGCTTGGCAGAGAAGTATTTTATTATTTGCAAGCCTGACGTGTCCACCTCAACAGTAGAAATGAACTGGCCACCAGCTGTAGACACAGAAAAAATATCTGCTTTGCAACTACAAGTAAACCAATGTCTCTATTACCCCCCCCATTAGATGATACTCATGTGATATTCATTAAATGTTTTATTTTTATATTTTAACTGCCTGCCCTTCCAACTGTGCTCCAGCACCACTCCACTACATGGTACACCTAAAGTACCCCACTGGATGTTATCAACGCCCATATTTTCGGAATGTGTGTGTGTGTGTGGTGTTAGTGTGTGTGTGTGTGTGTGTGTGTGTGTTAGTTAGTGTAGTTAGTGTAGATAGCAGGACCGAAAACTAAAGCACTTATGATCCTAATTCTTTTTGGAGGTGGTAGGTATTGTCTCGGAGAGTAAGGGAAGAATCCCAGAAAATTAAAATTATGCATAATTATGCGTAAATATGCAAAATGTGCATTTTTCTAAAAATGGCTAAAAACCACTTTTCTCAGCATTTCAGATGATTCTGAGCATTTGGGGGGGAGTTGGAGTGGGGGGGGGTTTAGGGGCAGGGGGAAGGCGGTTAGCTGGCAGGATGAAGAGGAGGGCGATTTAGACGGGTGGATGACCAAACCGCTACATTGTAGCGGGGTTCTTCTAGTTAATGTTATATTCTACAAGTAGGCTATTTCAACAGTGCCCTGGCCCTTTAAGTCCTTGGCTTTTCAAAACAAGCCCCACCCCCTGCCCCCACTGGTTAGAATGTTTCTGTCCCCCCATTGGTTGCTGTGCAGCGTGAGTAGGGGCGTGACGCGGGGCAGCGTAGTGTTTATTGGCTGTGTGGTTTTCTCTGTTGTTTAAATACATTGGCAGCTGATGAGTGTGTGACACACGAAACAAGCTTGTTCTGAAATGTATTAGTTTTTTTCCTGAATCTGTCATATATATATATATATATATATATATATATATATATATATATGTTTGTTTTTTACATCAACACTAACTTTTTAAAGCATCAACTGTAACAGCACTTGTTTGCTTTCTTAGTTAAAAACAACAAAGCAGTTTCTCAGAATAAGAAGGACGCGGCTGGATAGTGCTGTTTGGAGGTGATGAGGTCTGCTGCCCTGGTACTCTGGTAAACCACAATCCAGGTCACGGCACCAAAGATGTAACCCTATGCTTCCGTCTGTCGGCCTGAACGCCCCTTGGACTGGCTCTGCGTTGTTATTTTTAATGGGTACTGCGTCCGGGGCGGATGGAGGGAGAAGACGGGTGTACGGAGAGGACACAGGAGTCCTGATGGCGGTTGAGACAGAGCAGGTTTGCTGCATTTACTAGCTTTCTCACACAGGTACAGCGCCACCCGCTGTACCTGAAAAAGCACACAGACTGATGGCGCAATCTAGTTACACATGTGACAGAATGAAGTTTGATGAAGCTGAAGTGGAACTTGCGTTTGTTATATGCACAACAGACATTACTGAAAGAAAAGTGAAAGGAATGTTCATGATTTTGATGTTATTTAAATAAAGTTACACTCGGCCCATTTTGTCACCATTTTGTTGGGGCAGGGGGAATGAAAATGTACCTCCCTCCAAAGGGGGGCATGAAAGAAACACTTTGAGAACCACTGGTTTAATGTTTGAAATGGCCAGGCTCCATGGTGTGTATTTGTGTTTTTTGTTGGTGTCTGTGTGTGTACACAGACATTTTACCTCATTTACCTGACACTATCCAGTACAAAGTAAAGTTCTGTCCTGTCAGAAGCTGCTGCATGTCTAACAGAATAATAATAATAATAATAATAATAAAGTGTTATTTGTATAGTTGAAGATGGTTGTCACATGGCTGCCATGTTTTCGGTGAACATCTGTGCTGCAGCCACCTTAAAGACTTGGAAAGTTTTTGACAAAGTCCTAATATTAAAACTTGCAAAGAAAGTTCCCAGTGTAGAGGAGCTCAAGCAGGAGTTGTGACAACTTTCTCTTTCGGCTACACAACGTGCACCATTTATTCCTTCACCATTACAACAACAACACAAAAACCAGCGCAGTGGAAGTGTACCACTGTAAACCCGAACCGAGGAAACAGCAGCTGTAAACCAACGTTCCTACCAGCTCAATACGGGGAATTATGTAGCCCCATAACCACTACACACATCCCCCCAGAATTTGCCTTAATAGGAAAAGTCAGTGTGGCGAGGGGGGCGGATCTCTCTGCCCCAACGGCTCCGCTGGACAGGAGCTGGGGGTTGGTTAACCACAGGCAAAGCAGCAGAGTCCTCACAGCTGGACCGGGGAAAGGGAGGGGCTGGGGAAGCAGGGGGCGGCTCGCCGGGAGAGGGGGGCAGGGCCGGGGGGCGCCCCCGCCGTGGGGGCAGGGCCAGACCAACAGGGCGGTCTAAGTCCAGGTGAGCAGGCTTGAGGCGGTCCACAGAAACCCGCGCCAGCCTGCTGCCAACCTCCACCACAAAGTGCTTATCTCCAGTGTCCCGTACCCGAAGTGGTCCGTCGTAGGGTGGCTGCAGGGGACCGCGGTGCGCGTCGTGACGGATGAAAACATACTCCGCCGACCGCAGCTCCGTGGGGACATAGGACTGAGAGCCGCCATGCTGAGAAGTGGGGACCGGTGCAAAAGCCCTGGCTTCCTCCTGCAGCGCAGTCCATTGGCAGCTGGAGGACCAGGGAGCTGTGGCGGTGGGAAGGAAATCCCCCGGGACCCGAAGTGGCTGTCCGTAGACCAGTTCGGCGGATGAGGACTGGAGCTCCTCCTTGGGGGCCGTCCTGAGCCCAAGCATGACCCAAGGCAGTTTGTCGACCCAGCGGTCGTCCTTGAGGGTAGCCCGCAATGTGGCCTTCATCAAGCGATGGAACCTCTCGACCAATCCATTCGCCTGTGGGTGATACGCTGTGGTGCGATGGAGCCTCACCCCTAAACCCGCGGCGATCTCCTCCCAGAGCGCTCACGTGAATTGCGGCCCTCTGTCCGAGGAGAGGTCAGATGGGGTGCCAAAGCGGGCGACCCAGGTTCCGATGAACGCTCAGGCAACCTCAGGCGCCGTCATGGACGAAAGCGGGACGGCCTCTGGCCATCGCGTGGTCCTGTCGACCATGGTGAGCAGGTAGGTGAAACCACGGGAGGGGGGTAGGGGGCCTACCAGGTCCACATTCACGTGGTCGAACCTCCTCTCAGGTACCGTGAAAGGTATCAGGGGCGCTTTGACGTGCCGGAGCACTTTGGAGCGTTGGCACTCCACACAGGTGTCAGCCCAGTCCCTCACATCCTTTTTGAGTCCATGCCAGACAAACTTTGCCGCCACCAACCTCTGTGAAGGCTTTCTGCCAGGGTGAGACAGCCCATGGACTGCTCTGAAGACCCGCCGCCTCCAAGCAGTCGGAACGACGGGGCGGGGCTGACCAGTAGAGACGTCGCACAGGAGCGTGGCGCCGGCGTCGTCGAAAGCCACATCCTCCAACTGCAGCCCTGTGACGGCGGTCCTGCATGCCTGCACTCCTGGGTCGGTGGCCTGGTCAGCCGCCATCTGGCTGTAGTCGAGTCCCAAATGGGTGGCACCAGCGATGGCCCGGGAGAGACAGTCGGCAACCGGGTTGGACTTCCCAGCGACATTCCTCATGTCGGTGGTAAACTCTGAGATGTAGGCCAACTGTCGCTGCTGGCGGGCTGACCACGGCTCTGCCACCTTGGTCATCGCGAACACCAGAGGTTTGTGATCAACGAAAGCTGGGAACTGACGGCCCTCCAGTAGGAAACGAAAGTGCCTAACAGCGAGGAAAAGGCCAAGCAGCTCACCATCAAAGGTGCTGTATTTGCGCTCTCTCAGGTTCAACTGCCGGCTGAAGAAGGCAAGCGGCTGCCACGCGCCGCTCACCCACTGCTCGTAAACCGCGCCGACAGCGTAGTCCGAAGCATCTGTCGTGATGGCAATGGGCGCTCGAGACACAGGGTGTGCCAGCATCGCCGCGTCAGCCAGAGCGGCCTTCACATCCTTAAAAGCCCTGTCCCTCTCTGCAGACCAGTCCACGGCGTGTTTGGGGGCTGTGCCCTTCAGAGCCTCATGTAGGGGGCGGAGGAGATCGGCAGCCCGGGGGATGAACCGGTGGTAGAAGGACACCATGCCAATGAACTCCCAGAGGGACTGGGCCACGTGTGGGCGTGGAAAGTCTGCGACGGCCTCCACCTTAGCTGGAAGGGGGGCCGCCCCGTCCTTGGTGACCCGGTGGCCCAGGAAGTCGATGGTGCTCAGACCAAACTGGCATTTGGCCGCCGGGTTAACTATCAACCCGTGCAGGCTGAGCCTCTTGAAAAGGGCTCTGAGGTGGGACAAGTGCTAGGACACGGAGGCGCTAGCGGATGTCATCATCCAGGTACACAAAGAGGAAAGGCAGGTCCCGCAACACTGAGTCCATGAGGCGTTGGAAGGACTGTTCGGCGTTCTTGAGCCCCAACGGCATGCGCAGGAACTCGAACAGTCCGAACGGAGTTGTCACAGCCGTTTTGGGGACATCAGTGGGATGGACGGGCACCTGGTGGTATCCACGGACGAGGTCCACCTTGGAAAAGATCACTTTCCCAGCCAGTTGGGCGGAGAAATCTTGGCTGTGAGGGACCGGGTAGTGGTCCGGTGTTGTTGCGTCATTGAGCCGGCGGCAGTCACCACATGGACGCCACCCACCACCAGGCTTAGGCACTATGTGGAGGGGTGAAGCCCACGGGCTGCTGGAGCGGCGGATGGTGCCGAGGCGCTCCATGTTCTCAAACTCCGCCTTGGCGACAGAGAGCTTGGTCGGGTCGAGGCGCCAAGCTCGGGCGTGCACCGGCGGGCCAGTGGTGACCAGGGGTTAAAGTGGGATTTGGTAAGTGGGGGATCTCTGTATTGGAGAGGTGGGCAAAAGTGCGGCAGTGATAGTCGGCCCCAATACTGCGTCTCAAATCAGGAAATTAACCCTACAAGAACATGCACACACACACACACACACACACACATTACATACTCAATAAATCACTGGCTACATGTTCAATTTAAAAATTGAAATGCATTTTAATCAGTCTTTTGTATTAGTTGAAAGTGCCACTGAACAGACTTCATGAATTTACTAATAGTCATCACAACATTTAATGTTCCAATTCCAATCATAATATAAAACAAACCAGTTTTTCAGCAATAAAAATTGAATGCTGAAACAAGCTAATAATAGCTACCGGTAGCTAACGTTTGCTAGCTAGTTAGTTATTTGAATGAAAATATTGCATGGCCAGAGCTAAGGTTGGACAAACATAACTAGCTAGCTACCGGTAACGTTACCGGACGCTACCGATAGTCAGCTTGCCTAGCAGCATTCAAACAACTAGCCAGCAACGTCAGCAACTAGCTAGCAACGTTACCGGGTGGAAGATAGCTAGTTAGCTAGCTAGCTAATGTTACGTTCGCTAACGTTAGTTGCTTGAATGAAAACCACAGCAGAGCTAGACAAAACTATTGGAAATACTATTGGAAATACACTGAAGATACTCACTCTTTATGCCCCCCAGTCCAGGATAATAGTGCAGGTAGCAGGTTGACGCTCTCTCGAGTCTGGTCTGCCTGGTGCGGTGAACTGACCCTGACCCGTGAGTGTGAAGCCAGTCTCTTCTGACGTCATGTCTGGTGAAGCCAGACAGATGGCAGGTGCGGGTCACGTGAGGACGCGATATCGTTCAAACTTTTAGAAAAAGTAAAGTAGTATAAAAATAGAAGAACGACTTTATTTGAGATTTATTTTGTAATGCTTGTGAATTGGCTGCATCATGTTTTTTGTTTTAAATTTTACTGTGACAAAAAGGTTGAAATGACTCCTGTCTACAGAGTGCCGCCGGATCTCAGCTCCGGTTGACTTGGGGGAGGAGGAGGGGAAGTGCCGGTGTCGGGATCCGGGGAGCTCCGGCCCACTTTAATCACTGGTGGTGACGATGTGGTGCTCAACCCCATGTTTGGTCGTAGATGACGCAAATGTGGGCTGAGTGAGGTCAGGGAACTCGGAGAGAAGATGGAGAACCACGTCCTCGTTGGAGAGCATGCTGGACAGCCTGACGGAGCCTGTATCGCTGAGTGCACACGCGTGTGAAGCGAAGGTGACGGCGTCAATCAGGCGTCGATTCCTGACGTCCACCAGCAGCCCGTGAGCACAAAGGAAATCTGCACCGAGGAGGGGAAATGCCACGTCGGCAGTGACAAAACCCCAGCTGAACCGCTGTCCGTTAAAACACGTCAGTGTGCCTCGTGCCCTACGTAGGGATAGAGCTGCCGTTAGCAGCTTCCACGGGAGGGCCGTGAGCGCCCGACAGGGCGTCCACACTCCATGCAGGTACGACACTCCTCTGCGCCCCAGTGTCGCCTAGGAAACGCCGCCCCGAGATGGAGTCTTGCAGGAAAAGTAGCCTGTTGTCCTCCACGCCGACGCCCATGGCCACTAGTGAGCGCCGGCCTTGGCGTTTCCCGACGAGCTGAAAGTGCACGGGGAGGTGCACTTTTTCGCCTTGGCCCCGAACTTTGCAGGGTAAAAGCACAGGCCGGGCTCCTGTCGCCGACCGGGGGTTGCCGCGGCGACCACCATGGAGTCACCAGGTGGTGGCGTGTGGGGGTGGGCAGGGGTGAGCGCGGACCCGCAGTGCTGCTGTTGGCTGGCCAGGAAGAACTTGTCAGCTTCTTCAGCTAGCTTGCGGCAATCGGTAATGCTGGTGTTAGCCAAAGCGGCCCGCACCTGAGCAGGCAGGTGTCACAGAAACAGTTGGACAAAGAGGAAATCCGGTGTGTGCGCCGGTCCCAGCAGATTCAGCATCGTGTCCATGAGCTCGGATGGCCTGCTGTCACCCAAGCCTTGCAGAGAAAAGAGGCGGTGGGCCCTCTCGGCGTCGGACAGTTCAAAACTCTTCAAGAGGTGGTCTTTGAGCCCCTTGTATTTGTCTGCCGCCGGAGGATTTGTAAGGAGACTCACCACTCTAGTTGCAGTCGAACACCCGAGTGCCGATACCACATAGTAGTATTTAGTAACACCATCCGTTATTTTGCGGATAGCAAACTGCGCCTCCGCCTGGGCGAACCATGTCGTTGCCGATGACTCCCAGAACTCTGGCAGTTTGAGAGAAACCGTGTTGATTTCATCAACCATGTTCGTTTGAAGGATTGTCTCTGATAACTACCAAGAGACAAACGTCGGGGTCACCAGTGTAGAGGAGCTCAAGCAGGAGTCGTGACAACTTTTCTCTTTCGGCTACACAACATGCACCATTTATTCCTTCCACCATTACAACAACAAAAACCCGCGCAGCGGAAGTGTGTCACTGTAAACCCGAACCGAGAAAACAGCAGCTGCAAACCAACGTTCCTACCAGCTCAATAAGGGGAATTATGTATCCCCATAACCACTACACCAGACTCTTTTAATTTATGTCTTTCATATGTGATAAAAGTTTGAAAAAAAACTCATAATAAACACCATTCAGAGATGGGCGCTCATAATGATAAAACGTAAAGCATTAAGCCACGCCCACAGCCATCATTAAAACACCATCGTAGTGTAAAACACAATTCAAACCCATTTGTGAATTAAATTAACAACAGGCAACAACTCTAACACTGCTAACACCTGCTTCCAGCAGCAGCATCGACACACACCGAGACACTGGACCAAATCCATCTGTATGATATGATCTCTCCAGAAAAACCAATAATACCACTGTACTGAGATGACAAACTTTACATCCAACTCCCAGAAAAGTGAATCAGTTCATTTGGACCAGGGATGGGCAACATGGTCCAAAAAGGGTGGTGTGGGAGCAGGTCTTTGTTCCAACCAAGCACTTACACACCTGACTCTATTAGTCAACCTTTGCTAAGGACCATGATTTGTAGACTCAGATGTGTAACTGCTTGGTTGGAACAAAGACCTGCACCCTCACTGCCTTTTCTGGACCATGTTGCCCGTCCCTGGTCTGGACACAACGTTTCTGAGAGAAACGTTTCATCACTCATCTAAGTTACCTCTTCAGTCTCTACTTACTGCAGGTATCCCCACCATTGGTCAACAGTCAGTTGAGACTGAAGAGGTCACTTAGATGAGTGATGAAATGTTTCTTCCAGAAAACGTTGTGTCCAGGTGAACTGACTCAACCTTCTGTGACTTCCTTACCTGGATTATTGAGCAGGCATAAATAATATTAATAACAATAACAACAACAACAACAATAATAATAACAATAATGGATTATATTTATATAGCCCTTTTCTAGACACCCAAAGTGCTTCACAGTGAAGGGGGTAACTCACTTCAACCACCACCAATGTGTAGCACCACCTGGGTGATACACGGCAGCCATTTTGCCCCAGAACGCTCACCACACATCATCTTGAGGTGGAGAGGGAGGAATCATTGAGCCAATTACATGGGGGATGAATAGGTGGCCAAATGGAGAAAGCCAGGTTGGGAATTTTACCAGGACACCGGGGAACCCACTACTCTTGGTGATAAGTGCCATGGGATCTTTAATGACCACAGTGAGTCAGGATCTCGGTTTAACATCTCATCTGAAGGACGTCATCTCCTACAGCACAGTGTCCCCGTCACTGCACTGGGGCATTGGGGTTTGACATTTGTTGTTTTTATTAGGACCAGAGGGAAGACTGCCCTCTACTGGCCCACAAACACTACTTCCGGCAGCCACTCAGTTTTCCCGGGAGGTCTCTAATCCAAGTCCTAGGCAAGCCCACACCTGCCTAGCTTCTGTCATTTGGTAGAGCCAGGGTACGTGTTGGTATGGCTGCCGGCACAAAAACATTTACATCCAACTCAAACGTCATCCATCCACCCATCTGTCCATACATCCATCTGTCATCCATCCATCCATCCATCCATCCATCCATCCATCCATCCATCCATCCATCCATCCATTTGTCGATTCATTCATCCATCTGTCTATCCATCTGTCCTTCCATCCATCTGTCCATCCATGTAAGCTCATAACAATGGCATGAATACTATGGCAGACTGATAATAATGTCTCAGGTTTCTCATCTTTGAAAAACATCAACACACTGTCTTTGGTCCCATTCAGTTTTCAGTACCATGACATTAAACCAAACACACACAGACTGATTTCACTGTCTGAACACAGAAAAGAAAATGCCAGCTGGATAAAAAAACAAACAATTAAAAACCATAAATATGAAAACATAATTCTAATGTGTACCTCAACAGTAATGCAGAAACACTGTTGGTCTTATTCTGCCTGCCTGTCTGTCTGTCTGCCCGTCTGCTTGTCCATCCGCCCACCCGTCTGTCTGCCTGCCCATCTGTCTGTCTGCCTGCCTGTCCGTCCGTCCATCCATCCATCCGCCCGCCCGTCTGTCTGCCCACCTGCCCGTCTGTCTGTCTGCACATTTGTCTGTCTGGCCGCCCGCCCATCTGTCTGTCTGTCTGCCCATCTGTCTGTCTGTCCGCCTGTCCATTTGTCAGTCTGTCTGCCCGCCTGTCTTTCTGTCTGTCTGCCTGCCCGCCCGTCTGTCTGTCTGCCTGTCTGTCCACCTGCTTGCCCATCTGTCTGTCTGTCCACCTGCCTGTCTGCCTGTCCACCAGCCTGCCTTCCTGTCTACGTCTTGCTCCCATCATAAATCTGTTTGTCATGTGTTGTGTCTCTCTGTCATGTTGTGATGCCACACCGCTCATTTGTGAAGTGAGGAACAACAATAACAGCAGCAGTAATCATGGTCATGTGATACTGTAGCGAATTTGGGGGCAGCCCGGCCGGACCGTCACAACCGGGACGCGAACTCGGATCTCCCGCACCGCGGGCGACAACGTTAACCAGTCGACTAAAGGGTCCCACCCTTAGCCAAGGGCTACCGTGTCTACTTATTCGTATACGTTACACTACTGACACAGATCATGACATCATCAGCTGGAATCACAATAACGCTGATTATAAGCTGGACAGTAGTCATGGTAACGGGATGAGCACTGCGTCATGGCATGACTAGTAATAATGATAATAGTAAGAGTACTGGGTGTATTTGTACCTGCTGTCAAGCTGACGGGCAGCAGCAGTCTGAACAGCAGACCCACCACCAGTTCAGAAACCATCCTGCTCCAATCCGGACTGGCTCCGGTAGGCTCTCTGCTGGCTTTGAAGCTTCAGCTGGATTTGGTTCTTTAGGACTTCACGGTGTTGCCATTCGGTCCAGGTTCAGGAGGGCTGCTGGTTCGGTGCCATGCTCCTACAGAACCAAGGTCCAAACATGAGTGAACGTTTGTTCTGTGAGAACTCCTGACGGATGACACTTATCTTGAACAAACAACAACGAGAGGACAAACCAACACAGACCATCACAGACCAACACAGAACAGACCGAACACAGCCCAACACAGAGCAACACAGACCATCACAGACCAACACAGAACAGACCAACACAGACCGAACACTGCTCAACACAGACCAACACAGAACAGACCAACACAGACCGAACACAGCCCAACACAGACCAACACAGAACAGAGCAACACGGACTGAACACATCCCAACACAGCGCAACACAGACCATCACAGACCAACATAGAACAGACCAACACAGGCCGAACACAGAGCAACACAGCCCAACACAGACCATCACAGACCAACACAGAACAGACCAACACAGACCGAACACAGCCCAACACAGACCAACACAGAACAGAGCAACACGGACTGAACACATCCCAACACAGCGCAACACAGACCATCACAGACCAACATAGAACAGACCGAACACAGCCCAACACAGAGCAACACAGACCATCACAGACCAACACAGAACAGACAAACACAGACCGAACACTGCCCTACACAGACCAAAACAGAACAGACCAACACAGACCGAACACAGACCAACACAGAGCAACACAGAACAGAGCAACACGGACCGAACACATCCCAACACATCCCAACACAGCCCAACACAGGGCAACACAGACCAACATAGAACAGCCGAACACAGACCAACACAGAACAGAGCAACACAGACCATCACAGCCCAACACAGAGCAACACAGAGCAACACAGACCATCACAGACCAACATAGAACGGCCCAACACAAACCTAACACAGAGCAACACAGCCCAACACAGACCGAACACAGACCAACACAGAGCAACACGGACCATCACAGACCAACATAGAACAGACCAACACAGACCGAACACAGACCAACACAGACCATCACAGACCAACATAGAACAGACCAACACCGACCGAACACAGACCAACACAGAGCAACACAGACCATCACAGACCAACATAGAACAGACCAACACAGACCGAACACGAACCAACACAGAGCAACACAGACCATCATAGACCAACATAGAACAGACCAACACAGACCGAACACAGAGCAACACAGACCAACACAGAACAGACCAACACAGAACAGAGCAACACGGACCGAACACATCCCAACACAGCCCAACACAGCCCAACACAGACCAACACAGACCAACATAGAACAGCCCAACACAGACCAACACAGAACAGAGCAACACAGACCAAACACAGAACAGAGCAACACAGACCATCACAGCCCAACACAGAGCAAAACAGACCAAGATAGAAGGACCCAACACAAACCTAACACAGAGCAACACAGACCAACACAGACCGAACACAGACCATCACAGACCAACATAGAACAGACCAACACAGAACAGACTAACACAGACCGAACACAGACCAACACAGAACAGACCAACACAGACCGAACACAGACCATCACAGACCAACATAGAACAGACCAACACAGACCAACATAGAACAGACCAACACATACCGAACACAGACCAACACAGACCAACACAGAACAGACCAACACAGACCAACACAGAGCAACACAGACCATCACAGACCAACATAGAACAGAACAACACAGACCGAACACAGACCAACACAGAGCAACACAGACCATCACAGACCAACATAGAACAGACCAACACAGACCGAACACAGAACAGACTAAAACAGAACAGGGCAACACTGACCGAACACATCCCAACACAGTGCAACACAGAGCAACACAGACCATCACAGACCAACATAGAACAGCCCAACACAGACCAACACAGAACAGAGCAACACAGACCAAACACAGAACAGAGCAACACAGACCATCACAGCCCAACACAGAGCAACACAGAGCAACACAGACCATCACAGACCAACATAGAACGGCCCAACACAAACCTAACACAGAGCAACACAGACCAACACAGAACAGACCAACACAGACCGAACACAGACCATCACAGACCAACACAGACCGAACACAGACCAACACAGACCAACACAGAACAGACCAACACAGACCGAACACAGACCAACACAGAGCAACACAGACCATCACAGACCAACACAGACCGAACACAGACCAAAACAGACCAACACAGAACAGACCAACACAGACCGAACACAGACCAACACAGACCAACACAGAACAGACCAACACAGACCGAACACAGACCAACACAGAGCAACACAGACCATCACAGACCAACATAGAACAGACCAACACAGACCGAACACAGCCCAACACAGACCAACACAGAACAGACCAACACCGACCGAACACAGACCAACACAGACCGAACACAGACCAACACAGAACAGACCAACACAGACCGAACACCGCCCAACACCGCCCAACACAGACCATCACAGACCAACATAGAACAGACCAACACAGACCGAACACAGCCCGACACAGAACAGCCCAACACAGACCATCACAGACCAACACAGAACAGACCAACACAGACCATCACAGACCAACATAGAACAGACCAACACAGACCATCACAGACCAACATAGAACAGACCAACACAGACCGAACACAGCCCAACACAGAACAGACAAACACAGACCATCACAGACCAACAGAGACCAAACACAGACCCAACACAGACCATCACAGACCAACATAGAACAGCCCAACACAGACCGAACACAGAGCAACACAGAACAGAGCAACACAGACCACCACAGACCAACATAGAACAGCACAACACAGACCGAACACAGAGCAACACAGAACAGACCAACACAGACCAACACAGACCAACACAGACCAACATAGAACAGCCCAACACAGACCTAACACAGCCCAACACAGAACAGACCATCACAGACCAACACAGAACGGACCATCACAGAGCAACACAGAACAGAGCAACACAGAACAGAGCAACACAGACCAACACAGACCAACATAGAACAGCCCAACACAGACCGAACACAGACCAACACAGAACAGACCATCACAGAGCAACACAGAACAGACCATCACAGAGCAACACAGAACAGACCATCACAGAGCAACACAGAACTGAGCAACACAGAAAAGAGCAACACAGACCGAACACAGACTGAACACAGAACAGAGCATCACAGAGCAACACAGACAGACCGAACACAGACCGAACACAGAGCAACACAGACTGAACACAGAACAGACCATCACAGAGCAACACAGACAGACCGAACACAGACTGAACACAGAACAGTGCATCACAGAGCAACACAGACAGACCGAACACAGACCGAACACAGACCAACACAGACCGAACACAGACGCAACACAGAACAGAGCATCACAGACCGACACAACCCGAACACAGACCGAACACAGACCGAACACAGACCAACACAGAACAGACCAACACAGACCGAACACAGACCGAACACAGACCAACACAGAACAGAGCAACACAGAGCAACACAGAACAGACCATCACAGAGCAACACAGAACAGACCATCACAGAGCAACACAGAACTGAGCAACACAGAACAGAGCAACACAGACCGAACACAGACTGAACACAGAACAGAGCATCACAGAGCAACACAGACAGACCGAACACAGACCGAACACAGACAGAACATAGAGCAACACAGACTGAACACAGAACAGACCATCACAGAGCAACACAGACAGACTGAACACAGAACAGAGCATCACAGAGCAACACAGACAGACCGAACACAGACCGAACACAGACCAACACAGACCGAACACAGACGGAACACAGAACAGAGCATCACAGACCGAACACAGCCCGAACACAGACCGAACACAGACCGAACACAGACCAACACAGAACAGACCATCACAGACCGAACACAGACCGAACACAGACCAACACAGAACAGAGCAACACAGAGCAACACAGAACAGACCATCACAGAGCAACACAGAACTGAGCAACACAGAAAAGAGCAACACAGACCGAACACAGACTGAACACAGAACAGAGCATCACAGAGCAACACAGACAGACCGAACACAGACCGAACACCGACCGAACACAGAGCAACACAGAACAGAGCAACACAGACCGAACACAGACCAACACAGAACAGACCATCACAGAGCAACACAGAACAGAGCAACACAGACCGAACACAGACTGTACACAGAACAGAGCATCACAGAGCAACACAGAACAGACCATCACAGAGCAACACAGAGCTGAGCAACACAGAACAGAGCAACACAGACCGAACACAGACTGAACACAGAACAGAGCATCAAAGAGTAACACAGACAGACCGAACACAGACCAAACACAGAGCAACACAGAACAGAGCAACACAGACCGAACACAGACCAACACAGAACAGACCATCACAGAGCAACACAGAACAGAGCAACACAGAACAGAGCAACACAGACCGAACACAGACTGAACACAGAACAGAGCATCACAGACCGAACACAGACCAACACAGAACAGACCATCACAGAGCAACACAGAACAGAGCAACACAGACCGAACACAGACCAACACAGAACAGAGCAACACAGACCGAACACAGACTGAACACAGAACAGACCATCACAGAGCAACACAGAGCAACACAGAACAGACCGAACACAGACCAAACACAGACCAACACAGAACAGAGCAACACAGACCGAACACAGACTGAACACAGAACAGACCATCACAGACCAACACAGACAGACCGAACACAGACCGAACACAGACCAACACAGAACAGAACAACACAGACCAACACAGACCGAACACAGACCAATACAGAACAGAGCAACACAGACCAACACAGAACAGACCATCACAGAGCAACACAGAACAGACCATCACAGAGCAACACAGAACTGAGCAACACAGAACAGAGCAACACAGACCGAACACAGACTGAACACAGAACAGAGCATCACAGAGCAACACAGACAGACCGAACACAGACCGAACACAGAGCAGCACAGAACAGAGCATCACAGACCGAACACAGAGCAACACAGAACAGAGCAACACAGACCGAACACAGACTGAACACAGAAAAGAGCATCACAGAGCAACACAGAACAGAGCAACACAGACCGAACACAGAAAAGAGCAACACAGACCGAACACAGACCAACACAGAACAGACCATCACAGAGCAACACAGAACAGAGCAACACAGACCGAACACAGACCAACACAGAACAACACAGAACAGAGCAACACAGACCGAACACAGACCAACACAGAGCAGAGCAACACAGACCGAACACAGAACAGAGCAACACAGACCGAACACAGAACAGAGCAACACAGACCGAACACAGAACAGAGCAACACAGACCGAACACAGACCAACACAGAACAGACCATCACAGAGCAACACAGAACAGAGCAACACAGACCGAACACAGACCAACACAGAGCAACACAGAACAGAGCAACACAGACCGAACACAGACCAACACAGAGCAGAGCAACACAGACCGAACACAGAACAGAGCAACACAGACCGAACACATCCCAACACAGAACAGAGCAACACAGACCGAACACAGACTGAACACAGAACAGACCATCACAGACCAACACAGACAGACCGAACACAGACCAACACAGAACAGAACAACACAGACCAACACAGACCGAACACAGACCAACACAGAACAGAGCATCACAGAGCAATACAGAACAGAGCATCACAGAGCAACACAGAACTGAGCAACAAAGAAAAGAGCAACACAGACCGAACACAGACTGAACACAGAACAGAGCATCACAGAGCAACACAGACAGACCGAACACAGACCGAACACAGACCGAACACAGAGCAACACAGAACAGAGCAACACAGACCGAACACAGACCAACACAGAACAGAGCATCACAGAGCAACACAGAACAGAGCAACACAGACCGAACACAGAACAGAGCATCACAGAGCAACACAGAACAGAGCAACACAGACCGAACACAGAACAGAGCAACACAGAACAGAGCATCACAGAGCAACACAGACAGACCGAACACAGACCGAACACAGACCGAACACAGAGCAACACAGAACAGAGCAACACAGACCGAACACAGACCAACACAGAACAGACCATCACAGAGCAACACAGAACAGAGCAACACAGACCGAACACAGACTGAACACAGAACAGAGCATCACAGAGCAACACAGAACAGAGCAACACAGACCGAACACAGAACAGAGCAACACAGAGTGAACACAGACCAACACAGAGCAACACAGAACAGACCGAACACAGACCGACACAGAACAGAGCAACACAGACCGAACACAGAACAGAGCAACACAGAGCAACACAGAACAGAGCAACACAGAGCGAACACAGACCAACACAGAACAGAGCAACACAGACCAACACAGACCGAACACAGACCAACAGAGAACAGACCATCACAGAGCAACACAGAACAGACCATCACAGAGCAACACAGAACTGAGCAACACAGAACAGAGCAACACAGACCGAACACAGACTGAACACAGAACAGAGCATCACAGAGCAACACAGACAGACCGAACACAGACCGAACACAGAGCAACACAGATTGAACACAGAACAGACCATCACAGAGCAACACAGACAGACCGAACACAGACTGAACACAGAACAGTGCATCACAGAGCAACACAGACAGACCGAACACAGACCGAACACAGACCAACACAGACCGAACACAGACGGAACACAGAACAGAGCATCACAGACCGAACACAGCCCGAACACAGACCGAACACAGACCAACACAGAACAGACCATCACAGACCGAACACAGACCGAACACAGACCAACACAGAACAGAGCAACACAGAGCAACACAGAACAGACCATCACAGAGCAACACAGAACAGACCATCACAGAGCAACACAGAACTGAGCAACACAGAACAGAGCAACACAGACCGAACACAGACTGAACACAGAACAGAGCATCACAGAGCAACACAGACAGACCGAACACAGACCGAACACAGACAGAACATAGAGCAACACAGACTGAACACAGAACAGACCATCACAGAGCAACACAGACAGACTGAACACAGAACAGAGCATCACAGAGCAACACAGAACAGACCGAACACAGCCCGAACACAGACCGAACACAGACCGAACACAGACCAACACAGAACAGACCATCACAGACCGAACACAGACCGAACACAGACCAACACAGAACAGAGCAACACAGAACAGACCATCACAGAGCAACACAGAACTGAGCAACACAGAACAGACCAACACAGACCGAACACAGACTGAACACAGAACAGAGCATCACAGAGCAACACAGACAGACCGAACACAGACCGAACACAGACCGAACATAGAGCAACACAGACTGAACACAGAACAGACCATCACAGAGCAACACAGACAGACCGAACACAGACCGAACACAGACCGCACATAGAGCAACACAGACTGAACACAGAACAGACCATCACAGAGCAATACAGACAGACTGGACACAGAACAGAGCATCACAGAGCAACACAGACAGACCGAACACAGACCGAACACAGACAGAACATAGAGCAACACAGACTGAACACAGAACAGACCATCACAGAGCAACACAGACAGACTGAACACAGAACAGAGCATCACAGAGCAACACAGAACAGACCGAACACAGCCCGAACACAGACCGAACACAGACCGAACACAGACCAACACAGAACAGACCATCACAGACCGAACACAGACCAACACAGAACAGAGCAACACAGAACAGACCATCACAGAGCAACACAGAACTGAGCAACACAGAACAGAGCAACACAGACCGAACACAGACTGAACACAGAACAGAGCATCACAGAGCAACACAGACAGACCGAACACAGACCGAACACAGACCGAACACAGAGCAACACAGACTGAACACAGAACAGAGCATCACAGAGCAACACAGACAGACCGAACACAGACCGAACACAGACCGAACATAGAGCAACACAGACTGAACACAGAACAGACCATCACAGAGCAACACAGACAGACCGAACACAGACCGAACACAGACAGAACATAGAGCAACACAGACTGAACACAGAACAGACCATCACAGAGCAATACAGACAGACTGAACACAGAACAGAGCATCACAGAGCAACACAGACAGACCGAACACAGACCGAACACAGACTAACACAGACCG
>JAJHIY020000316.1:735000-785000 GCA_022114975.2 Lampris megalopsis
TCTAGCTCTGTAATTCACCTTTCGCAAAGTCCCGCCCCCCTTAGTTACTGTTGCTATGCCCGTCAAGCATTTCAGAACTATCCAGGAAGTAGCCGGAGAACACCCAAACATGAAGGGAGAGATCAGCGCATCGTGTGGGTAAAGGTAGCAGTAACAACACGTTAGCTATGCTAGCTGTCAGTAATAGCTAGTAGCCAGCTTAGCTCGGAGCAGGCAGGTATTTGTGTTGGTTCTGGACGGATGGAGCTGGCCACGGGGTGGGTCTGCTATACTGCCAGATCTATTGCCCACATTTCGCTTCTTGCGTTCTGGATTTGGGGAAGGGAAAGAGAATGACACCCCTCCAAACTGTTCACATAGTATCTAGTATCCGGTCTGCAGATCCCATAGGCCCACCGTTCCAGCAGTTTACTGTGCGTTGGAAAGCTTGACGGACCTTCCTCACATAGAAACCGTTGCTAAGGTAGGATTGGACAAGCACCGTTCTGGGGCGGTACTTTGCGAAAGGTCAATAGCTTGTCTTGCTGACATTAGGAGTGTGAGACAGGTTAGCCACCTGTCTGTCATGGCTGTCTGTTGCCTTCACATATCTGTTGTAGTAATCTTGTCTTCTTGCGCCCTCTGCCGGAGAGAGGAGCTGTTACTGATTCAGAGTCCGTCCATCCATCATCCATAATCCAGACCGCTTACCCTGCTCTCAGGGTCGCCCCCGGGGATGCTGGAGCCTGTCCCAGCAGTCACTGGGCGGCAGGCAGGGAGACACCCTGGACAGGCCGCCAGTCCATCACAGGGCCCACACACACACACACACACACACACACACACACACCTGGGGACAATGCAGTATGGCTGTTTCACCTGACCTGCATGTGTTTGGACTGTGGGAGGAAACCCACGCAGACACGGGGAAAGTCCCCACAGAGGAAGAGCCGGTTTCTTTACCAATAGACTTTACTGACTTTTGACTATTGATCAATCACTGACTTGTTTGATTTTTGTTCATATTTACACCAATTATATATACACAGGACTTCAGGTCCAAGTGTTCCATGAGAGCAAAACCCAACACTGTGTTTGCAAGTATATATATATATTCTACTACTATTACTTTCGGCTGCTCCCGTTAGGGGGCGCCACAACGGATCATCAATTTCCATCTCTTCCTGTCCTCCGCATCTTCCTCTGTCACACCAGCCACCTGCATGTCCTCCCTCACCACATCCATAAACCTCCTCTTTGGCCTTCCTCTTCTCCTCTTCCCTGGCAGCTCCATATTCAGCATCCTTCTCCCAGTATACCCAGCATCTCTCCTCCACACATGTCCACACCATCTCAGTCTTGTCTCTCTTGCTTTGTCTCCAAACCGTCCAACCTGAGCTGTCCCTCTAATATACTCCTTCCTAATCCTGTCCTTCTTCATCACTCCCAATGAAAATCTTATCATCTTCATCTCTGCCACCTCCAGCTCCTCCTCCTGTCTTTTCATCAGTACCACTGTCTCCAAACCATATAACATAGCTGGTCTCACAACCATCTGGTAAACCTTCCCTTTAACTCTTGCTGGTACCCTTCTGTCACACATCACTCCTGACACTCTTCTCCACCCACTCCACCCTGCCTGCACTCTCTCCTGCACCTCTTTACTGAACTCCCCGTTACTTTCGACAGTTGACCCCAAGTATTTAAACTCATATGCCTTTGTCACCTCCACTCCTTGCATCCTCACCATACCGCTGTCCTCCCTCTCATTCATGCACAGGTATTCCACCTTGCTCCTCCTGACTTTCATTCCTCTTCTTGCATCACATACTGATGACATCATCCTGCGAGGCACAAAGATTGTCATCCCTGCATCTCTTGAACACAGAGTGCTACAGCTAGCCCATGAAGGACACCAGGGCATTGTGAAGACAAAGACACTCCTCAGCTCAAAGGTATGGTTTCCTAACATTGACCTGAAAGCAGAACTCACTGTTAAGAACTGTCTAGCATGCCAGGCCAATACACCCATGGCACAGTCGGAACCTTTGAAGATGTCCGAACTACCAGTAGCCCCCTGGCATAACGTCAGTGCAGATTTCTATGGCCCACTCCCTACCGGAGAGTACCTGTTAGCTACCATAGACGACTACACACGCTACCCAGTAGTTGAAATTGTGAGATCCAATTCAGCCAACGCAGCAATCCCAGCCATAGATAAAAGGTTCTCCATGTGTGGAAATCCAAGAAACCTAAAAACAGACCATGGCCCTCATTTCAATAGTGAACAGTTCTCCAAGTTTGCTGGCCATCTAGGTTTCCACCACCAGAAAATAGCGCCCCTCTGGCCTCAAGGAACTGCAACAGCAGAATGCTTCATGTGCATGCTTGGAGAAGAGCCATCCGCATGGCAGAAACCCAGAGCATGCCATGGAAACAGAGACTCAACACGTTTCTCCGTGAGTACTGCTCCACACCACACAGCACCACTGAAGTGCCACCTGCAGAACTGATGTTCCAATGCAAAATCCACACCAAGATCCCCATGATCACCACGACCACTGGAAGTGACATTAAAATCAGAGAACGAGACAAGATGGCTAAAGCAAAGATGAAATCTGACTCAGATGCACGCCGTCATGCCAAGTCAAGCGCACTCACCTCTGGTGATACTGTGCTTCACCAACAACCCAAGCACAACAAGCTCACCCCTCCGTACAACAGTGAGCCTTACACCGTGTCAAAGGTCAAAGGCTCGATGGTCACAGCAACCAAAGATGGACATTCCATAACCAGAAACTCTTCTTTCTTTAAAAAGGTCAATGCTGAGATACAGGGCACCCAAACAGATCCTGACGAGGAGGATAGCGACACTGTTACTGTTGCAACACCGAGGCGTCCTTTCAGAAGCAGTCGCCAGCACCCGTCATATCTCCATCACTATGATGAAGGTGGTTACCTGTAGGCCATCAATGTGGCCAGATGAACGAGTTTAACTATATAGATGAAAACTGTTACATGTTTCAGACTGTTTATAATCAAGGCATTAATGGATTCATCTGAAGGACTCTAAATGACTGTTCTGTCTTCAAAGCCATTTACACTGGCTACACTATGAAGGTATCTTAATGATTGTGAATGTGTGTTATATCTTTGATACTGTTTGCACTCAGCACACCAATGAGTTTATTTGAACTTGAACTAAGACAATGTAGCGTTTGAATTTTAAATTGTATGTTGAGTTGTGATGAGAAGTAATATTGCTATTGCAGATAGTAAGTGCATCAGTTATATCCAAGATCCTATAACCTGATTGTGAAGACAATGGTGTTAATCTTTTTTTCTTTTTTTTTAAAGGGAGTGCTGTAATGTTTACAGATGTGTACAACATTACAGTGATTAATATTGCCATCATGTGCAGTCATACATTACGTGAGGCAGAACCCGGAAGTCAGTTAGCCAGACGGTAGTTCACAGTACGGCTGTATGCATTGAACCTGAGCTTCTCCAGTCAAGTTCTGCGTTTGTTTAATGAGTTATCTGCCCATTTGTATTACACACGAGAACATCACACCTTGGACAGGGCATTGACTTCCTCTGCGAAACTGTTGTGGTGGCAAACTTTGTGATAAAAAGAAAATAGTCTTGTCTCTCTGAGTAAGTTTAATTCACAGACAAAAGCACTTAAGTGGACTCAGTCTCGCCAAGGCAAGAGTGAGCCCTGAGCATTATTGACCTGATTTTTTTTATAGGGTGGGACAAACAACTTGCATATCAGGATGGAATGTGGTTTTCTGCTGACACCAGACAAAAGGAGTAGGTTCCTTTATCTGCAGGTGCAAGCTATTCTTTCTTTTGCCATGGGAAGGTCATGTGCTAGCCATCCTTGTTCTGTGAGAAAAGGCACTTCTTGTCTCAGAAAAGGCAGTTATTGTCTCAGTACCAAGGTTACAGCAGAACCTGTATACGTTTGTATTTTTCCATTGCACCGTTATACTGAGCTGACTTGAGAAGGACTGTTTCTGATTCGACGCACTCAGTGGCAGTCATACAAGAGGGGAGGCCACCCCGTAGAGAGACTGGTGAGTAGCCTTCACAAGCCCTTCCCAGCATGTGAATTGGCTTGGATCTGGAGTAGCAGGCTTAGCAACTGTCACTTGGCTGTAAAACACTCCTTTGCGTAACTCTCCACATTCAGCTTCATCAGTACAGGTGGGCTGGGCTGGCCAGTATTCTGGAGTCTGTCGCAGGAACTCGGGGCCCCGAGCCCAGCGGCTGATAGAAGCGAGGTCTGGTGTCTGAGTGGTAAAGGAAGAGTGTAAACACTCTCATCTGCCTGTTGTGGTAGAATACTGGCGGGCCCTTGGAGTGCCCAACCCAGCTCAGTGCAGACAGTCAATGGCCCCCTGGTGGTCTGCAGAGCACAAGACAAGCAGAGGTGATGAGGTGAGGGTGATCAGACCCAATCAGGATCATAGTTTTCACCCGGCTGAAGCTTTTGAGGGGAAGCCCCTGAAGATGGCTTGTAGCACCCAATAATGTAATAATTACCTGACAATGTAATAAAAATTTTCCACTTAACTTGGTCGAAAATGTAATAAAACACGATAATGTAATAACTTGACCAATATTGTAATAAAATCTCCTGACTGATATTGTAATACATTTTTTACTGATAATGTAATAACATTACATTATTGGGAATGTGTTACATTTTCAGGTGGATCATATTTTTTTTCCAAAACTGATAATGTAATATTTTGACAGCTAATGTAATAATGTAAAACACATGCTCCCCCCCCCCCCAGAAATGTAGTGTTCAAGTCTACAAGTCTACTACTGGGTACTTTTTACACCCCTGGTGATTCATTTCCTGTTAGCCTCACTTTGCGTTGAGAGTCGTACTGTCAAATGTCTGTGAGCGCACAGCCTAATAGTTCTGGGAAGCGCGGGGAAATAATACAACTGCTGAGCGCCTGTGAAGGCAACAAGGCTGATTTAAAAAATAACAAGTGTGGAATAGGCTATTGCAATTCGTTCAATTATGCCATCTACTGGTGCAGAATTGCAATAGCCTATACCACAATTATTATTATTTTTAAATATGATATGGTAGAGACAGGAATATGTTTAATTCTATAAATACGCTATGTTGAGTAAGAAGCCAGACTTAACTGTACCTGTTTTATCGTATATATGTTTATTTTGTTATAATAGCCCACAGAACAGAATGTTGAACTCAACATGACATGACAGGGCAAGTCAAGCTAATCAAAACAGCCATTTAGGCTACAGTAACTTCTCCTCAACTAATCTCCTCAACAACGATCGTAAATGTAACCTGTACAGTGTAATGTGGCTTTAAACAGTCATTTTTATACCTTTAACAGTGAATGACTTTAAAGTCATTTTTATACCTTTATCAGAGAATGACTTTAAACAGTATCCATATTCATCGCTCTCGCCTTGTCCCTTCTCTACTTGAGCCTTCCATACTCTATAATAGAATAGAAAACTCACCCATCAGATCTATTTCCAGTATATATATCTTTCACTTGACATCTACCAAATTTGAGATTTTTAAGCAGAAGCCACACTTTCATCCATTCTGAGTGTTTAGAGAAGAACTGTTTGAGTCGAAGTGCCAAGCCGCTATTTCGACCAGATGCTTTGTATAGTTTCATCATACTGATGGTAGGTTCATTTTCCTGGTCCAATTTCAGACTGGTAGCCAATGCATCTTGCACAAAGATCCAAGGTAGGAAAGGTCTGGATAGATGTCGGAAAAGACGAGAAACCCTATTGAGTGTTCCTAACATGCTCATGTCCATCTCAAGGGTGAGCTTGATAATTAGTTCCAGAATTTCCTCAGGGAGGGTGACCGGGATGCTATGTCAGGATTGTCCACATTGACGGGAGATTCAGGGGCACTAACCAAAGGAATGTCAAGAGTAGAACCACCATTAACTTCTAATTCACATACTGGCCTTGGTGCAGTGCGTCTACTTGCTGGGATCATTTGCAATACTCTCTATGTAGGAACTGACCACTAAGGCTGACATAGTGATCCCATGCCCTCCTGCAATATGGCCAGAACTAATATGGGTAAGTCCTCACGGTATCCTTCAGTGGGTGAAAAAATTGAGGTAGTGCCCATGCCAAGAGTTGAAACAATCAAAAACTGAATGTTGAATATTTGAGCAGCTCAATAGAGAGTGATGTGATCTCCAAAGGCCCCAACCTCACCCATATGGCTTGTGTAGTCATTCCAATTACCACCATCTACAAAGCAAGATAATGATGCACCATCAGCAGCAAAAGGATTTGCAACCAAATCGGATACAATCTCCTCTCTTAGAGTTGCAGGTGACCAAAAGATTCCCAGTTCTGCTAACTGGTCAGCCATAGCTGCAAACTGGCAGTTCCCATCTGGGAGAGGATCAAGCTTCGCTGTCATTTCAGAAGAAATTAATAATTGGACATGCTCTGTGTGGGTATTGGCAAAGAGGAAGGTTTTTCTTGTGGGTATGTTCAACTGATGAAAAGGTTTCCTTCTGCTTTTTTCCTAATCACGTGTGATACTGGTGATGTCAGCCACTGAAAACCATCTCTACTTGGAGCCATTTTGTGTTTGATATTGTACGTTGTACTTGGACAACCGCAAATTTCTTTTGACAATGGTGCGTACTTCTTGGTGACATGATGCTTAGTGTCCTTTACTTTTACCAAAATCTCTTCACCGATACGGTATATTGACACAGTTGTGGATCCTGAGGCTTTGAGGATTAGTCTATTCATGCATTTCTTGTTTGCTCGACGAGCTCTTTGCCTAATCATTGATCTTCTCCTGTCAAATGATTGTCGTTGTCTCATGGGAGGTAAAGTGCTACTGAAATCACCTGGATGGATCTCTCTTTCCACCTCTGTGAGATCACAGTCCAGAGGTTGCATGACATTGTTACTCTTTCTGCGATAATAGACCTCAAAAGGTGAAGCCCAGTGCAGGGTCTTCTTGGGGTCCTCATTCAGTACTTTGGCATAAGCTGGCAAATGACTTACCCAATTTACTACTTCTCACTATAGGTTTAGCAGGATATACAATATCTTTTTGAAAAATTCACGACAAACAGACATTTTGGGGACATTTAAAAAAAAAATCCTCCCCCAGACCCCCCTAGTAAAGGCTCGGCCCCCCTATCCATAAATCTCTAGTGATGCTCCTGACTGAAAAGCTCCTTAATGGCCACAAGTTCACATTTACCATCTTTAAAGACATATATGAAGCTTCAGAAAGATCTTAATGTGATTTATCACCTTGGAAACCTGCGACGCATCCTTTAATTTTCATTCACCTACTAACTGTATGTTGGAAGACAGTACACACTTGTAGGAAGTAGGAGAGAGTATACACATGAATGAAGTAGGAGAGTACAAACATGAAGGACGTAGGACACAGTACACACCTGTAGGAAGTAGGAGAGAGCACATGCATGAAAGAAGTAGGAGACAGCACACACATGAAGTAGGAGACCGTACACACAAGAAGGAAGTAGGAGACAGTACACATATGAAGTAAACACATGAAGAAAGAGAGCACACATGGAGCAAGTAGGAGACAGCACACACATGGAGGAAGTAGGAGACAGTACACACATGAAGGAAGTAGGAGACAGTACATACATGGAGCAAGTAGGAGACAGCACACACATGGAGGAAGTAGGAAACAGACCACACACATGAAGGAAGTAGGAGACAGCACACACATGAAGGAAGTAGGAGACAGCACACACATGGAGGAAGTAGGAGACAGCACACACATGAAGGAAGTAGGAGACAGCACACACATGGAGGAAGTAGGAGACAGCACACACATGAAGGAAGTAGGAGACAGCACACACATGGAGGAAGTAGGAGACAGCACACACATGAAGGAAGTAGGAGACAGCACACACATGGAGGAAGTAGGAGACAGCACACACATGGAGCAGGTAGGAGACAGCACACACATGAAGGAAGTAGGACACAGTACACACATGAAGGAAGTAGGAGACAGTACATACATGGAGGAAGTAGGAGACAGCACACACATGGAGGAAGTAGGAGACAGCACACACATGAAGGAAGTAGGAGACAGACCACACATGGAGGAAGTAGGAAACAGACCACACACATGAAGGAAGTAGGAGACAGCACACACATGAAGGAAGTAGGAGACAGTACACACATGAAGGAAGTAGGAGACAGCACACACATGAAGGAAGTAGGAGACAGTACACACATGAAGGAAGTAGGAGACAGCACACACATGGAGGAAGTAGGAGACAGCACACACATGGAGGAAGTAGGAGACAGCACACACATGAAGGAAGTAGGAGACAGCACACACATGGAGGAAGTAGGAGACAGCACACACATGGAGCAAGTAGGAGACAGCACACACATGAAGGAAGTAGGAGACAGTACACACATGAAGGAAGTAGGAGACAGTACATACATGGAGGAAGTAGGAGACAGCACACACATGGAGGAAGTAGGAGACAGCACACACATGAAGGAAGTAGGAGACAGCACACACATGGAGGAAGTAGGAGACAGTACACACATGAAGGAAGTAGGAGACAGTACACACATGAAGGAAGTAGGAGAGAGCACACACATGAAGGAAGTAGGAGACAGCACACACATGGAGGAAGTAGGAGACAGCACACACATGGAGCAAGTAGGAGACAGTACACACATGAAGGAAGTAGGAGACAGTACACACATGAAGGAAGTAGGAAACAGCACACACATGGAGCAAGTAGGAGACAGCACACACATGGAGGAAGTAGGAGACAGCACACACATGAAGGAAGTAGGAAACAGCACACACATGAAGGAAGTAGGAGACAGTACATACATGGAGGAAGTAGGAGACAGCACACACATGAAGAAGGAGACAGCACACACATGAAGGAAGTAGGAGACAGCACACACATGGAGGAAGTAGGAGACAGTACACACATGGAGGAAGTAGGAGACAGTACACAAATGGAGGAAGTAGGAGACAGTACACACATGGAGGAAGTAGGAGACAGCACACACATGGAGGAAGTAGGAGACAGTACACAAATGGAGGAAGTAGGAGACAGCACACACATGAAGGAAGTAGGAGACAGACCACACACATGGAGGAAGTAGGAGACAGCACACACATGGAGCAAGTAGGAGACAGTACACACATGAAGGAAGTAGGAGACAGTACACACATGAAGGAAGTAGGAGACAGTACACACATGGAGGAAGTAGGAGACAGTACACACATGGAGGAAGTAGGAGACAGCACACACATGGAGGAAGTAGGAGACAGTACACACATGAATTAGGAGACAGCACAAACATGAAGGAAGTAGGAGACAGCACACACATGAAGGAAGTAGGAGACAGTACACACATGGAGGAAGTAGGAGACAGACCACACACATGGAGGAAGTAGGAGACAGCACACACATGGAGGAAGTAGGAGACAGTACACACATGAAGTAGGAGACAGCACACACATGGAGGAAGTAGGAGACAGTACACACATGAAGGAAGTGGGAGACAGTACACACATGGAGGAAGTAGGAGACAGTACACACATGGAGGAAGTAGGAGACAGCACACACATGAAGGAAGTAGGAGACAGCACACACATGAAGGAAGTAGGAGACAGTACACACATGGAGGAAGTAGGAGACAGTACACACATGAAGTAGGAGACAGCACACACATGAAGGAAGTAGGAGACAGTACACACATGGAGGAAGTAGGAGACAGTACACACATGGAGGAAGTAGGAGACAGTACACACATGGAGGAAGTAGGAGACAGTACACACATGGAGGAAGTAGGAGACAGTACACACATGGAGGAAGTAGGAGACAGTACACACATGGAGGAAGTGGGAGACAGTACACACATGAAGGAAGTAGGAGACAGTACACACATGGAGGAAGTAGGAGACAGCACACACATGGAGGAAATAGGAGACAGTACACACATGAAGTAGGAGACAGCACACACATGAAGGAAGTAGGAGGCAGCACACACATGAAGGAAGTAGGAGACAGTACACACATGGAGGAAGTAGGAGACAGCACACACATGGAGGAAGTAGGAGACAGTACACACATGGAGGAAGCAGGAGACAGTACACACATGGAGGAAGTAGGAGACAGCACACACATGAAGGAAGTAGGAGACAGTACACACATGGAGGAAGTAGGAGACAGTACACACATGAAGGAAGTAGGAGACAGTACACACATGAAGTAGGAGACAGTACACACATGGAGGAAGTAGGAGACAGCACACACATGAATTAGGAGACAGTACACACATGGAGGAAGTAGGAGACAGTACACACATGGAGGAAGTAGGAGACAGTACACACATGAAGGAAGTAGGAGACAGTAGACACATGAAGGAAGTAGGAGACAGCACACACATGGAGGAAGTAGGAGACAGTAGACACATGAAGGAAGTAGGAGACAGCACACACATGGAGGAAGTAGGAGACAGTACACACATGGAGGAAGTAGGAGACAGCACACACATGGAGGAAGTAGGAGACAGTACACACATGGAGGAAGTAGGAGACAGCACACACATGGATGAAGTAGGAGACAGCACACACATGGAAGAAGTAGGAGACAGCACACACATGGAGGAAGAAGGAGACAGTACACACATGGAGGAAGTAGGAGACAGTACACACATGAAGTAGGAGACAGTACACACATGGAGGAAGTAGGAGACAGTACACACATGGAGGAAGTAGGAGACAGTACACACATGAAGTAGGAGACAGCACACACATGAAGGAAGTAGGAGACAGTAGACACATGAAGGAAGTAGGAGACAGCACACACATGAAGTAGGAGACAGTACACACATGGAGGAAGTAGGAGACAGTACACACATGGAGGAAGTAGGAGACAGTACACACATGGAGGAAGTAGGAGACAGCACACACATGGAGGAAGTAGGAGACAGCACACACATGAAGTAGGAGACAAGACACACACATGAAGTAGGAGACAGACCACACATGAAGGAAGTAGGAGACAGCACACACATGGAGGAAGTAGGAGACAGTAGACACATGAAGGAAGTAGGAGACAGCACACACATGGAGGAAGTAGGAGACAGCACACACATGGAGGAAGTAGGAGACAGTACACACATGAAGTAGGAGACAGCACACACATGAAGGAAGTAGGAGACAGTTCACACATGGAGGAAGTAGGAGACAGTACATACATGGAGGAAGTAGGAGACAGCACACACATGGAGGAAGTAGGAGACAGTAGACACATGAAGGAAGTAGGAGACAGTTCACACATGGAGGAAGTAGGAGACAGTACACACATGGAGGAAGTAGGAGACAGCACACACATGAAGTAGGAGACAGCACACACATGAAGGAAGTAGGAGACAGCACACACATGGAGGAAGTAGGAGACAGCACAAACATGAAGGAAGTAGGAGACAGCACACACATGGAGGAAGTAGGAGACAGTACACACATGAAGGAAGTAGGAGACAGCACACACATGGAGGAAGTAGGAGACAGCACACACATGGAGGAAGTAGGAGACAGCACACACATGAAGGAAGTAGGAGACAGTACACACATGAAGGAAGTAGGAGACAGTACACACATGGAGGAAGTAGGAGACAGCACACACATGGAGGAAGAAGGAGACAGCACACACATGGAGGAAGTAGGAGACAGCACACACATGGAGGAAGTAGGAGACAGTACACACATGAAGTAGGAGACAGCACACACATGGAGGAATTAGGAGACAGCACACACATGAAGTAGGAGACAGTACACACATGGAGGAAGTAGGAGACAGTACACACATGGAGGAAGTAGGAGACAGTACACACATGAAGTAGGAGACAGTACACACATGGAGGAAGTAGGAGACAGTACACACATGGAGGAAGTAGGAGACAGTACACACATGGAGGAAGTAGGAGACAGCACACACATGAAGGAAGTAGGAGACAGCACACACATGGAGCAAGTAGGAGACAGTACACACATGAAGGAAGTAGGAGACAGTACACACATGGAGGAAGTAGGAGACAGTACACACATGGAGGAAGTAGGAGACAGTACACACATGGAGGAAGTAGGAGACAGTACACACATGGAGGAAGTAGGAGACAGCACACACATGAAGGAAGTAGGAGACAGACCACACACATGGAGGAAGTAGGAGACAGCACACACATGGAGCAAGTAGGAGACAGTACACACATGAAGGAAGTAGGAGACAGTACACACATGGAGGAAGTAGGAGACAGTACACACATGGAGGAAGTAGGAGACAGTACACACATGGAGGAAGTAGGAGACAGTACACACATGGAGGAAGTAGGAGACAGTACACACATGGAGGAAGTAGGAGACAGCACACACATGAAGGAAGTAGGAGACAGACCACACACATGGAGGAAGTAGGAGACAGCACACACATGGAGCAAGTAGGAGACAGTACACACATGAAGGAAGTAGGAGACAGTACACACATGAAGGAAGTAGGAGACAGTACACACATGGAGGAAGTAGGAGACAGTACACACATGGAGGAAGTAGGAGACAGCACACACATGGAGGAAGTAGGAGACAGTACACACATGAAGTAGGAGACAGCACACACATGAAGTAGGAGACAGTACACACATGGAGGAAGTAGGAGACAGCACACACATGAATTAGGAGACAGTACACACATGGAGGAAGTAGGAGACAGTACACACATGAAGTAGGAGACAGCACACACATGAAGGAAGTAGGAGACAGTAGACACATGAAGGAAGTAGGAGACAGCACACACATGGAGGAAGTAGGAGACAGCACACACATGGAGGAAGTAGGAGACAGCACACACATGGAGGAAGTAGGAGACAGCACACACATGGAGGAAGTAGGAGACAGTAGACACATGAAGGAAGTAGGAGACAGCACACACATGGAGGAAGTAGGAGACAGCACACACATGGAGGAAGTAGGAGACAGTACACACATGGAGGAAGTAGGAGACAGTACACACATGGAGGAAGTAGGAGACAGTACACACATGGAGGAAGTAGGAGACAGTACACACATGGAGGAAGTAGGAGACAGCACACACATGGAGGAAGTAGGAGACAGTACACACATGAAGTAGGAGACAGTACACACATGGAGGAAGTAGGAGACAGCACACACATGGAGGAAGTAGGAGACAGCACACACATGAAGGAAGTAGGAGACAGCACACACATGAAGTAGGAGACAGTACACACATGGAGGAAGTAGGAGACAGCACACACATGGAGGAAGTAGGAGACAGTACACACATGGAGGAAGTAGGAGACAGTACACACATGGAGGAAGTAGGAGACAGACCACACACATGGAGGAAGTAGGAGACAGCACACACATGGAGGAAGTAGGAGACAGCACACACATGGAGGAAGTAGGAGACAGCACACACATGGAGGAAGTAGGAGACAGCACACACATGGAGGAAGTAGGAGACAGTACACACATGAAGCAGGAGACAGTACACACATGGAGGAAGTAGGAGACAGCACACACATGGAGGAAGTAGGAGACAGTACACACATGAAGTAGGAGACAGTACACACATGAAGGAAGTAGGAGACAGCACACACATGGAGGAAGTAGGAGACAGCACACACATGAAGTAGGAGACAGCACACACATGGAGGAAGTAGGAGACAGTACACACATGGAGGAAGTAGGAGACAGCACACACATGGAGGAATTAGGAGACAGCACACACATGAAGGAAGTAGGAGACAGCACACACATGAAGTAGGAGACAGCACACACATGGAGGAAGTAGGAGACAGTACACACATGGAGGAAGTAGGAGACAGTACACACATGAAGGAAGTAGGAGACAGTACACACATGGAGGAAGTAGGAGACAGTACACACATGAAGGAAGTAGGAGACAGCACACACATGAAGGAAGTAGGAGACAGTACACACATGGAGGAAGTAGGAGACAGTACACACATAAAGGAAGTAGGAGACAGCACACACATGAAGGAAGTAGGAGACAGTACACACATGGAGGAAGTAGGAGACAGTACACACATGAAGGAAGTAGGAGACAGCACACACATGGAGGAAGTAGGAGACAGCACACACATGGAGGAAGTAGGAGACAGCACACACATGAAGGAAGTAGGAGACAGCACACACATGGAGGAAGTAGGAGACAGTACACACATGAAGGAAGTAGGAGACAGTACACACATGAAGGAAGTAGGAGACAGCACACACATGGAGGAAGTAGGAGACAGTACACACATGGAGGAAGTAGGAGACAGCACACACATGGAGGAAGTAGGAGACAGCACACACATGAAGGAAGTAGGAGACAGCACACACATGAAGGAAGTAGGAGACAGTACACACATGAAGGAAGTAGGAGACAGTACACACATGGAGGAAGTAGGAGACAGCACACACATGGAGGAAGTAGGAGACAGCACACACATGAAGGAAGTAGGAGACAGTACACACATGAAGGAAGTAGGAGACAGCACACACATGAAGGAAGTAGGAGACAGCACACACATGGAGGAAGTAGGAGACAGCACACACATGGAGCAAGTAGGAGACAGTACACACATGAAGGAAGTAGGAGACAGTACACACATGAAGGAAGTAGGAAACAGCACACACATGGAGGAAGTAGGAGACAGCACACACATGAAGAAGGAGACAGCACACACATGAAGGAAGTAGGAGACAGCACACACATGGAGGAAGTAGGAGACAGTACACACATGGAGGAAGTAGGAGACAGTACACAAATGGAGGAAGTAGGAGACAGTACACACATGGAGGAAGTAGGAGACAGCACACACATGGAGGAAGTAGGAGACAGTACACAAATGGAGGAAGTAGGAGACAGCACACACATGAAGGAAGTAGGAGACAGACCACACACATGGAGGAAGTAGGAGACAGCACACACATGGAGCAAGTAGGAGACAGTACACACATGAAGGAAGTAGGAGACAGTACACACATGAAGGAAGTAGGAGACAGTACACACATGGAGGAAGTAGGAGACAGTACACACATGGAGGAAGTAGGAGACAGCACACACATGGAGGAAGTAGGAGACAGTACACACATGAAGTAGGAGACAGCACACACATGAAGGAAGTAGGAGACAGCACACACATGAAGGAAGTAGGAGACAGTACACACATGGAGGAAGTAGGAGACAGACCACACACATGGAGGAAGTAGGAGACAGTACACACATGGAGGAAGTAGGAGACAGCACACACATGGAGGAAGTAGGAGACAGCACACACATGAAGGAAGTAGGAGACAGCACACACATGGAGGAAGTAGGAGACAGCACACACATGAAGGAAGTAGGAGACAGCACACACATGGAGGAAGTAGGAGACAGCACACACATGGAGCAGGTAGGAGACAGCACACACATGAAGGAAGTAGGACACAGTACACACATGAAGGAAGTAGGAGACAGTACATACATGGAGGAAGTAGGAGACAGCACACACATGGAGGAAGTAGGAGACAGCACACACATGAAGGAAGTAGGAGACAGACCACACATGGAGGAAGTAGGAAACAGACCACACACATGAAGGAAGTAGGAGACAGCACACACATGAAGGAAGTAGGAGACAGTACACACATGAAGGAAGTAGGAGACAGCACACACATGAAGGAAGTAGGAGACAGTACACACATGAAGGAAGTAGGAGACAGCACACACATGGAGGAAGTAGGAGACAGCACACACATGGAGGAAGTAGGAGACAGCACACACATGAAGGAAGTAGGAGACAGCACACACATGGAGGAAGTAGGAGACAGCACACACATGGAGCAAGTAGGAGACAGCACACACATGAAGGAAGTAGGAGACAGTACACACATGAAGGAAGTAGGAGACAGTACATACATGGAGGAAGTAGGAGACAGCACACACATGGAGGAAGTAGGAGACAGCACACACATGAAGGAAGTAGGAGACAGCACACACATGGAGGAAGTAGGAGACAGTACACACATGAAGGAAGTAGGAGACAGTACACACATGAAGGAAGTAGGAGAGAGCACACACATGAAGGAAGTAGGAGACAGCACACACATGGAGGAAGTAGGAGACAGCACACACATGGAGCAAGTAGGAGACAGTACACACATGAAGGAAGTAGGAGACAGTACACACATGAAGGAAGTAGGAAACAGCACACACATGGAGCAAGTAGGAGACAGCACACACATGGAGGAAGTAGGAGACAGCACACACATGAAGGAAGTAGGAAACAGCACACACATGAAGGAAGTAGGAGACAGTACATACATGGAGGAAGTAGGAGACAGCACACACATGAAGAAGGAGACAGCACACACATGAAGGAAGTAGGAGACAGCACACACATGGAGGAAGTAGGAGACAGTACACACATGGAGGAAGTAGGAGACAGTACACAAATGGAGGAAGTAGGAGACAGTACACACATGGAGGAAGTAGGAGACAGCACACACATGGAGGAAGTAGGAGACAGTACACAAATGGAGGAAGTAGGAGACAGCACACACATGAAGGAAGTAGGAGACAGACCACACACATGGAGGAAGTAGGAGACAGCACACACATGGAGCAAGTAGGAGACAGTACACACATGAAGGAAGTAGGAGACAGTACACACATGAAGGAAGTAGGAGACAGTACACACATGGAGGAAGTAGGAGACAGTACACACATGGAGGAAGTAGGAGACAGCACACACATGGAGGAAGTAGGAGACAGTACACACATGAATTAGGAGACAGCACAAACATGAAGGAAGTAGGAGACAGCACACACATGAAGGAAGTAGGAGACAGTACACACATGGAGGAAGTAGGAGACAGACCACACACATGGAGGAAGTAGGAGACAGCACACACATGGAGGAAGTAGGAGACAGTACACACATGAAGTAGGAGACAGCACACACATGGAGGAAGTAGGAGACAGTACACACATGAAGGAAGTGGGAGACAGTACACACATGGAGGAAGTAGGAGACAGTACACACATGGAGGAAGTAGGAGACAGCACACACATGAAGGAAGTAGGAGACAGCACACACATGAAGGAAGTAGGAGACAGTACACACATGGAGGAAGTAGGAGACAGTACACACATGAAGTAGGAGACAGCACACACATGAAGGAAGTAGGAGACAGTACACACATGGAGGAAGTAGGAGACAGTACACACATGGAGGAAGTAGGAGACAGTACACACATGGAGGAAGTAGGAGACAGTACACACATGGAGGAAGTAGGAGACAGTACACACATGGAGGAAGTAGGAGACAGTACACACATGGAGGAAGTGGGAGACAGTACACACATGAAGGAAGTAGGAGACAGTACACACATGGAGGAAGTAGGAGACAGCACACACATGGAGGAAATAGGAGACAGTACACACATGAAGTAGGAGACAGCACACACATGAAGGAAGTAGGAGGCAGCACACACATGAAGGAAGTAGGAGACAGTACACACATGGAGGAAGTAGGAGACAGCACACACATGGAGGAAGTAGGAGACAGTACACACATGGAGGAAGCAGGAGACAGTACACACATGGAGGAAGTAGGAGACAGCACACACATGAAGGAAGTAGGAGACAGTACACACATGGAGGAAGTAGGAGACAGTACACACATGAAGGAAGTAGGAGACAGTACACACATGAAGTAGGAGACAGTACACACATGGAGGAAGTAGGAGACAGCACACACATGAATTAGGAGACAGTACACACATGGAGGAAGTAGGAGACAGTACACACATGGAGGAAGTAGGAGACAGTACACACATGAAGGAAGTAGGAGACAGTAGACACATGAAGGAAGTAGGAGACAGCACACACATGGAGGAAGTAGGAGACAGTAGACACATGAAGGAAGTAGGAGACAGCACACACATGGAGGAAGTAGGAGACAGTACACACATGGAGGAAGTAGGAGACAGCACACACATGGAGGAAGTAGGAGACAGTACACACATGGAGGAAGTAGGAGACAGCACACACATGGATGAAGTAGGAGACAGCACACACATGGAAGAAGTAGGAGACAGCACACACATGGAGGAAGAAGGAGACAGTACACACATGGAGGAAGTAGGAGACAGTACACACATGAAGTAGGAGACAGTACACACATGGAGGAAGTAGGAGACAGTACACACATGGAGGAAGTAGGAGACAGTACACACATGAAGTAGGAGACAGCACACACATGAAGGAAGTAGGAGACAGTAGACACATGAAGGAAGTAGGAGACAGCACACACATGAAGTAGGAGACAGTACACACATGGAGGAAGTAGGAGACAGTACACACATGGAGGAAGTAGGAGACAGTACACACATGGAGGAAGTAGGAGACAGCACAAACATGGAGGAAGTAGGAGACAGCACACACATGAAGTAGGAGACAAGACACACACATGAAGTAGGAGACAGACCACACATGAAGGAAGTAGGAGACAGCACACACATGGAGGAAGTAGGAGACAGTAGACACATGAAGGAAGTAGGAGACAGCACACACATGGAGGAAGTAGGAGACAGCACACACATGGAGGAAGTAGGAGACAGTACACACATGAAGTAGGAGACAGCACACACATGAAGGAAGTAGGAGACAGTTCACACATGGAGGAAGTAGGAGACAGTACATACATGGAGGAAGTAGGAGACAGCACACACATGGAGGAAGTAGGAGACAGTAGACACATGAAGGAAGTAGGAGACAGTTCACACATGGAGGAAGTAGGAGACAGTACACACATGGAGGAAGTAGGAGACAGCACACACATGAAGTAGGAGACAGCACACACATGAAGGAAGTAGGAGACAGCACACACATGGAGGAAGTAGGAGACAGCACAAACATGAAGGAAGTAGGAGACAGCACACACATGGAGGAAGTAGGAGACAGTACACACATGAAGGAAGTAGGAGACAGCACACACATGGAGGAAGTAGGAGACAGCACACACATGGAGGAAGTAGGAGACAGCACACACATGAAGGAAGTAGGAGACAGTACACACATGAAGGAAGTAGGAGACAGTACACACATGGAGGAAGTAGGAGACAGCACACACATGGAGGAAGAAGGAGACAGCACACACATGGAGGAAGTAGGAGACAGCACACACATGGAGGAAGTAGGAGACAGTACACACATGAAGTAGGAGACAGCACACACATGGAGGAATTAGGAGACAGCACACACATGAAGTAGGAGACAGTACACACATGGAGGAAGTAGGAGACAGTACACACATGGAGGAAGTAGGAGACAGTACACACATGAAGTAGGAGACAGTACACACATGGAGGAAGTAGGAGACAGTACACACATGGAGGAAGTAGGAGACAGTACACACATGGAGGAAGTAGGAGACAGCACACACATGAAGGAAGTAGGAGACAGCACACACATGGAGCAAGTAGGAGACAGTACACACATGAAGGAAGTAGGAGACAGTACACACATGGAGGAAGTAGGAGACAGTACACACATGGAGGAAGTAGGAGACAGTACACACATGGAGGAAGTAGGAGACAGTACACACATGGAGGAAGTAGGAGACAGCACACACATGAAGGAAGTAGGAGACAGACCACACACATGGAGGAAGTAGGAGACAGCACACACATGGAGCAAGTAGGAGACAGTACACACATGAAGGAAGTAGGAGACAGTACACACATGGAGGAAGTAGGAGACAGTACACACATGGAGGAAGTAGGAGACAGTACACACATGGAGGAAGTAGGAGACAGTACACACATGGAGGAAGTAGGAGACAGTACACACATGGAGGAAGTAGGAGACAGCACACACATGAAGGAAGTAGGAGACAGACCACACACATGGAGGAAGTAGGAGACAGCACACACATGGAGCAAGTAGGAGACAGTACACACATGAAGGAAGTAGGAGACAGTACACACATGAAGGAAGTAGGAGACAGTACACACATGGAGGAAGTAGGAGACAGTACACACATGGAGGAAGTAGGAGACAGCACACACATGGAGGAAGTAGGAGACAGTACACACATGAAGTAGGAGACAGCACACACATGAAGTAGGAGACAGTACACACATGGAGGAAGTAGGAGACAGCACACACATGAATTAGGAGACAGTACACACATGGAGGAAGTAGGAGACAGTACACACATGAAGTAGGAGACAGCACACACATGAAGGAAGTAGGAGACAGTAGACACATGAAGGAAGTAGGAGACAGCACACACATGGAGGAAGTAGGAGACAGCACACACATGGAGGAAGTAGGAGACAGCACACACATGGAGGAAGTAGGAGACAGCACACACATGGAGGAAGTAGGAGACAGTAGACACATGAAGGAAGTAGGAGACAGCACACACATGGAGGAAGTAGGAGACAGCACACACATGGAGGAAGTAGGAGACAGTACACACATGGAGGAAGTAGGAGACAGTACACACATGGAGGAAGTAGGAGACAGTACACACATGGAGGAAGTAGGAGACAGTACACACATGGAGGAAGTAGGAGACAGCACACACATGGAGGAAGTAGGAGACAGTACACACATGAAGTAGGAGACAGTACACACATGGAGGAAGTAGGAGACAGCACACACATGGAGGAAGTAGGAGACAGCACACACATGAAGGAAGTAGGAGACAGCACACACATGAAGTAGGAGACAGTACACACATGGAGGAAGTAGGAGACAGCACACACATGGAGGAAGTAGGAGACAGTACACACATGGAGGAAGTAGGAGACAGTACACACATGGAGGAAGTAGGAGACAGACCACACACATGGAGGAAGTAGGAGACAGCACACACATGGAGGAAGTAGGAGACAGCACACACATGGAGGAAGTAGGAGACAGCACACACATGGAGGAAGTAGGAGACAGCACACACATGGAGGAAGTAGGAGACAGTACACACATGAAGCAGGAGACAGTACACACATGGAGGAAGTAGGAGACAGCACACACATGGAGGAAGTAGGAGACAGTACACACATGAAGTAGGAGACAGTACACACATGAAGGAAGTAGGAGACAGCACACACATGGAGGAAGTAGGAGACAGCACACACATGAAGTAGGAGACAGCACACACATGAAGGAAGTAGGAGACAGCACACACATGGAGGAAGTAGGAGACAGTACACACATGGAGGAAGTAGGAGACAGCACACACATGGAGGAATTAGGAGACAGCACACACATGAAGGAAGTAGGAGACAGCACACACATGAAGTAGGAGACAGCACACACATGGAGGAAGTAGGAGACAGTACACACATGGAGGAAGTAGGAGACAGCACACACATGAAGGAAGTAGGAGACAGTACACACATGGAGGAAGTAGGAGACAGTACACACATGAAGGAAGTAGGAGACAGCACACACATGAAGGAAGTAGGAGACAGTACACACATGGAGGAAGTAGGAGACAGTACACACATAAAGGAAGTAGGAGACAGCACACACATGAAGGAAGTAGGAGACAGTACACACATGGAGGAAGTAGGAGACAGTACACACATGAAGGAAGTAGGAGACAGCACACACATGGAGGAAGTAGGAGACAGCACACACATGGAGGAAGTAGGAGACAGCACACACATGAAGGAAGTAGGAGACAGCACACACATGGAGGAAGTAGGAGACAGTACACACATGAAGGAAGTAGGAGACAGTACACACATGAAGGAAGTAGGAGACAGCACACACATGGAGGAAGTAGGAGACAGTACACACATGGAGGAAGTAGGAGACAGCACACACATGGAGGAAGTAGGAGACAGCACACACATGAAGGAAGTAGGAGACAGCACACACATGAAGGAAGTAGGAGACAGTACACACATGAAGGAAGTAGGAGACAGTACACACATGGAGGAAGTAGGAGACAGCACACACATGGAGGAAGTAGGAGACAGCACACACATGAAGGAAGTAGGAGACAGTACACACATGAAGGAAGTAGGAGACAGCACACACATGAAGGAAGTAGGAGACAGCACACACATGGAGGAAGTAGGAGACAGCACACACATGGAGCAAGTAGGAGACAGTACACACATGAAGGAAGTAGGAGACAGTACACACATGAAGGAAGTAGGAAACAGCACACACATGGAGGAAGTAGGAGACAGCACACACATGAAGAAGGAGACAGCACACACATGAAGGAAGTAGGAGACAGCACACACATGGAGGAAGTAGGAGACAGTACACACATGGAGGAAGTAGGAGACAGTACACAAATGGAGGAAGTAGGAGACAGTACACACATGGAGGAAGTAGGAGACAGCACACACATGGAGGAAGTAGGAGACAGTACACAAATGGAGGAAGTAGGAGACAGCACACACATGAAGGAAGTAGGAGACAGACCACACACATGGAGGAAGTAGGAGACAGCACACACATGGAGCAAGTAGGAGACAGTACACACATGAAGGAAGTAGGAGACAGTACACACATGAAGGAAGTAGGAGACAGTACACACATGGAGGAAGTAGGAGACAGTACACACATGGAGGAAGTAGGAGACAGCACACACATGGAGGAAGTAGGAGACAGTACACACATGAAGTAGGAGACAGCACACACATGAAGGAAGTAGGAGACAGCACACACATGAAGGAAGTAGGAGACAGTACACACATGGAGGAAGTAGGAGACAGACCACACACATGGAGGAAGTAGGAGACAGTACACACATGGAGGAAGTAGGAGACAGCACACACATGGAGGAAGTAGGAGACAGTACACACATGAAGTAGGAGACAGCACACACATGGAGGAAGTAGGAGACAGTACACACATGAAGGAAGTGGGAGACAGTACACACATGGAGGAAGTAGGAGACAGTACACACATGAAGTAGGAGACAGCACACACATGAAGGAAGTAGGAGGCAGCACACACATGAAGGAAGTAGGAGACAGTACACACATGAAGGAAGTAGGAGACAGTACACACATGGAGGAAGTAGGAGACAGTACACACATGGAGGAAGTAGGAGACAGCACACACATGAAGGAAGTAGGAGACAGTACACACATGGAGGAAGTAGGAGACAGCACACACATGGAGGAAGTAGGAGACAGTACACACATGGAGGAAGTGGGAGACAGTACACACATGGAGGAAGTAGGAGACAGCACACACATGAAGGAAGTAGGAGACAGCACACACATGAAGGAAGTAGGAGACAGTACACACATGAAGGAAGTAGGAGACAGTACACACATGGAGGAAGTAGGAGACAGCACACACATGGAGGAAGTAGGAGACAGCACACACATGAAGGAAGTAGGAGACAGCACACACATGGAGGAAGTAGGAGACAGTACACACATGAAGGAAGTAGGAGACAGTACACACATGAAGGAAGTAGGAGACAGCACACACATGAAGGAAGTAGGAGACAGCACACACATGGAGGAAGTAGGAGACAGCACACACATGGAGCAAGTAGGAGACAGTACACACATGGAGGAAGTAGGAGACAGCACACACATGAAGAAGGAGACAGTACACACATGGAGGAAGTAGGAGACAGCACACACATGAAGAAGGAGACAGCACACACATGAAGGAAGTAGGAGACAGCACACACATGGAGGAAGTAGGAGACAGTACACACATGGAGGAAGTAGGAGACAGTACACAAATGGAGGAAGTAGGAGACAGTACACACATGGAGGAAGTAGGAGACAGCACACACATGGAGGAAGTAGGAGACAGTACACAAATGGAGGAAGTAGGAGACAGCACACACATGAAGGAAGTAGGAGACAGACCACACACATGGAGGAAGTAGGAGACAGCACACACATGGAGCAAGTAGGAGACAGTACACACATGAAGGAAGTAGGAGACAGTACACACATGAAGGAAGTAGGAGACAGTACACACATGGAGGAAGTAGGAGACAGTACACACATGGAGGAAGTAGGAGACAGCACACACATGGAGGAAGTAGGAGACAGTACACACATGAAGTAGGAGACAGCACACACATGAAGGAAGTAGGAGACAGCACACACATGAAGGAAGTAGGAGACAGTACACACATGGAGGAAGTAGGAGACAGACCACACACATGGAGGAAGTAGGAGACAGTACACACATGGAGGAAGTAGGAGACAGCACACACATGGAGGAAGTAGGAGACAGTACACACATGAAGTAGGAGACAGCACACACATGGAGGAAGTAGGAGACAGTACACACATGAAGGAAGTGGGAGACAGTACACACATGGAGGAAGTAGGAGACAGTACACACATGAAGTAGGAGACAGCACACACATGAAGGAAGTAGGAGGCAGCACAAACATGAAGGAAGTAGGAGACAGTACACACATGGAGGAAGTAGGAGACAGTACACACATGGAGGAAGTGGGAGACAGTACACACATGGAGGAAGTAGGAGACAGTACACACATGGAGGAAGTAGGAGACAGTACACACATGGAGGAAGTAGGAGACAGTACACACATGGAGGAAGTAGGAGACAGTACACACATGGAGGAAGTAGGAGACAGTACACACATGGAGGAAGTAGGAGACAGCACACACATGGAGGAAGTAGGAGACAGTACACACATGGAGGAAGTGGGAGACAGTACACACATGGAGGAAGTAGGAGACAGTACACACATGAAGTAGGAGACAGCACACACATGAAGGAAGTAGGAGGCAGCACACACATGGAGGAAGTAGGAGACAGTACACACATGAAGTAGGAGACAGCACACACATGGAGCAAGTAGGAGACAGCACACACATGAATTAGGAGACAGTACACACATGGAGGAAGTAGGAGACAGTACACACATGGAGGAAGTAGGAGACAGTACACACATGAAGTAGGAGACAGTAGACACATGAAGGAAGTAGGAGACAGCACACACATGGAGGAAGTAGGAGACAGCACACACATGGAGGAAGTAGGAGACAGTACACACATGGAGGAAGTAGGAGACAGCACACACATGGAGGAAGTAGGAGACAGCACACACATGGAGGAAGTAGGAGACAGCACACACATGGAGGAAGTAGGAGACAGCACACACATGGAGGAAGTAGGAGACAGCACACACATGAAGTAGGAGACAAGACACACACATGAAGTAGGAGACAGACCACACACATGAAGGAAGTAGGAGACAGTACACACATGGAGGAAGTAGGAGACAGTACACACATGAAGGAAGTAGGAGACAGTACACACATGAAGTAGGAGACAGCACACACATGGAGGAAGTAGGAGACAGCACACACATGGAGGAAGTAGGAGACAGTACACACATGGAGGAAGTAGGAGACAGTACACACATGAAGGAAGTAGGAGACAGCACACACATGGAGGAAGTAGGAGACAGCACACACATGGAGGAAGAAGGAGACAGTACACACATGGAGGAAGTAGGAGACAGTACACACATGAAGTAGGAGACAGTACACACATGGAGGAAGTAGGAGACAGTACACACATGGAGGAAGTAGGAGACAGTACACACATGAAGTAGGAGACAGCACACACATGAAGGAAGTAGGAGACAGTAGACACATGAAGGAAGTAGGAGACAGCACACACATGGAGGAAGTAGGAGACAGCACACACATGGAGGAAGTAGGAGACAGCACACACATGAAGTAGGAGACAAGACACACACATGAAGTAGGAGACAGACCACACACATGAAGGAAGTAGGAGACAGCACACACATGAAGGAAGTAGGAGACAGCACACACATGGAGGAAGTAGGAGACAGTAGACACATGAAGGAAGTAGGAGACAGCACACACATGGAGGAAGTAGGAGACAGCACACACATGGAGGAAGTAGGAGACAGTACACACATGGAGGAAGTAGGAGACAGTACACACATGAAGTAGGAGACAGCACACACATGAAGGAAGTAGGAGACAGTTCACACATGGAGGAAGTAGGAGACAGCACACACATGGAGGAAGTAGGAGACAGTTCACACATGGAGGAAGTAGGAGACAGCACACACATGAAGTAGGAGACAGCACACATGGAGGAAGTAGGAGACAGCACACACATGGAGGAAGTAGGAGACAGTACACACATGAAGGAAGTAGGAGACAGCACACACATGGAGGAAGTAGGAGACAGCACAAACATGAAGGAAGTAGGAGACAGCACACACATGGAGGAAGTAGGAGACAGTACACACATGAAGGAAGTAGGAGACAGTACACACATGAAGGAAGTAGGAGACAGCACACACATGGAGGAAGTAGGAGACAGCACACACATGGAGGAAGAAGGAGACAGTACACACATGAAGTAGGAGACAGCACACACATGGAGGAAGTAGGAGACAGCACACACATGGAGGAAGTAGGAGACAGTACACACATGGAGGAAGTAGGAGACAGTACACATATGAAGTAGGAGACAGTACACACATGGAGGAAGTAGGAGACAGTACACACATGGAGGAAGTAGGAGACAGTACACACATGAAGTAGGAGACAGCACACACATGAAGGAAGTAGGAGACAGTAGACACATGAAGGAAGTAGGAGACAGCACACACATGGAGGAAGTAGGAGACAGCACACACATGGAGGAAGTAGGAGACAGCACACACATGAAGTAGGAGACAAGACACACACATGAAGTAGGAGACAGACCACACACATGAAGGAAGTAGGAGACAGCACACACATGAAGGAAGTAGGAGACAGCACACACATGGAGGAAGTAGGAGACAGTAGACACATGAAGGAAGTAGGAGACAGCACACACATGGAGGAAGTAGGAGACAGCACACACATGGAGGAAGTAGGAGACAGTACACACATGAAGTAGGAGACAGCACACACATGAAGGAAGTAGGAGACAGTTCACACATGGAGGAAGTAGGAGACAGCACACACATGGAGGAAGTAGGAGACAGTTCACACATGGAGGAAGTAGGAGACAGCACACACATGAAGTAGGAGACAGCACACATGGAGGAAGTAGGAGACAGCACACACATGGAGGAAGTAGGAGACAGTACACACATGAAGGAAGTAGGAGACAGCACACACATGGAGGAAGTAGGAGACAGCACAAACATGAAGGAAGTAGGAGACAGCACACACATGGAGGAAGTAGGAGACAGTACACACATGAAGGAAGTAGGAGACAGTACACACATGAAGGAAGTAGGAGACAGCACACACATGGAGGAAGTAGGAGACAGTACACACATGAAGTAGGAGACAGTACACACATGGAGGAAGTAGGAGACAGTACACACATGGAGGAAGTAGGAGACAGTACACACATGGAGGAAGTAGGAGACAGCACACACATGAAGGAAGTAGGAGACAGACCACACACATGGAGGAAGTAGGAGACAGCACACACATGGAGCAAGTAGGAGACAGTACACACATGAAGGAAGTAGGAGACAGTACACACATGAAGGAAGTAGGAGACAGTACACACATGGAGGAAGTAGGAGACAGTACACACATGGAGGAAGTAGGAGACAGCACACACATGAAGGAAGTAGGAGACAGACCACACACATGGAGGAAGTAGGAGACAGCACACACATGGAGCAAGTAGGAGACAGTACACACATGAAGGAAGTAGGAGACAGTACACACATGAAGGAAGTAGGAGACAGTACACACATGGAGGAAGTAGGAGACAGTACACACATGGAGGAAGTAGGAGACAGCACACACATGGAGGAAGTAGGAGACAGTACACACATGAAGTAGGAGACAGCACACACATGAAGTAGGAGACAGTACACACATGGAGGAAGTAGGAGACAGCACACACATGAATTAGGAGACAGTACACACATGGAGGAAGCAGGAGACAGTACACACATGAAGTAGGAGACAGCACACACATGAAGGAAGTAGGAGACAGTAGACACATGAAGGAAGTAGGAGACAGCACACACATGGAGGAAGTAGGAGACAGCACACACATGGAGGAAGTAGGAGACAGCACACACATGGAGGAAGTAGGAGACAGCACACACATGGAGGAAGTAGGAGACAGTAGACACATGAAGGAAGTAGGAGACAGCACACACATGGAGGAAGTAGGAGACAGCACACACATGGAGGAAGTAGGAGACAGTACACACATGGAGGAAGTAGGAGACAGCACACACATGGAGGAAGTAGGAGACAGTACACACATGAAGTAGGAGACAGTACACACATGGAGGAAGTAGGAGACAGCACACACATGGAGGAAGTAGGAGACAGCACACACATGGAGGAAGTAGGAGACAGTACACACATGGAGGAAGTAGGAGACAGTACACACATGGAGGAAGTAGGAGACAGACCACACACATGGAGGAAGTAGGAGACAGCACACACATGGAGGAAGTAGGAGACAGCACACACATGGAGGAAGTAGGAGACAGCACACACATGGAGGAAGCAGGAGACAGTACACACATGAAGCAGGAGACAGTACACACATGGAGGAAGTAGGAGACAGCACACACATGGAGGAAGTAGGAGACAGCACACACATGAAGTAGGAGACAGTACACACATGGAGGAAGTAGGAGACAGTACACACATGGAGGAAGTAGGAGACAGCACACACATGGAGGAAGTAGGAGACAGCACACACATGAAGGAAGTAGGAGACAGCACATACATGGAGGAAGTAGGAGACAGTACACACATGAAGTAGGAGACAGTACACACATGAAGGAAGTAGGAGACAGCACACACATGGAGGAAGTAGGAGACAGCACACACATGGAGGAAGTAGGAGACAGCACACACATGAAGTAGGAGACAGCACACACATGAAGGAAGTAGGAGACAGCACACACATGGAGGAAGTAGGAGACAGTACACACATGGAGGAAGTAGGAGACAGTACACACATGAAGGAAGTAGGAAACAGCACACACATGGAGGAAGTAGGAGACAGCACACACATGAAGAAGGAGACAGCACACACATGAAGGAAGTAGGAGACAGCACACACATGGAGGAAGTAGGAGACAGTACACACATGGAGGAAGTAGGAGACAGTACACAAATGGAGGAAGTAGGAGACAGTACACACATGGAGGAAGTAGGAGACAGCACACACATGGAGGAAGTAGGAGACAGTACACAAATGGAGGAAGTAGGAGACAGCACACACATGAAGGAAGTAGGAGACAGACCACACACATGGAGGAAGTAGGAGACAGCACACACATGGAGCAAGTAGGAGACAGTACACACATGAAGGAAGTAGGAGACAGTACACACATGAAGGAAGTAGGAGACAGTACACACATGGAGGAAGTAGGAGACAGTACACACATGGAGGAAGTAGGAGACAGCACACACATGGAGGAAGTAGGAGACAGTACACACATGAAGTAGGAGACAGCACACACATGAAGGAAGTAGGAGACAGCACACACATGAAGGAAGTAGGAGACAGTACACACATGGAGGAAGTAGGAGACAGACCACACACATGGAGGAAGTAGGAGACAGTACACACATGGAGGAAGTAGGAGACAGCACACACATGGAGGAAGTAGGAGACAGTACACACATGAAGTAGGAGACAGCACACACATGAAGGAAGTAGGAGGCAGCACACACATGAAGGAAGTAGGAGACAGTACACACATGAAGGAAGTAGGAGACAGTACACACATGGAGGAAGTAGGAGACAGTACACACATGGAGGAAGTAGGAGACAGCACACACATGAAGGAAGTAGGAGACAGTACACACATGGAGGAAGTAGGAGACAGCACACACATGGAGGAAGTAGGAGACAGTACACACATGGAGGAAGTGGGAGACAGTACACACATGGAGGAAGTAGGAGACAGCACACACATGAAGGAAGTAGGAGACAGCACACACATGAAGGAAGTAGGAGACAGTACACACATGAAGGAAGTAGGAGACAGTACACACATGGAGGAAGTAGGAGACAGCACACACATGGAGGAAGTAGGAGACAGCACACACATGAAGGAAGTAGGAGACAGCACACACATGGAGGAAGTAGGAGACAGTACACACATGAAGGAAGTAGGAGACAGTACACACATGAAGGAAGTAGGAGACAGCACACACATGAAGGAAGTAGGAGACAGCACACACATGGAGGAAGTAGGAGACAGCACACACATGGAGCAAGTAGGAGACAGTACACACATGGAGGAAGTAGGAGACAGCACACACATGAAGAAGGAGACAGTACACACATGGAGGAAGTAGGAGACAGCACACACATGAAGAAGGAGACAGCACACACATGAAGGAAGTAGGAGACAGCACACACATGGAGGAAGTAGGAGACAGTACACACATGGAGGAAGTAGGAGACAGTACACAAATGGAGGAAGTAGGAGACAGTACACACATGGAGGAAGTAGGAGACAGCACACACATGGAGGAAGTAGGAGACAGTACACAAATGGAGGAAGTAGGAGACAGCACACACATGAAGGAAGTAGGAGACAGACCACACACATGGAGGAAGTAGGAGACAGCACACACATGGAGCAAGTAGGAGACAGTACACACATGAAGGAAGTAGGAGACAGTACACACATGAAGGAAGTAGGAGACAGTACACACATGGAGGAAGTAGGAGACAGTACACACATGGAGGAAGTAGGAGACAGCACACACATGGAGGAAGTAGGAGACAGTACACACATGAAGTAGGAGACAGCACACACATGAAGGAAGTAGGAGACAGCACACACATGAAGGAAGTAGGAGACAGTACACACATGGAGGAAGTAGGAGACAGACCACACACATGGAGGAAGTAGGAGACAGTACACACATGGAGGAAGTAGGAGACAGCACACACATGGAGGAAGTAGGAGACAGTACACACATGAAGTAGGAGACAGCACACACATGGAGGAAGTAGGAGACAGTACACACATGAAGGAAGTGGGAGACAGTACACACATGGAGGAAGTAGGAGACAGTACACACATGAAGTAGGAGACAGCACACACATGAAGGAAGTAGGAGGCAGTACACACATGAAGGAAGTAGGAGACAGTACACACATGGAGGAAGTAGGAGACAGTACACACATGGAGGAAGTAGGAGACAGCACACACATGAAGGAAGTAGGAGACAGTACACACATGGAGGAAGTAGGAGACAGCACACACATGGAGGAAGTAGGAGACAGTACACACATGGAGGAAGTGGGAGACAGTACACACATGGAGGAAGTAGGAGACAGTACACACATGGAGGAAGTAGGAGACAGTACACACATGGAGGAAGTAGGAGACAGTACACACATGGAGGAAGTAGGAGACAGTACACACATGGAGGAAGTAGGAGACAGTACACACATGGAGGAAGTAGGAGACAGCACACACATGGAGGAAGTAGGAGACAGTACACACATGGAGGAAGTGGGAGACAGTACACACATGGAGGAAGTAGGAGACAGTACACACATGAAGTAGGAGACAGCACACACATGAAGGAAGTAGGAGGCAGCACACACATGGAGGAAGTAGGAGACAGTACACACATGAAGTAGGAGACAGCACACACATGGAGCAAGTAGGAGACAGCACACACATGAATTAGGAGACAGTACACACATGGAGGAAGTAGGAGACAGTACACACATGGAGGAAGTAGGAGACAGTACACACATGAAGTAGGAGACAGTAGACACATGAAGGAAGTAGGAGACAGCACACACATGGAGGAAGTAGGAGACAGCACACACATGGAGGAAGTAGGAGACAGTACACACATGGAGGAAGTAGGAGACAGCACACACATGGAGGAAGTAGGAGACAGCACACACATGGAGGAAGTAGGAGACAGCACACACATGGAGGAAGTAGGAGACAGCACACACATGGAGGAAGTAGGAGACAGCACACACATGAAGTAGGAGACAAGACACACACATGAAGTAGGAGACAGACCACACACATGAAGGAAGTAGGAGACAGTACACACATGGAGGAAGTAGGAGACAGTACACACATGAAGGAAGTAGGAGACAGTACACACATGAAGTAGGAGACAGCACACACATGGAGGAAGTAGGAGACAGCACACACATGGAGGAAGTAGGAGACAGTACACACATGGAGGAAGTAGGAGACAGTACACACATGAAGGAAGTAGGAGACAGCACACACATGGAGGAAGTAGGAGACAGCACACACATGGAGGAAGAAGGAGACAGTACACACATGGAGGAAGTAGGAGACAGTACACACATGAAGTAGGAGACAGTACACACATGGAGGAAGTAGGAGACAGTACACACATGGAGGAAGTAGGAGACAGTACACACATGAAGTAGGAGACAGCACACACATGAAGGAAGTAGGAGACAGTAGACACATGAAGGAAGTAGGAGACAGCACACACATGGAGGAAGTAGGAGACAGCACACACATGGAGGAAGTAGGAGACAGCACACACATGAAGTAGGAGACAAGACACACACATGAAGTAGGAGACAGACCACACACATGAAGGAAGTAGGAGACAGCACACACATGAAGTAGGAGACAGCACACACATGGAGGAAGTAGGAGACAGTAGACACATGAAGGAAGTAGGAGACAGCACACACATGGAGGAAGTAGGAGACAGCACACACATGGAGGAAGTAGGAGACAGTACACACATGGAGGAAGTAGGAGACAGTACACACATGAAGTAGGAGACAGCACACACATGAAGGAAGTAGGAGACAGTTCACACATGGAGGAAGTAGGAGACAGCACACACATGGAGGAAGTAGGAGACAGTTCACACATGGAGGAAGTAGGAGACAGCACACACATGAAGTAGGAGACAGCACACATGGAGGAAGTAGGAGACAGCACACACATGGAGGAAGTAGGAGACAGTACACACATGAAGGAAGTAGGAGACAGCACACACATGGAGGAAGTAGGAGACAGCACAAACATGAAGGAAGTAGGAGACAGCACACACATGGAGGAAGTAGGAGACAGTACACACATGAAGGAAGTAGGAGACAGTACACACATGAAGGAAGTAGGAGACAGCACACACATGGAGGAAGTAGGAGACAGCACACACATGGAGGAAGAAGGAGACAGTACACACATGAAGTAGGAGACAGCACACACATGGAGGAAGTAGGAGACAGCACACACATGGAGGAAGTAGGAGACAGTACACACATGGAGGAAGTAGGAGACAGTACACATATGAAGTAGGAGACAGTACACACATGGAGGAAGTAGGAGACAGTACACACATGGAGGAAGTAGGAGACAGTACACACATGAAGTAGGAGACAGCACACACATGAAGGAAGTAGGAGACAGTAGACACATGAAGGAAGTAGGAGACAGCACACACATGGAGGAAGTAGGAGACAGCACACACATGGAGGAAGTAGGAGACAGCACACACATGAAGTAGGAGACAAGACACACACATGAAGTAGGAGACAGACCACACACATGAAGGAAGTAGGAGACAGCACACACATGAAGGAAGTAGGAGACAGCACACACATGGAGGAAGTAGGAGACAGTAGACACATGAAGGAAGTAGGAGACAGCACACACATGGAGGAAGTAGGAGACAGCACACACATGGAGGAAGTAGGAGACAGTACACACATGAAGTAGGAGACAGCACACACATGAAGGAAGTAGGAGACAGTTCACACATGGAGGAAGTAGGAGACAGCACACACATGGAGGAAGTAGGAGACAGTTCACACATGGAGGAAGTAGGAGACAGCACACACATGAAGTAGGAGACAGCACACATGGAGGAAGTAGGAGACAGCACACACATGGAGGAAGTAGGAGACAGTACACACATGAAGGAAGTAGGAGACAGCACACACATGGAGGAAGTAGGAGACAGCACAAACATGAAGGAAGTAGGAGACAGCACACACATGGAGCAAGTAGGAGACAGTACACACATGAAGGAAGTAGGAGACAGTACACACATGAAGGAAGTAGGAGACAGTACACACATGGAGGAAGTAGGAGACAGTACACACATGGAGGAAGTAGGAGACAGCACACACATGAAGGAAGTAGGAGACAGACCACACACATGGAGGAAGTAGGAGACAGCACACACATGGAGCAAGTAGGAGACAGTACACACATGAAGGAAGTAGGAGACAGTACACACATGAAGGAAGTAGGAGACAGTACACACATGGAGGAAGTAGGAGACAGTACACACATGGAGGAAGTAGGAGACAGCACACACATGGAGGAAGTAGGAGACAGTACACACATGAAGTAGGAGACAGCACACACATGAAGTAGGAGACAGTACACACATGGAGGAAGTAGGAGACAGCACACACATGAATTAGGAGACAGTACACACATGGAGGAAGCAGGAGACAGTACACACATGAAGTAGGAGACAGCACACACATGAAGGAAGTAGGAGACAGTAGACACATGAAGGAAGTAGGAGACAGCACACACATGGAGGAAGTAGGAGACAGCACACACATGGAGGAAGTAGGAGACAGCACACACATGGAGGAAGTAGGAGACAGCACACACATGGAGGAAGTAGGAGACAGTAGACACATGAAGGAAGTAGGAGACAGCACACACATGGAGGAAGTAGGAGACAGCACACACATGGAGGAAGTAGGAGACAGTACACACATGGAGGAAGTAGGAGACAGCACACACATGGAGGAAGTAGGAGACAGTACACACATGAAGTAGGAGACAGTACACACATGGAGGAAGTAGGAGACAGCACACACATGGAGGAAGTAGGAGACAGCACACACATGGAGGAAGTAGGAGACAGTACACACATGGAGGAAGTAGGAGACAGTACACACATGGAGGAAGTAGGAGACAGACCACACACATGGAGGAAGTAGGAGACAGCACACACATGGAGGAAGTAGGAGACAGCACACACATGGAGGAAGTAGGAGACAGCACACACATGGAGGAAGCAGGAGACAGTACACACATGAAGCAGGAGACAGTACACACATGGAGGAAGTAGGAGACAGCACACACATGGAGGAAGTAGGAGACAGCACACACATGAAGTAGGAGACAGTACACACATGGAGGAAGTAGGAGACAGTACACACATGGAGGAAGTAGGAGACAGCACACACATGGAGGAAGTAGGAGACAGCACACACATGAAGGAAGTAGGAGACAGCACATACATGGAGGAAGTAGGAGACAGTACACACATGAAGTAGGAGACAGTACACACATGAAGGAAGTAGGAGACAGCACACACATGGAGGAAGTAGGAGACAGCACACACATGGAGGAAGTAGGAGACAGCACACACATGAAGTAGGAGACAGCACACACATGAAGGAAGTAGGAGACAGCACACACATGGAGGAAGTAGGAGACAGTACACACATGGAGGAAGTAGGAGACAGCACACACATGGAGGAAGTAGGAGACAGTACACACATGGAGGAAGTAGGAGACAGCACACACATGAAGTAGGAGACAGCACACACATGAAGGAAGTAGGAGACAGCACACACATGGAGGAAGTAGGAGACAGCACACACATGGAGGAAGTAGGAGACAGCACACACATGGAGGAAGTAGGAGACAGTACACACATGGAGGAAGTAGGAGACAGTACACACATGGAGGAAGTAGGAGACAGTAAACACATGAAGGAAGTAGGAGACAGCACACACATGAAGGAAGTAGGAGACAGTACACACATGGAGGAAGTAGGAGACAGTAAACACATGAAGGAAGTAGGAGACAGCACACACATGGAGAAAGTAGGAGACAGTACACACATGGAGGAAGTAGGAGACAGCACACACATGAAGTAGGAGACAGCACACACATGGAGGAAGTAGGAGACAGCACACACATGGAGGAAGTAGGAGACAGCACACACATGAAGTAGGAGACAGCACACACATGAAGGAAGTAGGAGACAGCACACACATGGAGGAAGTAGGAGACAGCACACACATGGAGGAAGTAGGAGACAGCACACACATGGAGGAAGTAGGAGACAGTACACACATGGAGGAAGTAGGAGACAGCACACACATGAAGTAGGAGACAGCACACACATGAAGGAAGTAGGAGACAGCACACACATGGAGGAAGTAGGAGACAGTACACACATGGAGGAAGTAGGAGACAGCACACACATGGAGGAAGTAGGAGACAGTACACACATGGAGGAAGTAGGAGACAGCACACACATGAAGTAGGAGACAGCACACACATGAAGGAAGTAGGAGACAGCACACACATGGAGGAAGTAGGAGACAGTACACACATGGAGGAAGTAGGAGACAGCACACACATGGAGGAAGTAGGAGACAGCACACACATGGAGGAAGTAGGAGACAGTACACACATGGAGGAAGTAGGAGACAGTAAACACATGAAGGAAGTAGGAGACAGCACACACATGAAGGAAGTAGGAGACAGTACACACATGGAGGAAGTAGGAGACAGTAAACACATGAAGGAAGTAGGAGACAGCACACACATGGAGGAAGTAGGAGACAGTACACACATGGAGGAAGTAGGAGACAGCACACACATGAAGGAAGTAGGAGACAGTACACACATGGAGGAAGTAGGAGACAGCACACACATGAAGGAAGTAGGAGACAGTACACACATGGAGGAAGTAGGAGACAGTAAACACATGAAGGAAGTAGGAGACAGACCACACATGGAGGAAGTAGGAGACAGTACACACATGAAGTAGGAGACAGCACACACATGGAGGAAGTAGGAGACAGCACACACATGGAGGAAGTAGGAGACAGTACACACATGGAGGAAGTAGGAGACAGTACACACATGGAGGAAGTAGGAGACAGCACACACATGGAGGAAGTAGGAGACAGTACACACATGAAGTAGGAGACAGCACACACATGGAGGAAGTAGGAGACAGCACACACATGAAGGAAGTAGGAGACAGTAGACACATGAAGGAAGTAGGAGACAGCACACACATGGAGGAAGTAGGAGACAGCACACACATGGAGGAAGTAGGAGACAGCACACACATGGAGGAAGTAGGAGACAGCACACACATGGAGGAAGTAGGAGACAGCACACACATGGAGGAAGTAGGGTGTGATTTCAGACCCAGCATCAGACTACCGTTCATTGTGGTTTCGTCTTCTCCACCGCCATCTGCTGGTCATCAAGATATAGCCACCACGCTGTCTTTGTGAAATGTGAATACGTCGCCATGAAATGGATTTGATCTCTCTGTTGTTAGGTGGTGTTGATAATAATAACACCGTCTGGAAACACACATTCTGTAGAAAGTTTTTTTGTGAATTTGTAGTTTTTCCAGCTAAACATCGTCAATATCAGGCGATGTGGACTTCATGACATGACTGAAGAAGAGTACTCCCAGTCCTTGTCGAACTTTTCTTTCACTTTCGTGATGTTTTCAGATGAGGTGAAGCGAGAGGGAACAGCTGAGACACCGCATTTCTTGTGTATTTGGACCCATCCTGTGAGTTCTGGTACTTCTCTGAACTGGAGCAAAGTGATGAGGGGAGGGTGAATGGGGAACGTTACTGCCGGTCGGGTTTGTTCTCATGACGTCACATTAGGATATAATTTCACCCCGGATGAAAACTTTATTTCACTTTAATTCAGTACACATTCCGCCCAGATGAACCCTCTTTACATACAAGAAGACTGACAGGAAGACAGACGTGTCACGAGAAGGATGACACACCTGCTCACATCGTGCTCAAGACAACGTGAAACAACATTCAGAACCGAACTTGCTTCCATTATGACGTATCTCCGGGTCAGGCAGGAAGTTGGGGGCGGGACAACATGTAGGGAGGACTGGATGTGATGATATGATTGGTTGGAATGTTGCTCGCCTGCCCGCTTGAATTTGGTGACACAATCTCAAAAACTTTATTTTAAAAAAGATAAGTTTACATTTTGATGTACAGTAAGTACATATCTGAAGTCACGTGACCTCTCTGGCATCAGACCTGCTGACAGGCTGCACAGTATGAACTGATGTACAGTAATATCTGAAGTCACGTGACCTCTCTGGCATCAGACTTGCTGACAGGCTGTACAGTATGAACTGTTGTACAGTAATATCTGACGTCATGTGACCTCTCTGGCATCAGACCTGCTGACAGGCTGTACAGTATGAACTGATGTACAGTAATATCTGAAGTCATGTGACCTCTCTGGCATCAGACTTGCTGACAGGCTGTACAGTATGAACTGATGTACAGTAATATCTGAAGTCATGTGACCTCTCTGGCTTCAGACTTGCTGACAGGCTGTACAGTATGAACTGATGTACAGTAATATCTGAAGTCATGTGACCTCTCTGGCATCAGACTTGCTGACAGACTGTACAGTATGAACTGATGTACAGTAATATCTGAAGTCACGTGACCTCTCTGGCATCAGACCTGCTGACAGGCTGTACAGTATGAACTGATGTACAGTAATATCTGACGTCATGTGACCTCTCTGGCATCAGACCTGCTGACAGGCTGTACAGTATGAACTGATGTACAGTAATATCTGAAGTCACGTGACCTCTCTGGCATCAGACCTGCTGACAAGCTGTACAGTATGAACTGATGTACAGTAATATCTGAAGTCACGTGACCTCTCTGGCATCAGACCTGCTGACAGGCTGTACAGTATGAACTGATGTACAGTAATATCTGAAGTCACGTGACCTCTCTGGCATCAGATCTGCTGACAAGCTGTACAGTATGAACTGATGTACAGTAAGATCTGAAGTCATGTGACCTCTCTGGCTTCAGACCTGCTGACAGGCTGCACAGTATGAACTGATGTACAGTAATAGCTGAAGTCATGTGACCTCTCTGGCTTCAGACCTGCTGACAGGCTGCACAGTATGAACTGATGTACAGTAATATCTGAAGTCATGTGACCTCTCTGGCATCAGACTTGCTGACAGGCTGTACAGTATGAACTGATGTACAGTAAGTACATATCTGAAGTCACGTGACCTCTCTGGCATCAGACCTGCTGACAGGCTGTACAGTATGAACTGATGTACGGTAATAGCTGAAGTCATGTGACCTCTCTGGCATCAGACCTGCTGACAGGCTGTACAGTATGAACTGATGTACAGTAATATCTGAAGTCATGTGACCTCTCTGGCATCAGACCTGCTGACAGGCTGTACAGTATGAACTGATGTACAGTAATAGCTGAAGTCACGTGACCTCTCTGGCATCAGACCTGCTGACAGGCTGTACAGTATGAACTGATGTACAGTAATATCTGAAGTCATGTGACCTCTCTGGCATCAGACCTGCTGACAGGCTGTACAGTATGAACTGATGTACAGTAATATCTGAAGTCACGTGACCTCTCCGGCATCAGACCTGCTGACAGGCTGTACAGTATGAACTGATGTACAGTAAGATCTGAAGTCATGTGACCTCTCTGGCATCAGACCTGCTGACAGGCTGTACAGTATGAACTGATGTACAGTAATATCTGAAGTCACGTGACCTCTCTGGCATCAGACCTGCTGACAGGCTGTACAGTATGAACTGATGTACAGTAATATCTGAAGTCACGTGACCTCTCTGGCATCAGACCTGCTGACAGGCTGTACAGTATGAACTGATGTACAGTAATATCTGAAGTCACGTGACCTCTCTGGCATCAGACCTGCTGACAAGCTGTACAGTATGAACTGATGTACAGTAATATCTGAAGTCACGTGACCTCTCTGGCATCAGACCTGCTGACAGGCTGTACAGTATGAACTGATGTACAGTAAGATCTGAAGTCATGTGACCTCTCTGGCTTCAGACCTGCTGACAGGCTGCACAGTATGAACTGATGTACAGTAATATCTGAAGTCATGTGACCTCTCTGGCATCAGACTTGCTGACAGGCTGTACAGTATGAACTGATGTACAGTAAGTACATATCTGAAGTCACGTGACCTCTCTGGCATCAGACCTGCTGACAGGCTGTACAGTATGAACTGATGTACAGTAATAGCTGAAGTCATGTGACCTCTCCGGCATCAGACCTGCTGACAGGCTGTACAGTATGAACTGATGTACAGTAATAGCTGAAGTCATGTGACCTCTCTGGCTTCAGACTTGCTGACAGGCTGTACAGTATGAACTGATGTACAGTAATAGCTGAAGTCATGTGACCTCTCTGGCATCAGACCTGCTGACAGGCTGTACAGTATGAACTGATGTACAGTAATATCTGAAGTCATGTGACCTCTCTGGCATCAGACTTGCTGACAGGTTGCACAGTATTAACTGATGTACAGTAATATCTGAAGTCACGTGACCTCTCTGGCATCAGACCTGCTGACAGGCTGTACAGTATGAACTGATGTACAGTAATATCTGAAGTCATGTGACCTCTCTGGCATCAGACCTGCTGACAGGCTGTACAGTATGAACTGATGTACAGTAATATCTGAAGTCACGTGACCTCTCTGGCTTCAGACTTGCTGACAGGCTGTACAGTATGAACTGATGTACAGTAATATCTGAAGTCACGTGACCTCTCTGGCATCAGACCTGCTGACAGGCTGTACAGTATGAACTGATGTACAGTAATATCTGAAGTCACGTGACCTCTCTGGCATCAGACCTGCTGACAGGCTGTACAGTATGAACTGATGTACAGTAATATCTGAAGTCACGTGACCTCTCTGGCTTCAGACTTGCTGACAGGCTGCACGGTGAACTGAGCTAGCAAGGCAGAACAGTCCATTTTCATCTCACGTTGTCTTTAAAGTCACTTAAACACACCACAGCAGCATCTTGTGTCATCTGTACTGCAGCCTCCTGCAGTCTCTTATCTGCCCACTGACGGAAGACCAGGCGGGACCCAGATCAGCTGCGAGGGACTCACACCTCCTGGTCTTTATGGAGGTCTAAACTCCATCTGGCTCACTGTGATGGGGATGGTTTCATGTTTAGACCGAAGTTAAAAGATAAACGGAGAGTAAACTACAGACAAGATGTGAGGTCACAACCGAAACCGAAGACAGGATGTGAGTTACACCCTAAACTACAGACAGGATGTGACATCACATCCTCCTGACACCATTGCTCATGACTGACAGGTCAGGTCACTGCTTTATTTCATATTAGAAATAAAATATTAAAACGGTTTTAACAATTAAAACACTGACACTTTGTGTGACTACATACACTGTAGTCACACAAAATGTCACTCTGGTCTCTCTCTCTCTCTCTCTCTCTCTCACATACACACACACACACACACATTCATAATTGAAAAAATCGAAAACACAAAAATCAGAGATGGAAAAAAAACTGACTTCAGACAACTGTGTGTTTTATGGCAGGGATGCTGGCTTTACCACAGACACACACACACACACACACACACACAGAAATACACAGACAGACAGACAGCCAGACACACAGACACAGACAGACGGGCAGGCAGGCAGACAGACAGACACACAGACAGACGGGCAGGCAGACAGGCAGACAGACAAACAGGCAGACAGACAGGCAGACAGACAGACAGACACAGACACCGACACAGGCAGGCAGACAGACAGGCAGACAGACAGGCAGACAGACAGACACACACACTGACACAGGCAGGCAGACAGACAGACAGACAGACAAACAGGCAGACAGACAGACAGACACACACACCGACACAGGCAGACAGACAGACAGGCAGACAGACAGACACACACACTGACACAGGCAGACAGGCAGACAAACAGGCAGACAAACAGGCAGACAGACAGACACACACACCGACACAGGCAGACAGACACACACACACACCGACACAGGCAGGCAGACAGACAGGCAGACAGACACACACACACACCGACACAGGCAGACAGACACACTGACACAGGCAGACAGACAGACAGACAGACAGACAGACAGACAGACAGACAAACAGGCAGACAGACAGACACACACACCGACACAGGCAGACAGACAGACAGGCAGACAGACACACACACACACCGACACAGGCAGACAGACAAACAGGCAGACAGGCAGACAGACAGGCAGACAGACAGACACACACACACACACCAACACAGGCAGGCAGACAGACAGGCAGACGGACAGGCAGACAGACAGACACAGGCAGACAGACAGACAGACAGACAGACAGACAGGCAGGCAGACAAACAGGCAGACAGACAAACAGGCAGACAGATGCTTTGTGTGGGTCTGTGTATGAATGCAGTGCCGCCCTGAGGGGACGCCCATTCGACGTGTTTGTTTGAATGTGATGACATCATCAGGATGCTGCTCCTCCTTAGCGCGTTTCTTAAAGACTTCAGGTTAGCTGGGAGGGGAGGGGGAGCACAGGAAGACAGACTGGCTTCAATCAGGTCCTCACACATCTTCTCCAGCAGCGGGGCACTCCCCTCTGGTCTTCAGGCTATTTTTGCGAGTAAGCTGGTGCTTAGTGGTGCTCTGTGTGTGTGTGTGTGTGTGTGTGTGTGGTAAGCAGAGGAGGTAGTAGTGTTGTTTTGGTTAAGCTCCTTGTGAGACTGTGTGTGTTACTGCATGTGTGTGTGTGTGAGTGAGGCATAGTACTGCACGTCCGGGTCTAAATCAGCCTGAAGAGATGACAGAGCAGCTTGGAGCGCCTCCTTATGGACACACCCTCCACTAACAAAGTACTCTGCAGAAAGACAGACAGACAGACAGACAGACAGACAGGGAAAGAAGACATGTTAAGGTGGTTCTGCACCAGAATCAATTCTGCTTCGGGGCGTCCTCACCAACAGAAACCAATAATTAATTAATGAGGAGCGAAGGAGAAGCTGACGGACTCATCAACTGGAATAATTCAAGGAGCAAACACCAAAAGCCAACATGTGGTAGTGGAGGCCAGCGGAGAAGTACATTATGAGTAATGGCATGTTTCCTGTCACTGGTGGCTGGAGACGCCAGGTTGCATCCATGAATTTAGTCTTCTGTCACACTCACAACCAACAATTACCTGAACGTTGAATCCAGGATGGAAACTTTCATACATGACTTCCATTGTTCCTCCCTGCTGGTGTTCTGGTTCTGTTTCCCTCTATCACCACAACCATCTTAAAAGGCAGACACCTGCTCTCCACTGCTACACTTACATCTGCAGTACTGACACACTTACTTTATGAAGCTCTCACCACTGACCACTCTGACCACTCTGATGACCACTCTCACCACTCTTAGCCCTTTTCCACCAACAGGGAATGGGTTCAGTGCCAGGTCGCAAACCCTTTTTTGAACGGTTCAGAGCATTTTGACCAAAAAGAAATTGGTTCCGAACCCAAAAAGTTCGTTCCGAACCGGCACCAAAAAATAGCAGGTTTTTCAGCGCGAACCGTGACGACATCAATGGGCGCGTGACATTGCAGAGGAAGAAGAGAGGAGATAGCCTAGCGGTAGATAATGGAGAAATCGGCAGATAATAAGGGTGCGCAGTGCACAAGCTGAGGAAACTCAGTGTTTGGTTGTTATCTGGGCATCTCCCGAGTTTCAGAGAAAACTAGAGAGTAGCATGAGAAAGAGTAAGCTGTATGGCGAATTAGTAGAAGAGATAGCCAAGAATGGGTTCACTCAAACGCAAGAACAAATTATCAACAAGCTAAAAAAAAAAATAAGAAGAACTACCGAGACAATAAAAAAGAGTTGTCCAAAATTGGAGCTGGACGACATAATAATATAATGCCATATTATTGCTAGCTAGTGGGTTTCAGAGGGATGTAGCTAATATTTACATCGAGTGTGCAACACAAAAAGTCCCCAATTGATGTCATACAATGGTTCTGCTAACAACTGGTGGAATCGCAAGCCCGTTCATTACATTACATTATAGTCATTTAGCCGAAGCTTTTATCCAAAGCGACTTACAATAAGTGCATCATTTAACGTAGGAGATCAGGAGAACTACTAGTCATCAGAGGTCATAAGTGCATCTAAACAAGCATCTAAGAGCAAAACCAGTGCTAAAGTAAAAGCGCAAGAAAGAGATTTTTTTTTTGAATGAGTGAATACAATTAGTGCTAAGAGCAAGTAACAGGGTAGTAGTTCTTGAAGAGGTGAGTTTTCAACCTCTGCCGAAAGATGGGCAGTGACTCCACTGTCCTGACATCAGTGGGGAGTTCATTCCACCACTGTGGGGCCAGGACAGAACAGAGCCGTGACCGGGTCGATCAGCAGCAAGGGCCTCTGAGCGATGGGGCAACCAGGCGTCCCCGAGGCAGCAGAGCGAAGTGGTCGGGTGGGAGTGTAGGGCTTGACCATGGCCTGGAGATAGGAAGGAGCTGTTCCTTTCACTACCCTGTAGGCTAGCACCAGAGTCTTAAACTGGATGCGAGTAGCTACTGGAAGCCAGTGTAGGGACATGAGAAGGGGAGTTGTGTGGGAGAACTTAGGGCGGTTGAACACCAGACAAGCTGCAGCTTTCTGAACAAGCTCCAGAGGTCTGATGGCCGACGCCGGGGCGCCAGCAAGGAGGGAGTTGCTGTAGTTCAGCCGGGAGATGACCAGAGCCTGGATGAGCACCTGTGCCGTCTCATCGGTGAGGAATGGGCGAATCCTCCTCATGTTATAGAGGATAAATCTGCAGCAGCAAGCAACTGATGCAACGTTTGCAGCAAACGACAGTTGGTCGTCCAGGATCACACCCAGATTCCTCACAGTCCGACCTGGCGTCACCATGGTGTTGTCAATGGTGATGGCCAGGTCTCAGTGTGGGCAACTTTTCCCCGGGAGGAACATCAGCTCTGTCTTGTCCAGCTTGAGGTTCAGGTGGTGTGTCGCCATCCACTCCGAGATGTCAGTCAAGCACGCAGCAATGCGTGTCTCTACTTGTGTGTCAGGGGGAGGAAAGGACAAGATCAGCTGGGTGACATCGGCATAACAATGGTAAAAGAAGTCATGCGAGCGAATAACAGAACCCAGGGACGTCGTGTACGGGAAGAAGGGGAGAGGACCCAGAATCCAACCCTGTGGAACGCCTGTAGTCAGTCTGCGAGGCTCCGACACAGATCCCATCCATGTCACCTGGTAGGAGCGACCCGTCAGGTAGGTTGCAAACATTGAGAGTGCAGAGCCTGTGACACCTAGCCCCTCGAGGGTAGAGAGGAGGATCTGGTGGTTCACTGTGTCGGACGCAGCTGACAGGTCCAGGAGTATCAGGACAGAGGAGAGAGAGTTTGTTCTCAAAGATTCTGTCACTGCAAGGAGGGCCATCTCTGTTGAGTGACCCACCCTGAATCCAGACTGTTTGGGATCCAGGAGGTTGTTCTGGTGGAGGTACAAAGAAAGTTGGTTAAAGACAGAACGTTGAAAAGTTTTGGATAAAAAGGGTAGAAGGGAAATCGGTCTGTAGTTTTTGATGTCGGAGGGGTTAAGTGATGGTTTCTTGAGAAAGGGGGTGACTCCAGCAGTCTTGAAGGCAGATGGAAAGGATCCTGCCTGGAGGGAGGTGTTGATGAGGTGGGTTAGATAGGGAAGGAGTTCAGGTGCTATAGACTAAGAAGAGGGGAGGGGACCAGTCAAGGGAGCATGTGGTGGGGCGACTGGATCTAATGAGGTTTAGAACCTCATCGGGGGAGAGGGGAGCGAGGTGGGATAGGGTGGGACATGGAGAGGTGAGGGAGGGTGCAGAGGGTGGGATAGTGCAAGCAGCACTAACCGGGTGGTGAGAAAAGGAGGATCTGATGTCGTTTACCTTCTTGTCAAAGAAGTCAGCAAAGTCATCAGGGAGAAGGGAGGAAGTAGGAGGAGGAGGTGGGGGTTGAAGAAGTATAGAGAAGGTTTCAAAAAGTTTCTTAGGATTGGAGGCAGAGGATAGGATTTTAGAGTGATAGAAGGCAGCCTTAGCAGCAGAAAGGGAGGAAGAGAAAGTGGAAAGAAGAAATTGGAAGTTGAGAAGGTCCTCTGGGAGTTTGCCTTTTCTCCATTTGCGCTCTGCCACTCTCAGGCTCTGTCTGTCAGTACGTACTGAGTTGAACAGCCAAGGGGCAGGTGGAGTTGGGCGTGCAGGCCTGGAGGTGAGGGGACAGAGATTGTCCAGAGAAGAAGAGAGGGTAGAAAGAAGAAGATCAGTAGCAGTGTCAGGGGGTAGGAGAGAGAAAGGTTCAGGTGTAGGGAGGTTAGAGGTAACAGAGGAAGAAAGATCAGTGGCGGAGAGAGAGTGGAGGTGTCTACGGGTGGAAACCAGGTGGGTAGGGGAAGGAGCTGAGGGGGGTGAAGAGAGGGAGAGAGAGTAGGACATGAAATAGTTGGCAGAGCGCTGGAGGGGAGTAACAGAAAGATTGGAAATAGGACAGTGTCTAGTAAAGATAAGGTCCAGCTGGTTGCCGGCCTTGTGGGTAGGAGGAGAGGGTGAAATGTGAAGGTCAAAGGAGGGGAGGAAAGGGAGAAGAGGATCTAGCTTGTCAGTGTGGATGTTGAAGTCACCGAGAAGGATAAGTGCAGAGTCATCAACAGGGAAGTGCGAGACAAGTGTGTCAAGCTCCTCCAGAAACTCACCAAGGGGGCCTGGTGGGCGGTACACAACCACGATGGTGAGTTTGACTGGATAAGAGAGGGTTAACAGCATGGAATTCAAAAGAGTGCGGAGAAAATTGTGGAATGGAAACAAGAGAGTATTTCCATTTCAGGGAGATTAGCAGGCCAGTACCACCACCCCGCCTCCCAGCTCTGGGAGTGTGAGAAAAAGAGTACACATCTGACAGAGCTGCGGGTGTGGTAGTGTTTTCTGGCATGATCCAGGTCTCAGTTAGAGCAAGAAAGTTGAGGGAGAGCAAGGATGCCTAGCCTGAGATAAACTCAGCTTTCGGCACCGCAGACTGGCAATTCCAGAGCCCTCCCGTCACCACCTGCTCAACGTGAGTGGAGAGAGTGGGATAGATGAGATTGGTAGGGTCACAGCGCCTAGGAGTGACCCAACGTCTATGCCAGCCCCGGGAAGAGGAAAGGACAGGAATGCGAAGGAAACACATAGTCTATACTAGGTACACAAAACACAGAAGACTGACCGGATCTAAAAAGAGCAGTCTGTGCTTGACGAAGTCTTGGCTTGAAAGTCGCACTTGCGTTTGTTACTCTAGCCTTTGTTCAACCTTGGCTTGTTTGCCTGACGCTGTAGCAGCAGTGATTTAAAGAACACTGATTGCTAATTGTCTGCCATGAGTGCAGGCCACACCCTGGCCACTTAACACCCAATTGGCCAAAGAGGTACACTGAAAATAGGCCTATTGCCCAGAAACTGGTCACTTACGTAAAACTCTATCAAACCTCACACAATACTATTAAAACTGCAAACAGCAAGTTACCAAGGAATATATTTAGAAGCTAAAAAGATAACTAAGTCAAAACAGCTAGGCAACAAGAAATATTTAAGGGCACACTAGGTGAAAAACAGCTAGAATAAGTAAATAAGACAAGTAAATAGAATAAGACAGCTACAGCTAGAATAAGATCCCACTAGGAACCAGCAGCAGATGTATAGAGAAAAGGACTAATACTCAAGCAGCTGGAATAAGACTAATAGCAACTTGTTAAGCAAGAACAATGATACTTTATTCTAGATGAACCAGCAATTCAGAATCGCTCCAGAAGTTAAGATGCACACTGGATTGAAACTGAATGAGGCCAGACTTATAAATCCCTGTGATGCTCTGGCCACACCCTGGTCACTTAACACCCAATTGGCCAAAGGGGTACACTGAAAATAGGCCTATTGCCCAGAAACTGGTCACTTTTGTAAAACTCTATCAAACCTCACACACTACTATTAAAACTGCAAACAGCAAATTACCAAGGAATATATTTATAAGCTAAAAAGATAACTAAGTCAAAGCAGATAGGCAATAAGAAATATTTAAGGACACACTAGATGAAAAACAGCTACAGCTAGAATAAGTAAATAAGACAAGTAAATAGAATAAGACAGCTACAGCTAGAATAAGATCCCACTAGGAACCAGCAGCAGATGTGTAGAGAAAAGGACTAATACTCAAGCAGCTGGAATAAGACTAATAGCAACTTGTTAAGCAAGAACAATGATACTTACTCTATTCTAGATGAACCAGCAATTCAGAATCACTCCAGAAGTTAAACTGCACAGTCGTTCGCCACACAACACCAAGGTTTTCAGAATCCTGAACAGAACCAGTGCCTGAACCAGAGCTGCTTTTGTCGAAAAGGGCTATCTGATCACTCACCACTCTGACCACTCTGATGACCACTCTCACCACTCTGATGACCACTCTCATCACTCTCACCACTCTCACCACTCTGATGACCATTCTCACCACTCTCATCACTCTGACCACTCTGATGACCACTCTCATCAAACTGACCACTCTCATCACTCTGACCAATCTGATGACCACTCTGATGACCACTCCCACCACTCTGATCCCTCTGATGACCACTTTCATCACTCTGACCACTCTCATCACTCTGACGACCACTCTCACCACTCGCATCACTCTGATGACCACTCTCATCACTCTGACCACTCTGATGACCACTCTCATCACTCTGATGACCACTCTCACCACCACTCTGATCACTCTCCCCACACTCCCCACTCTCATGACCACTCTCACCACTCTGACTACTACTCTGACCACTCTCCCCACTCTGATGACCACTCTCACCACTCTCATCACTGTCACTACTCTGACCACTCTGATCACTCTGACCACCACTCTCACCATTCTGACCACTCTCACCACTCTGATCACTCTCACCACCACTCTGACCACCACTCTCATCACTCTGATGACCACTCTCATCACTCTGACCACTCTGATGACCACTCTCGCCACCACTCTGATCACTCTCCCCACACTCCCCACTCTCGACCACTCTCATCACTCTGATCACTCTCACCACTCTGACTACTACTCTGACCACTCTCCCCACTCTGATGACCACTCTCATCACTCTGACCACTCTGATGACCACTCTCACCACCACTCCGATCACTCTCCCCACACTCCCCACTCTCATGACCACTCTCACCACTCTGATCACTCTCACCACTGACTACTACTCTGACCACTCTCCCCACTCTGATGACCACTCTCATCACTCTCACTACTCTGACCACTCTCACCACTCTGACCACCACTCTGATCACTCTCACCACCACTCTCACCATTCTGACCACTCTCACCACTCTGATCACTCTGACCACTCTCCCCACTCTGATGACCACTCTCATCACTCTGACCACTCTGATGACCACTCTCACCACCACTCCGATCACTCTCCCCACACTCCCCACTCTCACCACTCTGATCACTCTCACCACTGACTACTACTCTGACCACTCTCCCCACTCTGATGACCACTCTCACCACTCTCATCACTCTCACTACTCTGACCACTCTCACCACTCTGACCACCACTCTGATCACTCTCACCACCACTCTCACCATTCTGACCACTCTCACCACTCTGATCACTCTGACCACTCTGACCACTCTCACCACTCTGATGAACACTCTGACCACTCTCATTGCGCTGAACACTCTCACCACCACTCTGATCACTTTCCCCACTCTGATGACCACTACAACCACTCTCGCCACTCTGATGACCGCTCTCCCCAATCTGACCACTCTGACCACTCTGATGACCACTCTCACTACTCTGACTACTCTCACCACTCTGATGACCACTCTCACTACTCTGACTACTCTCACCACTCTGATCATCACTCTGATAATCTCACCAATCTGACCACTATCATCACCGTGTCCTGTTCACACACCAGCTGACAGCTGTATGTGCGTGTGTGTGTGTATGTATGTGAAT
>JAJHIY020000316.1:787500-857500 GCA_022114975.2 Lampris megalopsis
CTAAATCATGACTTTGGAGACCAAGAAGAGGAAGCCAGTGAAGGCAGAGCCAAGGATCAAATGGTGGAAGTTGAAGAAGGAAGACTGTTGTGTGGAGTTCAGGCAGGAGTTAAGACAGGCACTGGGTGGTAGTGCAGAGTTACCAGATGGCTGGACAACCACTGCAGAAATAGTGAGGGAGACAGCTAGGAAGGTACTTGGTGTGTCACCAGGGCAAAGGAAGGAAGACAAGAAGACTTGGTGGTGGAATGAGGAAGTAAGCAAATTATATAGAGGAAGAGGTTGGCAAAGAAGAAGTGGGATAGTCAGAGAGATGAAGAAAGTAGACAGGAGTACAAGGAGACGCAGCATAAAGCGCAGAGAGAGGTGGCAAAGGCAATCAGATGGAGCAAGATGGAATACATATGCATGAATGAGAGGGAGGACAGTGGAATGGTGAGGGTGCAAGGAGTAGAGGTGATGAAGGTGTATTGTAATGTATGACGAAGGCATTACATGAGTTTAAATACTCGGGGTCAACTGTCCAAAGTAGCGGGGAGTGCAGAAGAGAGAAGAAGAGAGTGCAGGCAGGGTGGAGTGGGTGGAGAAGAGTGTCAGGAGTGATGTGTGACAGAAGGGTACCAGCAAGAGTTAAAGGGAAGGTTTACAAGATGGTAGTCAGACCAGCTATGTTATATGGTTTGGAGAAAGTGGCACTGATGAAAAGACAGGAGGTGGAGCTGGAGGTGGCAGAGGTGAAGATGATAAGATTTTCATTGGGAGTGATGAAGAAGGACAGGATTAGGAACGAGTATATTAGAGGGACAGCTCAGGTTGGACGGTTTGGAGACAAAGCAAGAGACACAAGATTGAGATAGTTTGGACATGTGTGGAGGAGAGATGCTGGGTATACTGGGAGAAGCATGCTAAATATGGAGCTGCCAGGGAAGAGGAGAAGAGGAAGGCCAAAGAGGAGGTTTATGGATGTGGTGAGGGAGGACATGCAGGTGGCTGGTGTGACAGAGGAAGATGCAGAGGACAGGAAGAGATGGAAACGGATGATCCGCTGTGGCGCCCCCTAACGGGAGCAGCCGAAAGAAATAGTAGTAGTAGAAGTAGTAGAAGTAGATAAGTATTCAACCCCTTGTGTTCTGAAAGCTCCAAGTTAACACAAATGACAAATTATTCCTACAGCAAACTCTGGTTAACACAACTGGACATAACCAGTGTGCACCTGTAAGATATTAAAGTAACGGTCTGGTGTATGGATATAAAATCACTGTGTTCATTAGCCGGGCGTGAACTCCATCAGAAAATGAAGACAAAGCATCAGAATACTGAAGTAAGAGACAAAGTGATTAAAATGCAGAAGGAGGGAAAGGGACACAAAACAATATCCAAGTGTTTGGATGTCCCACGGAACACTGATGGATCCACTGTCAGAAAGTGGAAGCTGTATCACAACACCCAGACACTTTGTAGGACAGGCCGTCCCTCAAAGCTGAGTGTCCAAGCAAGACGTGGGCTGACGAGGAAAGCCACAGATGATCCTGCAATCTCTTTGAAGGCGCTCCAGAGGTCAGTTGCTGAAACTGGAGTAAATGTACTCCAGGAGTCAACCATATCACGGCTCTCCATACATCTGGCCAGTATGGGAGGGTGGCACGAATGAAGCCATTGCTCAAAACTATGCGTATAAAACCACGCTTGCAGTTTGCTACCAAGCCCGAGAGAGACCCAGTTAGGATGTGGGTAAAGGTTTTGTGGTCAGATGAGATGAAAGCTGAGCTTTTTGGCCAAAACTCAAAGCGTTATGTGTGGGGCAAACCTAACACTGCTCATGCCCTAAAAAACACCCTCTCTACAGTGAAGCATGGCGGCGGCATAATGCTTATGGGGTTGCTTTTCCTCTGCAGGCACTGGGAACCTTCTTCACATTGAGGGAAGAATGGATGGAGCTAAATACAGGGACATATTGGAAGATAACCTGCTGCAGTCTGCCATAAAATGAAGCTTGGGAGAAGGTTCACCTTCCAGGAGGACAACGATCCTAAGCACAAGCCTAAAACAACAATGGCATGGCTCAACAACAAGGTGAACGTTCTGGAGTGGCCAAGTCAAAGTCCGGACCTCAACCCCATTGAAAATCTGTAGCACAGACTGAAAATCGCAGTCCAGAGGTGTCATCCCACCAACCTTCAAGACCTGTACAAGTTCTGCCAAGAAAAATTGGCAAAAATTACTCCAGAAATATGTGCAAAGTTTGTACATATTTACCCCAAAAAGGTACTCTACAAAGTACTGATATGTGGGGGGTGAATACTTATGCAAGCACTATATTTTAGTTTTTAATTTATTAACATAAAGTCAGTGAAACATACCTTATTTTGGCTTTGGGAACATGCTGTTAGAGCTTATGGGTTCACAACAATAATATTGTTCAGGACCACAAGTGTGAGTATCTTTTATAATGGAGAAATTAGTGTTGACTGCCAAGGGGGGTGAGTACTTATGCAAGGCACTGTATAATACTGTAGTGTTGTTGAGGGACTATAACAGAACATGTGATCCGTGTGTGTACTCACTCTGCCAGCTCTGATCTGAACCTCCAGTTCCTGCTGTTGTCTGTAACCAGGAAGTCCTGCAGCTGGTGGAGATACTTCCTCCTAACATCACAACCCAGGAGCTGAGAGGAGATGACCGCAGTTAGGAAGGAAGGAAGGAAGGAAGAAAGGTAGAAAAGGAGAAGGGAAAGGTTGTATAGATGGACAGATATTACCCTCTTGAGAGGAAAAGTCTTCCCACAGCTTGTAACAGACAAACAGCTTAACAGACCAGTTGAGGTGGAGATACAGACATCACAGTGAACACTTACATGCTGTCATGACATGGTAACTTCAGCAGTCTGGACTGCTGGCGTTTTAAATTGTGTGTGTGTGTGTGTGTGTGTGTGTGTGTGTTTACCCTGAAGAAGTCATAAAGATGTTTCAGGATTCCAATCCTCACTTCATCCAGATCCTTCAAAAAGCTGAAAACACACATGCACACACACACACACATGCACGCACGCACACACACACACACACACACACACACACACACACACACACACGCATGGTGATGGTGTGTGTGTCACTACAAGGTAAGTTAGTCGGGGTGTCTCAGCCCTTCTCACGGGTAAGGTTGTCACTTCATTGTGTTGACGGAGAGTCTAGCTGTGCTGTCAGTGTTTTCCAGAGACAGTATTGATAACTAACATATAATCAGTATTGATAACATAATCAGTATTGAAGCATAATCAGTATTGATAACTAACATATAATCAGTACTGATAAGTAACATATAATCAGTATTGATAACTAACATATAATCAGTATTGATAACATATAATCAGTACTGATAACACATAATCAGTATTAATAACTAACATATAATCAGTACTACTACTACTTTCGGCTGCTCCCGTTAGGGGGCGCCACAGCAGATCATCCGTTTCCATCTCTTCCTGTCCTCTGCATCTTCCTCTGTCATACCAGCCACCTGCATGTCCTCCCTCACCACATCCATAAACCTCCTCTTTGGCCTTCCTCTTCTCCTCTTCCCTGGCAGCTCCATATTCAGCATCCTTCTCCCAGTATACCCAGCATCTCTCCTCCACACATGTCCAAACCATCTCAATCTTGCCTCTCTTGCTTTGTCTCCAAACCGTCCAACCTGAGCTGTCCCTCTAATATACTCCTTCCTAATCCTGTCCTTCTTCATCACTCCCAATGAAAATCTTATCATCTTCATCTCTGCCACCTCCAGCTCCACCTCCTGTCTTTTCATCAGTGCCACTGTCTCCAAACCATACAACATAGCTGGTCTCACAACCATCTGGTAAACCTTCCCTTTAACTCTTGCTGGTACCCTTCTGTCACACATCACTCCTGACACTCTTCTCCATCCACTCCACCCTGCCTGCACTCTCTTCTTCATCTGTCTTCTGCACTCCCCATTACTTTGGACAGTTGACCCCAAGTATTTAAACTCATACACGTTCATCACCTCCACTCCTTGCATCCTCACCATTCCACTGTCCCCCCTCTCATTCATGCATAGGTATTCCGTCTTGCTCCTACTGACTTTCATCCCTCTTCTCTCCAGTGCATACCTCCACCTCTCCAGGCTCTCCTCCACCTGCACCCTACTCTCACTACAGATCACAATGTCATCCACGAACATCATAGTCCACAGAGACTCCAGCCTGATCTTGTCCGTCAACCTGTCCATCACCATTGCAAACAAGAAAGGGCTCAGAGCCGATCCTTGATGTAATCCCACCTCCACCTTGAACCCATCTGTCATTCCAACCACACACCTCATCACTATCACACTGCCCTCATACATATCCTGCACCACTCCTACATCCTTCTCTGCAACTCCCGACTTCCTCATACAATACCACACCTCCTCTCTCGGCACCCTGTCATATGCTTTCTCTAAATCTACAAAGACACAATGTAACTCCTTCTGGCCTTCTCTATACTTCTCAATATACTTCTCTAATATATAATCAGTACTGATAACATATAATCAGTATTGATAACTAACATATAATCAGTACTGATAACATATAATCAGTATTGATAACTAACATATAATCAGTACTGATAACATATAATCAGTACTGATAACTAAAATATAATCAGTACTGAACCATATCAGGGGAACATTACTAGCAGACTTCTGACAGAAAGAGAAAGAAGAGTGGTGGGTTAGAGGAACTACAGGTTCGAAGCAGTTTTTTTTTTGTGGCTATTTCTCCCCAATTGTACTTAGCCAATTACCCCACTCTTCCAAGCTGTCCCGGTCACTGCTCCACCCCCTCTGCTATTTCTCCCAGCCCCCCCCCACCCCCCGAACAGGCGCCCCGACTGACCAGAGGAGGCGCTGCTAGTGCAGCGACCAGGACACATACCTGCATCCAGCTTCCCACCCGCAGACATGGCCAATTGTGTCTGTAGGGACGCCCGACCAAGCTGGAGGTAACATGGGGATTCGAACCACCGATCCCCGTGTTGGTGTTGGTAGACAACGGAATAGACCGCCACGCTACCTGGACGCCCCAGATTCAAAGTAGTTTTTAAAAGTACAGCAGTTATAACGTCTACACATGTTAAAATGGCAGGCAGGGTCTTTGATGTAAAAAATAAAACCAAGATAAATCACGTCAGAACTTTTTCCACCTCTAATGTGAAACTGCAACCTATAAAAATAAAGTGGGGGAAAAAAACTAACATTTTAGGAAAAAATACACAACTTACAATAAGCTAGTTGAAGAACCTTTTGATTTTATTACAGCACTCTTATAGCCGGAGTCTATCAGCTCGGCACGTCTTGACTTGACGATATGCTCCCACTCTTCCTTGCAACAATGTTGTAGATCCGTCAGAAAGCCAGGGCGTCTCCTGTGCACAGCCCTCTTCAGGTCACCCCAGATTGTCAGTTTGATCAGGGCTCTGGCTGGGCCATTTCTAAACGTGATCTTCTTTTGGTGAAGCCATTCCTTGGTTGATGTGGTGTGTGCTGTTGGTCATTGTTGTTCTGACATGTGAAGTTCCTCTGCATCGTCAGCTTTCTAGCAGACGCCTTAAGGTTTTGCACCAAAATCAACTGGTATTTGGAGCTACTCATGATCCCTCCACCTTGACTAAGGCCCCAGTTCAAGCGGAAGAAAAGCAGCTCCAAAGCCTGATGCTGCCACCGCCATGCTGCATTGTGGGTATGGTGTTCGTTTGGTGATGTTCTGTGTTGTTTCTGCACCAAACATACCTTCTGGAATTATGGCCAAAAAGTTCAATTAACAATATTTCTGAAATTTGCACAGCAGCAGGGGTAAAGACTACAGACCCTGACACCATCAATAACCAGCTTAAACAACTTTCTATTACCCTTTATAGTTCAGAACCGCCCAGCGACGCGTCACGTTTTCCCTTTAGACGGTTTGACCATCCCAAAAATTGCCCTTGAGGACCAAGCACAGGTAGACAGAGAGATATCAACAGAGGGAGTGATACAAGCACAGATAGACAGAGAGATATCAACAGAGGGAGTGATACAAGCACAGATAGACAGAGAGATATCAACAGAGGATGTGATACAAGCACAGATAGACAGAGAGATATCAACAGAGGGAGTGATACAAGCACAGATAGACAGAGAGATATCATCAGAGGAAGTGATACAAGCACAGATAGACAGAGAGGTATCAACAAAGGAAGTGATACAAGCACAGATAGACAGAGAGATATCAACAGAGGAAGTGATACAAGCACAGATAGACAGAGAGATATCAACAGAGGAAGTGATAAAAGCACAGATAGACAGAGAGATATCAACAGAGGAAGTGATACAAGCACACATAGACAGCGATATCAACAGAGGAAGTGATACAAGCACAGATGGACAGAGAGATATCAACAGAGGGAGTGATACAAGCACAGATAGACAGAGAGATATCAACAGAGAGAGTGATACAAGCACAGATAGACAGAGAGATATCAACAGAGGAAGTGATACAAGCACAAATAGACAGAGAGATATCAACAGAGGAAGTGATACAAGCACAGATAGACAGACAGATATCAACAGAGGAAGTGATACAAGCACAGACAGAGAGATATCAAGAGGAAGTGATACAAGCACAGATAGACAGACAGATATCAACAGAGGAAGTGATACAAGCACAGATAGACAGAGAGATATCAACAGAGGAAGTGATACAAGCACAGATAGACAGAGAGATATCAACAGAGGAAGTGATACAAGCACAGATAGACAGACAGATATCAACAGAGGAAGTGATACAAGCACAGATAGACAGAGAGATATCAACAGAGAGAGTGATACAAGCACAGATAGACAGACAGATATCAACAGAGGAAGTGATACAAGCACAGATAGACAGAGAGATATCAACAGAGGAAGTGATACAAGCACAGATAGACAGAGAGATATCAACAGAGGAAGTGATACAAGCACAGATAGACAGACAGATATCAACAGAGAGAGTGATACAAGCAGAGATAGACGGAGAGATATCAACAGAGGAAGTGATACAAGCACAGATAGACAGAGAGATATCAACAGAGGAAGTGATACAAGCAAAGATAGACAGACAGATATCAACAGAGGAAGTGATACAAGCACAGATAGACAGAGAGATATCAACAGAGGAAGTGATACAAGCACAGATAGACAGACAGATATCAACAGAGGAAGTGATACAAGCACAGACAGAGAGATATCAAGAGGAAGTGGTACAAGCACAGATAGACAGACAGATATCAACAGAGGAAGTGATACAAGCAGAGATAGACAGAGCGATATCAACAGAGGAAGTGATACAAGCATAGACAGAGAGATATCAAGAGGAAGTGATACAAGCAAAGATAGACAGAGAGATATCAACAGAGGAAGTGATAAAAGCACAGATAGACAGAGAGATATCAACAGAGAGAGTGATACAAGCACAGATAGACAGAGAGATATCAACAGAGGAAGTGATACAAGCACAGATAGACAGAGAGATATCAACAGAGGGAGTGATACAAGCACAGATAGACAGAGAGATATCAACAGAGGATGTGATACAAGCACAGATAGACAGAGAGATATCAACAGAGGGAGTGATACAAGCACAGATAGACAGAGAGATATCATCAGAGGAAGTGATACAAGCACAGATAGACAGAGAGGTATCAACAAAGGAAGTGATACAAGCACAGATAGACAGAGAGATATCAACAGAGGAAGTGATACAAGCACAGATAGACAGAGAGATATCAACAGAGGAAGTGATACAAGCACAGATAGACAGAGAGATATCAACAGAGGAAGTGATACAAGCACACATAGACAGCGATATCAACAGAGGAAGTGATACAAGCACAGATGGACAGAGAGATATCAACAGAGGGAGTGATACAAGCACAGATAGACAGAGAGATATCAACAGAGGAAGTGATACAAGCACAGATAGACAGAGAGATATCAACAGAGGAAGTGATACAAGCACAGATAGACAGACAGATATCAACAGAGGAAGTGATACAAGCACAGATAGACAGAGAGATATCAAGAGGAAGTGATACAAGCACAGATAGACAGACAGATATCAACAGAGGAAGTGATACAAGCACAGATAGACAGAGAGATATCAACAGAGGAAGTGATACAAGCACAGATAGACAGAGAGATATCAACAGAGAGAGTGATACAAGCACAGATAGACAGAGAGATATCAATAGAGGAAGTGATACAAGCACAGATAGACAGACAGATATCAACAGAGGAAGTGATACAAGCACAGATAGACAGAGAGATATCAACAGAGAGAGTGATACAAGCACAGATAGACAGACAGATATCAACAGAGGAAGTGATACAAGCACAGATAGACAGAGAGATATCAACAGAGGAAGTGATACAAGCACAGATAGACAGAGAGATATCAACAGAGGAAGTGATACAAGCACAGATAGACAGACAGATATCAACAGAGAGAGTGATACAAGCATAGATAGACGGAGAGATATCAACAGAGGAAGTGATACAAGCACAGATAGACAGAGAGATATCAAGAGGAAGTGATACAAGCAAAGATAGACAGACAGATATCAACAGAGGAAGTGATACAAGCACAGATAGACAGAGAGATATCAACAGAGGAAGTGATACAAGCACAGATAGACAGACAGATATCAACAGAGGAAGTGATACAAGCACAGACAGAGAGATATCAAGAGGAAGTGGTACAAGCACAGATAGACAGACAGATATCAACAGAGGAAGTGATACAAGCAGAGATAGACAGAGAGATATCAACAGAGGAAGTGATACAAGCATAGACAGAGAGATATCAAGAGGAAGTGATACAAGCAAAGATAGACAGAGAGATATCAACAGAGGAAGTGATAAAAGCACAGATAGACAGAGAGATATCAACAGAGAGAGTGATACAAGCACAGATAGACAGAGAGATATCAACAGAGGAAGTGATACAAGCACAGATAGACAGAGAGATATCAACAGAGGAAGTGATACAAGCACAAATAGACAGAGAGATATCAACAGAGGAAGTGATACAAGCACAGATAGACAGAGAGATATCAACAGAGGAAGTGATACAAGCAAAGATAGACAGACAGATATCAACAGAGGAAGTGATACAAGCACAGATAGACAGAGAGATATCAACAGAGGAAGTGATACAAGCACAGATAGACAGACATATATCAACAGAGGAAGTGATACAAGCACAGACAGAGAGATATCAAGAGGAAGTGGTACAAGCACAGATAGACAGACAGATATCAACAGAGGAAGTGATACAAGCACAGATAGACAGAGAGATATCAACAGAGGAAGTGATACAAGCACAGACAGAGAGATATCAAGAGGAAGTGATACAAGCAAAGATAGACAGAGAGATATCAACAGAGGAAGTGATACAAGCACAGATAGACAGAGAGATATCAACAGAGAGAGTGATACAAGCACAGATAGACAGAGAGATATCAACAGAGGAAGTGATACAAGCACAGATAGACAGAGAGATATCAACAGAGGAAGTGATACAAGCACAGATAGACAGAGAGATATCAACAGAGGAAGTGATACAAGCACAGATAGACAGACAGATATCAACAGAAGGAGTGATACAAGCACAGATAGACAGAGAGATATCAACAGAGGAAGTGATACAAGCAGATGTTCTGCTGTGGCGACCCTTAACGGGAGAACCTGAAAGAAGAGGTCTTGTTCTTGGTGATGTCACTGTTGTGCCATATCTTCTCCCCCTGTTGATGGTGGTCTTCCCTGTGTTCCATGGTATATCTGATTCCTACCCCCTTCCTGATCCATACCTTTCAACAACGACATCCCATCCATGCTCTGTGAGCTCCATGTGGACCATAGCTTTTGCAGTTAGATGCAACTAAGATGTCAGGAACATCCTACAGGAACACCAGAACTGTATTTGGGGTTCATCACAGTCACTTCAGCTGATGGCGGGTGTATACTGACTACTATTTAACTTGAGTTTTGATGTGACTGGTTAATTCTGAACACAGCCACACCTCTAATTATAAATGGATGTGAAAACTTGTGTAACCGGTTTTGTGTTTATTTTTTCCCTAAAATGTTTGTTTTTCATTTTTTTATAGGTTGCAATAATAAAAAAAAAAGAGTAGAAAAAGTTCTGACATAATTTTCTTTTTCCCCCTTTTTCTCCCCAATTGCTCTTGGCCAATTACCCGACTCTTCCAAGCCGTCCCGGTCTCTGCTCCACCCCCTCTGCTGATCCGGGGAGGGCTGCAGACCAACATGTCTCCTCCCATTGCGACAACCACAGGGGAACTTAGCACCCGACCCAACAACGAAACAGAGACCGTCGGCAAGTTGAGCCCGCTGTGGGCATTTATTCAAAACACACAAGGAAAAACGCTCCACAGGAGTCCTGCTCCTCGTCCGAGCCGGCTGGCTCCCGTCTTCCTTGGCTCCTACGCTGGGCAACCAACACAACTATAGCTTTCTCTCTCGCCCCCTGGCGGCTGTCTATAGCTTTCTCTCTCGCCCCCTGGCGGCTGTCTCTGGCTCCCTTTTATCCTTGGGCTCCTCATCAGCCTCTGATTGGGGCCAGGTGTGTCGCTCAGCCTCCCTCTCGTTGAGGGGGGAAGTGGGTACAGGTGTGTTTCTGGGCTGTGCTGGGTCGCTGGCCATGGTGCAGAAGCTGGGCTGACACCAGGGTTGTCACAACTCCCCCTCCCTAGAAGGAAGCCAGGGTCCCCACGGATGGCCCAGAGGTAGGCATCGCGGCGGGACAGGGCGTCGGCGTTGGCGTTCTCCCGTCCCGGGCGGTGCACCACTCGGAAACTGTAATCCTGCAACATAAGGAACCATCGTGTTACCCGCTCGTTCGTGTCCTTGGCGGCGGCCATCCACCGGAGCAGAGCGTGGTCCGTGACGAGGTCGAAGCGTCTCCCCAGGAGGTAGTAGCGGAGCTTCTCCACTGCCCACTTGATGGCCAATGCCTCCTTCTCTACGGTGGAGTAGGCCCGCTCATGGGGCAGGAACTTGCGGCTTACGTAGGTCACCGGATGCTCCTCTCCATCCTTCACCTGGGAGAGGACTGCTCCCACCCCTATGGCTGAAGCATCAGTTTGGACAACAAAAGGCAGGGCAAAATCAGGGGTAACCAGTACTGAATCAGAGCAGAGGGCTTGCCTGAGCATGGTGAAGGCCTCCTCCGCTTCTCTGGTCCAGAGAACGCGGTCAGGTAGGTGCTTCTTGGTGAGGTCGTGGAGCGGGCCGGCCAGGGTTGCATACTGGGGGATTAACCTCTGGTAGTACCCCACCAGTCCAAGGAACAACTTCACCTGTTTTTTCATCACAGGGCGGGGCCACTCCCTGATGGCCTCCAGCTTCAGTTCCTGGGGCCACACGTTGCCTCGTCCCACTCGGTAGCCCAGGTACGAGGCTTCCTCAACCCCAAGGCGGCACTTCCGCGAGTTGGCTGTGAGGCCCGCAGCCCTCAGGGCCCCCAGGACAGCTCGCAGGTGGGTCAGGTGACCCCCCCAGGTGGCGCTGTGGATCACAATGTCGTCCAGGTAGGCCGCGGCGTAGGCCCAGTGAGGACCCAGGACCCGGTCCATCATCCGCTGGAAGGTGGCGGGGCCCCATGTACCCCGAACGGGAGTACGGTGTATTGGTACAGCCCGGTTGGGGTCGCAAACGCCATCTTCTCCCTTGCAGCCGGCGTCAGGGGAACCTGCCAATAGCCTTTAGTTAAGTCCAGGGTTGTAATGAAACGGGTTGGCCCTAGCCGCTCAATGAGCTCGTCTACCCGGGGCATGGGATAGGCGTCAAACCTGGATACTGCATTCAGCTGCCTGAAATCATTGCAAAACCTAAAAGTCCCATCTGGCTTAGGTACAAGGACTATGGGGCTAGACCAATGGCTCTGAGACTCCTCTATCACCCCCAACTTCAGCATCTTTTCTACCTCCTCCTGAATGGCTGTCCGCCTCGCCTCTGGGACCCGGTACGGCCTCACCCGAACGGTCACCCCTGGCTCAGTGTGGATGTCGTGAGTCGTCACTGTAGTTTGCCCAGGCAGCTCTGAGAAGACGTCCTGGTGCTGCAGGACCACTTCACGGAGATCCTGCTGCTGGCTGGGCCCCAACATGGCTCCCATTGGAACCTCGGGGGGGGAGAGTGGGTTAGAAACACTGGACCGGCCTGTGGGACAGGGTGAGAGTGCCACTTTTTAAGCAGATTGATATGGTAGAGCTGCGTAGGTTTCCTTCTCCCCGGCTGTCTTACCACATAGTTCACCTTCCCCACCTGCTCAACCACCTCGTAAGGCCCCTGCCACTTGGCCAGAAACTTACATTGAGATGAGGGGATTAGGACCAGTACCTTCTCACCTGGCTGGAAGGTACGTACCTGGGCCCCTCTGTCGTACACCCGGGCCTGGGCTTGCTGGGCCTGTTCCAGGTGCGTCCGCACCACCGGCCAGATCTGGGCCAGCCTCTTCTTCATCCCCTCCACGTGTTCGATGATGGAGTGGTGGGGGGAGGGACGGCTCTCCCAGACTTCCTTGGCCAGGTCGAGCAGCCCCCTCGGTCTCCTCCCATACAGCAGCTCGAACAGGGAGAACCCAGTGGAGGCCTGGGGTACCTCCCGGATGGTGAACAGCACATGTGGCAGGAGCTGGTCCCAGTTCTTCCCATCAAGGTCGATTACCTTCTTCAACATGCTCTTGAGGGTCTTGTTAAATCTCTCCACCAGCCCGTCTGTCTGGGGGTGGTACACAGACGTCCTCAGCTGCTTCACCTGTAAGAGACTCAGGAGATCCTTTAAGACCCTGGACATAAAGCAGGAGCCCTGGTCTGTTAAGATTTCCCTGGCAATCCCCACCCGGCTAAACAGCAGCATCAGCTCCCTGGCTACAGACTTGGAAGAGGCGGCACGCAGTGGCACAGCTTCAGGATACCGAGTGGCATAGTCCACCATCACCAGTAGATATCTGTGGCCTCTGCTGGTCTTGGGGAGGGGCCCCACTATGTCCATAGCCAGTCTCTCAAATGGGGTTTCGGTTATCGGCAATGGGACTAGGGGGTTGCGCACGGTAGGCCTGGGTGCATTTTTCTGACACTCGGGGCATTCTCTACAATAATCACAGACTTCCTTCTTCAACCCAGGCCAATAAAACCTTGCCTCAATTCTCTCCCGGGTCTTCTCCATTCCTAGGTGCGCCCCTAATAGGTGGGTGTGGGCCATGTACAGTACTTTGGTTACATATGGCCGGGGGACGACCAGCTGCTCTACCACATCGCCATTGCTTTTCACTACTCTATACAGTAGATGGCGCCGAGTGGCGAAGTGAGGATAAACAAGGGGACTCACCGGATCTAGGGGCTTCCCATCGTGGACTCGCACCTGCGCCCAGGCATTCCTCAGGACCTCGTCCTCCAGCTGTGCCGTTGCGAATCGCCCTTCTCGGGCGGCTCCATCCCCAGCAGCAAATGGGAAGTCTGACAGCGTGGTGAGGGGGGAGCTGTCCGGGTCCAGGCCTGTCTGCTGAGCTGGGGCTGGCGAGGCCACGGCGGTGTCAGGGCTGTCCATGGCGGGCGGTGGGCGGGCCTGCTCACTGGCGGTTGCAGTCTCCTGTGTCTCCAGGGAGGCCTGTTGCTCACGCTGAGCCACGTCATCCTCTCCTCCAGGCCCTTCATCAGTCGAGTGTGTGGGGGACCTCAGAGCTGCGCACGCAACGGGACGATGGTCCCTGCGCCTCCGGGTGGCGCGTGGCCGGCCTCGGCCTCTGTCGCAGCATTCACCCCAGTACTTCTCCAGCAGGGGGCAGTCTCGGCTCAGGAGGAGGGGAACCGGCAGCTCTGGGACCACCCCAGCCTGTACCGCATACGTACCCTTTGGGGTCTGGATCACGATGTGATGAGTTGGGTAGCTGCGGACGTCGCCATGTATGCAGGTCACTTCCACCATCTTCCCTGGGGGGCCATCGACGAGGTCGGGTCGGACCAGGGACAGGTGACTGCCCGTGTCGAGAAGAGCCCACGTATCCTGACACCCCACTTTTACTGGTAGGTGGGGCGCTTCAGACCCCTCGGAGGTCAGGCAGTCGGAGAATAAACAGCGTCCAGCTGAAGGGGGTTCTGGGGCACTGGCAGTGGGCATGGAGGCTTCGCCTCCGCCGGGGCACTGGCGAGCTAGGTGTCCCTTCTGTCCACATGAATAGCAGTGCCAGTCCTTTTGGGGAGATGGTGCTCAGGTTCCTTTCTGGGCGGTGGTGGGCGGGGCTGGCATGCCTCGCTCCCCACCCCTCGCCTGTCTCTCGGGCCGCGCCTCCCTAGGGCAAGTGCTTTGGGCGGCCGCACCCTTCATCTGCTGGGCTACCTGGTATGCTTACAGCACTTGAGCTAGTTCATCAATTGAGGTTGGGGATTTCTGGGTGGCCCACCTTTGGGCCTCCGGTGGCAGGGAGCATACACATTTATCAAGTACGACCCTGTCAACCACGGCCGGGCCATCCCCCTCTGTCAACCAATTACGTGTTAGCCTTCGCAATTGAGCCAACTGGCTGCGCACCGGCTCGGTGCCATTATATTCCCACGAAAAAACCCGTTGGGCCCTAGTAGCCAAATTGTGTCCATGAATATTCAGAATCTCTTTCTTAACAGTTTTATAGTTGGCTGCACTTACAGTGTCCAAGTCCTGGTATGCCCGCTGTGCATCTCCCGTCAGGAACGGGGCGACGATATTTGCCCATTGCGCCTCGGGCCAGCCCTCTCGCGTTGCCACCCGCTCGAAGACCTCCAGGTACGCCGTCACGTCGTCCTCCAGTGTTTGTTTGGTGAGACGGCTGCTTGGTGTCCCTCCGGGCAGCGCCGCGGTGTGTCAGGCGCCCAGCTGCGCCACCATCGTCTGGAGAGTGGCCATGCCCTCAGCCCGCTTGGTTTGGGCTTGGATCAGCAACTGCATTGCTGCCTCCATGTTTCGGCTGTTCACGGTCTGCTTCACTGAATCAGGTGTTCTGGTAGTGGGTTCACTCTGCCCGCATCCTCCACCAACTGTGACAACCACGGGGGAACTTAGCACCCGACCCAACAACGAAACAGAGACTGTCGGCAAGTTGAGCCCGCTGTGGGCATTTATTCAGAAAACACAAGGAAAAACGCTCCACAGGAGTCCTGTTCCTCGTCCGAGCCGGCTGGCTCCCGTCTTCCTTGGCTCCTACGCTGGGCAGCCAACACAACTATAGCTTTCTCTCTCGCCCCCTGGCGGCTGTCTATAGCTTTCTCTCTCGCCCCCTGGCGGCTGTCTCTGGCTCCCTTTTATCCTTCGGCTCCTCATCAGCCTCTGATTGGGGCCAGGTGTGTCGCTGAGTCTCCCTCTCGTTGAGGGGGGAAGTGGGTACAGGTGTGTTTCTGGGCTGTGCTGGGTCGCTGACCATGGTGCAGAGGCTGGGCTGACACCGGGGTTGTCACACCATACATGTGGATTCACCAGCCGCTTCTTTTCACCTGACAGTGAGGAGTTTCACCAGAGGGACGTAGTGCATGGGAGGATCACGCTATTCCCCCCAGTTCCCCCTCCCCCCTGAACAGGTGCCTCGACTGACCAGAGGAGGCGCTAGTGCAGCCACCAGGACACATACCCACATCCGGCTTCCCACCCACAGACATGGCCAACCAAGGGATCAAGGGACGCCCAACCAAGCTGGAGGTAACACGGGGATTCGAACCGATGATCCCCATGTTGGTAGGCAACAGAATAGACCGCCACACTACCCAGACACCTATTAAAAGTTACTTTGACAAAAGTGAAACACAACCTGAGTCACTATGAAAGGTAGCTTGCTAAGCTACTTACCTGTCTTCATTCAATAGCCCTCTGCTGAACTGTCCCTCTGTTATCATGAACTAGTTAATAACTGACAGCATGTAGGACTCTGTGGTCACAGCCAATCCAACCAGCATGATCCAGCCTACCTGTTGAAGATTGGCAGCAGGTCCTCTGAAATTAGCTCCTCCCCCAGGATCAGAGCCAACTCATGGAGGGAGAAGGCCAGAGTCCTCCGAACCTTCCACTAAACACACACACACACACACACAAACACACAGACACACACACACACACACACACACATACATTAGCTTGAGTTAATAGATGAGTGGGGTGTGGCTTCATCTCGGCTGCAAGTGGACACAGAAGGGCTTCAGAGGCTCCAGCACAGCCGAATACTGGCCCATACGACGTGCTGACCAGACACATTAAAGTTGTGAATATTTCTGTAAATAAAATCCTGTATTTAGGCTCTAAGGACAGGATGTTGTGTTGCTGTTAAGCCCACTGAGGCAAATTTGTAATTTGTGAAATTGGGCTATACAAATAAAATTGATTTGATTTGATTATTTCGCTAAACCTGTGTCCGTCCTCGATACCAGACCCATCCTCGTGGCAACAGACTTGCTGCAGTGGTGGCCTGTATGGGTTAGTGTATGGAGCAGCAAGGCTCTCCACTGGGGTGAACCCTCCACCAAATCGTCGACCTCCAGGAGGGCCAGGCCCGTATGCAGCACCAGCAGACACAAGCCCTGCAGGAGCTGGCTGCTCAGCAGGTATAAGATCGGCTCTCCTGAAGGAGCTTCTGCGCTCCCTTTCAGCTGCCCACAGGGGTGATCTGGCCACCTCATCAGCCCTAGATTAACCTCTCCAAGATGACATCTGCTGACAACCCTGAGGCATTTTTTGACATCTTCAAAAGCACAGTGTCGGCATGTGGGTGGCTGGAGGAGGAATGAATTGTGTGCCATGCTCCTCTTGCTCACCGGGAAGGCACAAGCCACCACACACAGCCTACTGGCATCCTCCTAGTGGGACTACGACTTGATCAGGCAAGCCATCCTGGACCAGGTGGGGGTCAAGCCAGAAGGACATTGGCGCTGTTCAGGATGTTGGCCCTGGAGGATGCGGGCCATCCCTTCATTCTCACATGGCAGCTCCTGAATGCAATGAGACTATGGCTGCGACCAGGTCCACACGAGAGTGATGATATTATCCAGCTAGTGGCACTGGAATAGTCCATCACCTGTCTCCCCTCAGTGACCACTGACTGGGTCCAGTGCCACATCATCTGGAGGGCCTAGGCAAGGCTGTCACCCTGGCGGAGGACCACGTCGCCCTTCCTGCCAAGGATCAATGTGGCAAGCTGGCAGCTTACCACATCCCGGCCCAAGGAGATCACAGGCACGCCCCCCCCCCCCACACACACACACATACACACACACATGCACCCACACACCACCACTACAGAGAAGCCCACAACGCCTACCCCTCCCTCTTCCCTAATCCACAGGGCCCAGCTTCAGCCTCTGCCCTCCCAGACCCACAGGGGGTGCCTTGGACATCAGGCCAGGAGTGCTGGCGGTGTGGGAAGCTGGACCACTTGTGGAGAGTGTCTATTAATGGAGGTGGGCCAGGTGGGCCGGTTTCTTGGCCTGTCAACTCCCTCACCCAGTCAAGTGGGCGATACAGCATGCCGGTAAGTAGTATGTAAGGGGAATAATATCAGGCTTTGGTGGATACAGACTGCACACAGATGCTAATCCATAAAAGCGGGGCATTGTTGGAGGCGGTGTGGATGGAAATTCCATGTGTGCATGGGGACATCCACAAGTATCCAGTGGTGGCCTGATCAGAGACCGGTTATATTGAGTGAATCGCGACACTAACACTTGGCAAGAAACCACTCAATTGCTAGTGTCGAAAGACTGTTGGGAAATGATCTTCCAGGCAGCCCATCACAACCCCATGGCAGGTCACCTCAATTATAATAAAACACTCAGCCGGATAATGGCTCAATTTTACTGGCCGGGCATTCATGGCCACATCTGGCGGTGGTGTGCGACTTGCCAAAATTTCAATTGGTAAACCTGCTAGCCACCCCAAAAGTGACATTGCAGCCATTACAATTAATTAATTGAGGTCCTGTTTGAGGTCCCATTAGACCTGAGTGCACAGAGATACCGCTTTGTGGTAGTCATAGTGGATATGCGCAACGTGCTATCTCAAAGCCGTGCCATGCGCAACATCTCGGCTAAAAGTGTAGTGGTGGTTCTCGACTCCTTGAGGCAGTTGGGATCACAGCCAACCCGAAGAAGTGCGCAGTCGGTACGGTATCTGGGGTACCACTTAAGTAGCAGGTGCATCCCCACATAGATAAGACCATAGCGATTGTGGCCAGCCCAATGCCCAAGACGAAAAAGCAGGTGAGGGCATTCCTGGTACTGACTGGCTACTACAGGCGGTTCATCCCCACCTTTGCTGAGCTGACTAGTCCCCTGACCAACCTCACCCGAAAGGCTACCTCAGATCCGGTCCAGTGAATGAAACAGTGTCAGGTGGTGTTTGAGAGGGTTAAAAAAGCCCTCCGTGGGAAGCCGCTGCTGTTAGGGCTGTACAATATAGCTGGAATATTCATCACAGTAAAACATTATTTCAGTTGATATCGATTATTATTGATAACAATAACAACCTATTTTTTTAATAAAGACTAAGAGAAAAAAGGTTTAATTTAAGCACTTAATTTTGAATTTAACCACTTTATTTATCAAAACACACAGGTAATAATTTTAACTTAAAACTTAAGACTTAAAAAAAAAACTGCCATACTGGAGAGCTAACCTGTTCTTTTTTACTCAACAATTTCCTCACCGTCTGCACTAATTTTCTCCCTCCACAGTGTTTCTGTTGCATCACATGTCGATGGTGTAACCAAACAACACACCTGTTAAATGATTGCTGTTTGCGTGTCACTTGTAGCACACTCCATTATCAAGGGATATGGTAGACTGTTTATGAGCCAGGGAGAAAGCAGACTTGGGAGTTTTGTCTGTTAAATAATTTGCTGTTTAGATTTTTATTTTTATTTTTGCATTTCTGCTTTATTAGATAGTGATACTCGCCACCTCCTTGATAGGGACAATAGAGAGACAGGAAAGCCAGAGGGGATGACTTGCAGCAAAGGGCCTGGGCCGGATTCGAACCCAGGCTGCTGCAGTAGGGACTCTGCCTTACATGGTATGCGCTCTACCAGGTGAGCCACCGGGACACCCCAATAATTGCCTGTTTGTGTGTCACTCATAGCACGCTCCGTTATCAAGGGATAAGATAGGCTGTTTCTGAGCCAAGGTGAGAGCATTAGGGCTAGGGTTAGGATTAGGGTTAGGGGTAAGCGGTTAGGGTTAGGGGTTAGGGTTAGAGTTAGGGGTTAGGGTTAGAGTTAGGGGTTAAGGTTAGGGTTAGGGTTAGGATATGAACAGAACAGAACTGAATAAAGTACGTAAAGTTTATTCATATGGCACCTTTCACAGGCAAAGTCACAACATGCTTCACAAAGACATTAAATAAAGATTAAAAGGTAAACAGAGATTACATAGGCCAAACAATAACAAGCAATGCACAATTAGACAAAGACTGAACAAAAGCCAGACTCAACAGGTGAGTTTTAAAAATGTCCACGGAGTCAACAGACCACAAAACCAAGGTTCAGAGGCAACTGCTGTGAAAGCTCGATCCCCCCTTGGTTTGGAGCCTGGTACGAGGTACACACAATACGCATTTATCAGAGGACCTCATTGACCTGGATGTTGTGTAGGGGCAAATTAGACTGGAGATGTAGGCGGATGCCGGACCATGCAAGGCTCTATAACTACTCCACAGAAAGTTGATCAGTTCATCTGGACATGTGTCTAGATAAATTGCATAAAGATATAATCATTAAAACCCTAAATTTAACCCTATATTCAACTGGAAGCCAGTGTAAGGACGCCAGAATGGGAGTAATGTGAGAGCATTGCTCGTTCTAGTTAGAATTCTTGCAGCAGCATCCTGAATCATGTGTAGCTGAACCAGAGAGGATTTGCTAAGGCAAGTAAAAAGTGAATTACAATAGTTGATGTGTGTAGCGATGAACACATGAATAATAATTTCTATCTCAGCACCCAATACAACAGGGTTAGGCCGAGCAATGTTTCTCAAATGATGAAAGCAGAAATGGATCAACATCTTGACATGAGAAGTAAAGGACATGCTATGATCAAACATAACACCAAGGTTTCCAAGACTGGAGGGACAGAAGAGGAAAGTGAATCCAAACTAAGCCTGACCTTAGAAATTATGCTATCTGGGGTGATAATAAGGAATTCTGTCTTGTCAGTATTTAGCTGTAGGAAACTGTTTGCTATCAAGTCCTTAATGGCCATCAAACAATCATGAAGAACCAGTGGTTTATCAGGCTTGTGAGGGTCGAATGAGAAATACAGTTGCATATCATCTGCATAGCAGTGATAGGAGATGCCATCAAAACTGCTAATAATATGCCTAAGAGGAAACATCTAGAGGGCAAATAAAATGGGACCCAGGACAAACCTTGGGGCAGACCACAGCACAGAATAGAACTCCCAGAAAGTTCAATTAATTCATCTGTGTCTAGTGTGATTTCCTTACCTGGATTATTGAGCATGCATCAAGAAAAAATGGAATAAAACAGAATACAATGGAAATGAACAGAGTGGAATAGAACAAAATAGAACAGAGCAGAATAGAATGGAATAGAACAGAGCAGTGTTACCTGCATGTCAGAGGCCAGGGTACAGTAGGTGGGTCGCAGACAGCTCCAATTGGCTCTGCCAAGCGTCATGGCAACAGCTGGCAGGCTGTAGGCACAGTGTCTAGTTATCTCCGTGTCAACAGTTTGAGCCCGAGACGGCTCAGTCATAGACAGATACTGGTCCAATAGAACCTGAGGAATCACATCCTACACACAAACACACGTTAGAGAGAGAGAGAGAGAGAGAGAGAGAGAGAGAAAGAGAGAGAGAGAGAGAGAAAGAGTTTGGTTAATTCACAGACCTCCTCATAGACGTCATCACATAGAGAATGAACCTCAAGCTGAGACCCAGCCTTCACCCACACTACTGGCTTCTAAGGCATTGGACAGCACAAGAATGATGGATGCTATCAGCGTCAGCAGCAACTAGGACACCCTGGGCCTCTGCTGTTCCAGAACTGTTATTCACAAATCATCTTATAGCATGCTGAGGCCCTGTGAGAGAACAACCTTCCCAAATACTATAGTTACAGTCTCAAGACTAAGATTAGGTAAGTGTGTCACAGTAAAATCTTTCAATCCTACAAATTCAATTCGCATTCCCTGTAAGCCAAGTATCTTAGACCCTGTTTCAACAAACCTAAAACTAGCCCTATTTAATATTAGGTCCCTGTGTAACAAATCACTTCTAATCAATGATTTTATAACTTCGTACAAGCTTGATTTTATGTTTTTAACAGAGATTTGGTTGGACACCAAGAATGGGAATGCTATCCTTATTGAATCCACCCCAACAAATTTCATATTTGAGTTTTAAGCACAACAGAACAAAAAAGGAGGGGTGTTTGTGCCTTCTTTAGGGATAGGTTCCTTTGTAAGAAGCTGTCATTTGGAGAGTTCTCATCTTTTGAATATGTGTAGTTGAAAATGGAAATGAAATGCTCTCCATGTATTCTATATATAGTCATATACAGGCCACCAAAATACTCTCCACATTTCCTTAATGATTTTACTGAAATGCTTTCAATTATCTGCACTGAATTTGACTGTGTAGTCATCACGGGTGATTTTAATGTACACACAGATAATGTTAGTGACAAAAATGCCATAGAACTTTGGGCCATACTTGATACGTTCGATTTGTCTCAACATGTGAAAGGGCCGACCCATACCAGGGGACACACTCTAGAACTGGTTATTACTACGGGTGTTAACATTTCAAATGTCACTGTACTTGATGCTGCTTTATCAGGTCATTTTTTGTGTATTCTTTGATCTGTCTATTACACCAAAAATCAACATTAGATCTGAAACTGTTAAAAAAAGGTACATTGACGAGAATACCTGAACTCTTTTTATGGAAGCCATCAAATGTGAAACTGTTCCAGCTTCAAATCATATTGACAATCTACTGAATACTTTCAATTCTAAAATTTTGAATGTAATTGATGTCATTGCTCCTACTAAGATTAAATCGATCACCAGTGAGCAAAAGGCACCACGGAGAAACAATCTGTAAGGGCCCAGAAAAGGGAGCGAAAATGGCGTAAATCAAACCTCAAAATTCACTTTGAAATCTATAAAGAAAAGCTACATACTTATAGTCTGAACTTGAAAAGTGCTAGGCAATCATTCTTCTGAGATTATCAACAAGAACAAGAATAATTCACACAGCTTATTAACTACTGGACTGCTCCGTTGGCATGTGGACACTGCTTGGCATCCTGTGCATCATGTTCTTCATAAATTTTATGTCCATTATAATTCTGTTATCCTCTTTCAATGTTGTATTATGTAAATTGCGTGAACACAACATCCATTGCACGCTGTCCGTCTTGGGAGAGAGATCCCTCCTCTGTTGCTCTCCCTGAGCTTTCTTCCTATTTTTCCTCCCTGTTAAAGGGTTTTTTTTTAGGGAGTTGTTCCTTATCCGATGAGAGGGTCTAAGGACAGGATGTTGTGTTACTGTTAAGCCCACTGAGGCACATTTGTAATTTGTGATATTGGGCTGTACAAATAAAATTGATTTGATTTGATTTGATACTATTGACAGGTTAACTGACCCTCCGGTTCCAATAGCACCTGAATTAGTTTCTACAAGCAAGTGCAGCGAGTTTGCATCCTTTTTTAATGACAAGATACAAGATATCAGACTTTCTATTAACTCCTCAATGACAAACAAAAAAAGGGGCGTGGCCTGAACACCGCATGGAGTAGCCGCGTTTTAGGGAAGCTCCACAACCCTCACTAAAAATTTTGAATAAAACACACTCACACCGCAAATACTATGACCAAGAGACGACATAACAATAAGAATAAGACAACGAACCAAAAATTGTCTCCCAAAGAGGAGGACAAAGCCACTTCTGACGCCGACAGCGACGTTAGCAGCTTAACCGCAATGGCTAGCAACCCCAGCACTACCGGCGACACAACGAGCCCTCAGCCTACCCTGGCTAGCATCTTAACCGCTATCCAGAAACTAGACGGGGACATCAACGTGAGGTTCAATACGCTGGACACTAAACTAAATGCAGTCCAAACTTCACTAACCGACCACTCAACTTGCATTGCTGACTTGCAGGAGTGTGCTACCGGCTACGAGACCCGTACCGCAGCCCTGGAGAAGCGGTGTGATGAGCTGACTGAGACCAGCAAAGCCACGAAGAGGAAGCGGATTGAGCTAGAAGGCCGTTTAAGACGCTCCAACATCAAAACCACTGGTCTACCAGAGAAAGCTGAGGGCGGCAACCCAACGGAGTTCGTTGCGGGGTTCTTACCTAAACTCCTGGGAGTGCAGGGTTAATTTATATAGCTGAGTGTACTACATTGTATTAAGTCTTATACTATACATTTTTCCTTTTTTTAAATTTTTTTTTTTTTTACCTTCAGTCTGAGACATCTATTCGCATCTATCCCAATTAAAAGATGGTGCTGAACGTCATTTCTTTTTGTATCTTAAGAGCAGTTCTGTTGTTATGGTTGCTTTTGTTATTGTCCTTGTGTCTGTTTGATTTGCTTAGGGGTGGGGGGTGGAAGGATTTACTGTTTTTGTGATCTGTCTTGTCTATCCCTGTTAATTGAAAATTTTATAAATAAAACGTTTAAAAAAAAAAGACAAACAAAAAAGCATCACTATTGCAGTCTTCCAGAACCAACTTAGTAGGTATGACTGAATTTATTCCCATTGACAAGAAAACTCTTGAAGAAATTGTCTCAAATCTTAATTCATCTACCTGTTGTCTTGATGTTTTACCCACTAGATTCCTTAAAACAGTTTTGAGTAGCCTGGCGAAGGAGCTAATACTTGTAGTCAATAACTCTCTCCAATCTGGCATTTTCCCAAAGGCTTTGAAAACTGCAGTTATTGGGTCTCTCCGAAAGAAGAACAGTCTTGATGTTACTGTACTGAACAGCTATCGACCTATATCAAACTTACGTTCTTAGGTAAAGTTATTGAAAAAGTTGTTAACCAATAACTTAGTAACTTTTTAACATTGAACAGCTGCTTTGATATCTTCCAGTCAGGATTTTGGCCCCATCATAGCACCGAGGCTGCACTCATAAAGGTACTAAATTACATCCACCTGAACAATGACTCTGGCAAAGTCTCTGTTTTAGTACTGTTGGATCTTAGTGCCGCGTTTGACACTGTGGACCATATATTTATTTCTATTACAACATTAGAAAATTGGGTGGGACTCTCTGGGACTGTCCTTAAATGGTTCCAGTCATATCTTTATGACAGAAAGTACTTTGTTTCCATTGGAAACTGTGTCCGAGCAGATGGCCATGACTTGCGGGGTTCCACAGGGGTCCATTTTAGGTCCTCTTTTGTTCAATCTGTATATGCTTCCTTTAGGCCAAATCCTACAAAACAATAAAGTATCCTACCATAATTATGCAGATGAAATGCAAATTTATATATCACTGACACCAGGTGACTATGGACCTACTGAATCTCTGTGCCGCTGCATTGAACAAATCCATGACTGGATGTGTCAAAATGTTCTCTAACTAAATAGGTATAAGACCGAGATAATTGTCTCTGGAGCACAGAAAGAATGACAGAATGTCGGCTCTCATCTTGAGTCTCTGTCTTTAAAAACTAAGAGTCAAGCAAGAAATCTTGGTGTTATCCTGGACTCACATTTAAATTGTAATAGCCACATCAAATCGGTAACCTCGTCAGCCTACTACCACCTAAAAAATATTGCTAGAGTCAGAGACATAATGTCCAAACAAGATCTAGAAAGGCTTACTCATGCCTTCATTTCCAGTAGATTCGATTATTGCAATGGTCTTTTCACAGGTCTGTCAAAAAAAGCTATCCAGCAACTCCAACTTATTCAGAATGCCGCTGCTAGGGTCCTAACAAAGACTAGGAAATTTGATCACATTACAACAGTCCTAAAATCCTTACACTGGTTACCAGTCACTCAGAGAATTGGTTTCAAAGTATTGCTGCTTGTTTATAAATCACTTTGTGACTCTGGGCCCAAATACATCTCTGACATGCTTGTGTCATATGAACCTTGTAGGACCCTTAGGTCCTCTGGGGATGGCCTATTGGCTGTCCCAAGAGTTAGAACAAAACATGGTGAGGCAGTGTTTTATTATCACGCTACATTGACCTGGAATAACCTCCCAGATGATATCAAACAAGCTTTGACCCTGACCACTTTTAAATCAAAGTTAAAAACGTTCCTATTTTGTACTGCTTACCTTGCCCTGTAACATCTTTTTAGCTAAATAGACTTTAGCTTAACTAGTTTACTTTTTAAGTCTTTTATCCTTTGTATTTTTTGTCTGTACTTTTGCACTTTTTTAAGAGTTTTAATTGGAAAAATTTGTTTATCTTTTACCTTTGTAATTTTGTCACTCTGTAAAGCACTTTGAATTGCCCTAGTGTATGAAATGTGCTGTACAAATAAAATTGCCTTGCCTTGCCATTATCAGATTAAAATATCAATGATAGATTTTGATTAAAATTATACCTGCTGTTTAGAACTTGTTTCTTCTTCAGGACTGCCATCCTCATCTACGTCATAATTCTGACACACACACACACACACACACACACACACACACACACACACACACGCTTGTTAGTTTAAAGTCCCACTTTTGTATGAGATGTAGACAGAAAGCTCGACAGTTAGAAAAACACCGATAAAAAGACAGACAGAGGAAGAAAGAAAAAAACCTACCAAAGAGAAAGAGTTCCCCAGGTTTCCCAGTAACCTTTGACCTTTTCTGTGACACTGAGGTGATCTCATCTCTGGCTTCGTCTGTTCCTCCTCTGGCCCATCCTTCACCATGGTGGCTCTGAGGGCGGCAGTCAACACATCGACCTGAGCTGCAGGGGGAAAGAGCGGGAGCGAGTCATTTACCTCAACGACTACAGAGAGAAAGAGAGGGCGAGGGAGAGAGGGTGAGAGAGAGAGATCAAAAATATACAATGGAGTCCAAAAGTGTGAGACCACATAGAAAATCTGGAAATCTTATTATATTTTCATGTACATCTGGAAATAATCAAAGTTTGAGGATTTAGAAACATTTAAAAACACAAAAAGATATGACATGTGAAAGTAAGAAATATTCAGATTCTGGCGTCTGGGTGGCGTGGCGGTCTATTCTGTTGCCTATCAACACCGGGATCACCAGTTCGAATCCCCGTGTTACCTCCGGCTTGGTCGGGCATCCCTACAGACACAATTAGCTGTGTCTGCGGGTGGGAAGCTGGATGTGGGTATGTGTCCCGGTCCTGGTTGCTGCACTAGTGCCTCCTCTGGTCGGTCAGGGCGCCTGTTCGGGGGGGAGGACTGGGGGGAATAGCGTGATCCTCTCAGCGCTACGTCCCCCTGGTGAAACGCCTCACTGTCAGGTGAAAGGAGGTGGCTGGTGACTCCACATGTATCAGAGGATATACGTGATAGTCTGCATCCAGCACCCAGACAATCAGCAATGGTGCCTCCCAGGGATGTGTGCTCTGCCCTCTACTCTTCTCCCTCTACACAAATAACTGCACCTCAGGTGACCCGTCTGTTAAACTCCTGAAGTTGGCAGATGACACAACTATCACTGGCCTTATCCAGGATGGTGACGAGTCTGCATATAGACGGGAGGTTGATCAGCTGGCCCTCTGGTGTTGCCATAACAATGTGGAGCTGAACACGCTCAAAACAGTGGAGATGACAGTGGACTTAAAGAGGAGCCCCCCCCCAACACTGCCCCCCCTCACCATACTGAACAGCATGGCGTCTACAGTGAAAACCTACAGATTTCTGGGTTCCACAATCTCCCAGGACCTAAAGTGGGTACCAAACAGTGATGTGCAGTCAGGGGAGGCAGTGCCTCACCCAGGCTAATAAGAAAAAAAAAGAAATATCATGATAGTTACAAAAAACATTTATTGATTTTTTTAAACTTTATTTTGTTAAGATTGTTGTAAAAACTCATGTAAAACTTGTTGTTTTATCAATAAAAGGCATGCCCTATTCAGGATGGCTTGCTCCCAAAGCTAGCATTCATGAATGCAGGCTGCTGAGGCAGAGTCTGCTTCTGCCTCTCTCTGGCACAAATAAATATAGTTCACTGCCTACCCAGCCATGAACCTCACTGCACGTTGCTGCATCCAACATAGTCACAATCATCAAAAAGGCCCACCAGAGGATGTACTTTCTCCGCCAGCTCAAGAAATTCAACCTGCTTCTGAACTGCTGATTCGGTTCTACAATACAGTAATCCAGTCTGTCCTCTGCAGATCCACCACTGTCTGATTTGGATTTGCCACCAAACAGGACAGGGACAGACTACAATGGACAGTTAGCTCTGCAGAGAAAATCATTGGTGCCAACTTGCCCTCCATTAAGGACTTATGCACCTCCAGATTCAGGAAACGGGAAGGCAGCATCACTGCAGACCTATCACACCCTGGTCACAACCTGTTCCAACTCCTCCCCTCTGGCAGGCGCTACAGAGCACTGTACCCCAAAACAACCAGATATAAAAACACGTTCTTTCTGCAGGCTGTCATTCAAATGAACAATTAACACTGTCAATAAATCCACCATATTGTATGTTGTATGTACTGTACTGTACATGTTGTATATACTGTACTTTACATTGTACGTATACTGGTACACTCTGTCATGTACATCTACCTCAGGCATGTATGTAAGTAACCTTCCATTATCTTAATCCATCCAATATCTTAACCGCTTATCCTGCTTTCAGGGTCGCAGGGATGCTGGAGCCTATTCCAGCAGTCATTGGGCGGCAGGCGGGGAGACACCCTGGACAAGGCGCCAGGCCATCACAGGGCCGACACACATACACACACATTCATTCCTAGGGACAATTTAGTACGGCCAATTCACCTGACTTTACATGTCTTCAGACTGTGGGAGGAAAACGGAGCCCCCAGAGGAAACCCACGCAGACACAGGGAGAATATGCAAACTCCACACAGAAGATGGACTCCGCTGTCCTGACATCAGTGGGGAGTTCATTCCACCACTGTGGGGCCAGGACAGAAAAGAGCCGTGACCAGGTCGATAGGCAGCAGGGGCCTCTGAACGATGGGGCAACCAGGCATCCCGAGGCAGCAGAGCGAAGTGGTCGGACGGGGGTGTAGGGCTTGACCATGGCCTGGAGATAGGAAGGAGCTGTTCCTTTCACTACCCTGTAGGCTAGCACCAGAGTCTTAAACTGGATGCGAGCAGCTACTGGGAGCCAGTGTAGGAACATGAGAAGGGGAGTTATGTGGGAGAGTTTAGGGCGGTTGAACACCAGACGAGCTGCAGCTTTCTGAACAAGCTCCAGAGGTCTGATGGCTGATGCTGGGGTGCCAGCAAGGAGGGAGTTGCCGTAGTCCAGCCGGGAGATGACCAGAGCCTGAATGAGCACCTGTGCCATCTCGTCGGTGAGGAATGGGTGAATCCTCCTGATGTTATACAGGAGAAATCTGCAGGAGTGAGCAAACAATGCAACGTTTGCAGCAAACGACTGTTAGACATCCAGGATCACACCCAAATTCCTCACAGTCGGAGTCGGCGTCAACACGGTGTTGTCAATGGTGATGGCCAGGTCTCGGTGCGGGCAACCTTTCCCCAGGAGGAACATCAGCTCTGTCTTGTCCAGATTGAGGTTCAGGTGGTGTGTCGCCATCTACTCCGAGATGTCAGTCAAGCACGCAACAATGCGTGTCTCTACTTGTGTGTCAGAGGGAGGAAAGGACAAGATCAGCTGGGTGTCATCGGCATAACAATGGTAAGAGAAGTCATGCGAGTGAAAAACAGAACCCAGGGATGTCGTGTACAGGGAGAACAGGAGAGGACCCAGAACCGAACCCTGTGGAACACCTGTAGTCAGTCTGCGAGGCTCCGACACAGATCCCCTCCATGTCACCTGGTAGGAGCGACCTGTCAGGTAGGATGCAAACATTGAGAGTGCAGAGCCTGTGACACCCAGCCCCTCGAGGGTAGAGAGGGGCTGGGTGGTTCACTGTGTCGAACGCAGCTGACAGGTCCAGGAGTATCAGGACAGAGGAGAGAGAGTTTGCTCTTGCAGAGTGCAGTGATTCTGTCACACAAGTAGCTCTAGTTCAGGCACCGGTTCCGTTCAGGATTCTGGGAACCTTGGTGTTGTGTGGTGAACGGGCCCGAGTTTCGACCAGTTTTTAGAGGAACCATTGTATGTCATCAACGGGGGACTTTGTGCGTTGCACACCGGATGTAAACATTAGCTACATCCCACTGAAACCCACTAGCTAGCAATAATATGGCATTACATTATTACGTCGTCCAGCTCCACTTTTGGACAACTCTTTTTTATCGTCTCGGTAGTTCTTAAGTTTTTTTTTAACTTGTTGATAATTTGTTCTTGCGTTCGAGTGAACCCATTCTTGGCCATCTCTTCTACTAATTTGCCATACAGCTTACTCTTTCTCATGCTACTCTCTAGTTTTCTCTGAAACTCGGGAGATGCCCAGATAACAACCAAACACTGAGTTTCCTCAGCTGAGCACTGCGCACCCTTGTTATCTGCAGATTTCTCCGTTATCTACCGCTAGGCTATCTCCTCTCTTCTTCTTCTGGAGTGTCATGCGCCCATTGATGACATCACATTTCGCACTGAAAAACCTGCTATTTTTTGGTGCCGGTTCAGAACTAAGTTTTCGGGTTCGCAACCAATTTATTTTTGGTCGAAATGCTCTGAACCGTTCAAAAAAGGTTTTGTGAACCCGTTCCCTGTTGGTGGAAAAGGGCTATGAGAGAGCCACGAAACCAGAGTCACATTCCATGTAGTGCAAACCTACATGGCCAATAAACATGATTCTGATAATTCTGATTCTGAGTAGAGTTACCATTGGCCACCTCCTATACATGGATGACATCAAGCTGTATGCCAGGAGTGAGCAAGACATTGAGTCTCTGATCCACCTCACCAGGATCTACAGCGACAACATTGGGACGTCATTTGGCCTGGACAAATACGGTCGAATGGTGGCAAAAAGAGGGAAGGTGGTGAGCACTGAAGGGGTTGATTTACCAGATGACAGGATAACAGACATACAGGACAGTTACAAGTACCTGGTATTCCACAGGCAAATGGAAACCAGGAGGAGGCAACAAGGAGGTCATCTACTGCCAAATACATGCAGAGAGTGAGGCAGGTCCTGAGCAGCCAGCTCACTGGGAAGAATAAGATCCAAGTCATCAAAACATATGCCATACCAGTCATCACATACCCAGCTGGAATAATAAGCTGGCCAAAGGAGTAGATAAAGACCACAGATATCAGGACACGGAAACTCCTCACAATGCACGGAGGGTTCCACCCAAAGTCCAGTAGCTTGAGAATCGACGATAAGCAAAAAGATGGGGGCCAAGGGTTAGTGAGTGTCAGGGCCACTATTCAGTATGAAACAAGAAACATCCATAAATACATCAAAAAGTGGGCCGCCAGGATGAACTGCTGAGTGAGTACCTCAGGCAGCAGAAGACAGCGTGCGGAGGAAGAAGAAGAGGAGGTATCATGGAAGATCAAACCCCTCCATGGGATGTACCATCGACAGATAGAAGATGTAACTGATATTGAGAAAGCCTACCAGTGGCTAGAAAAGGCTCGACTGAATGACAGCACAGAGACTCTGATCAGCACAGCACAAGAACAGGCACTCAGGACCAGATCAATTGAGGCAGAGGTCTACCACAACAGACAAGAGCCAAGATGCAAGCTGTGCAACGATGCCCCTGAGACAGTCCAGCACTTAGTAGCAGGGTGTAAAATGCTAGCTGGGAAAGCATACACTGAAAGGCATAATTGAGTGGCTGGGATAGTTTACAGGAACATCTGTACTGAATACAGACGGGAAGTCCCTAAGTCCAAATGGGAGACATCACCAAAGGTGGTTGAGAATGGCAGAGCTAAGATCCTATTGGACTTCAAGTTCCAGACTGACAAGCAGGTGCTGGCTAATCAACCAGACATTGTGGTGGTCGACAAGGAACAGAAGACAACAGTAGTGATCCATGTAGCAATCCTGAGCGATGGCAACATCAAGAAGAAAGAGCATGAAAAGCTAGAGAAATACCAAGGGCTGAGAGAAGAACTAGATCAGACGTGGAAGGTGAAATCCACAGTATTGCCAGTTGTAATAGCAGCACTAGGGGCTGTGACCCCCAGACTGGGAGAGTGGCTCCAGCAGATTCCAGGAACAACATCTGAGGTCTCTGTCCAGAAGAGTGGAGTCCTAGGAGCAGCAGGAGAATGTTTGGTTGCAGTTGTTCCTTGCTGCTAAAAGTGGCATAACCAGTTATTATGTTCAGGGGGACAATTACTTTTTCACATGGGTGATACGGGTGTTGGACATATTTTTTCCTTAAATAAATAAAATCATTTAAAAACTGAATTTTGTCTTTATTTGGGTTCTCTTTGACATATTACATTTTGTATGAAGCTCTGAAACAACTAGGTGAAAAATATGCAAAAACAGGCAATCAAGAAGGGGCAAAAGACTTTTCCCAGTGCTGCACTTACATATATGCGCGGGGGTATAGATTTAGAGGACGGTAATGGCAGTACCCATGTATAAAGGGTATAAAGGGTTACATTATAAGGTTGAAATACTACTAATAGATATTAGTGTTGCTATGTAAACTACTGATTTCTTTCTTTTTAACACTTTCCAAATGATGGTATTTACACAACTTTTATGATATTGCTCTAACTGAATTCTTGTCAAATTCTTGCTTTCCTAGCATAGACAGTTCTCCGGCGTCCGTGTTGGATTATACTTTCTGAATACAAATGCAGTCTCCACAGAAGACTGAGACTAAAACCAAGACTAGACTTTTACAGCCTTTTAAATTTGATCAATATGAACCTGAGTAACAAGTGACACCCATCAGCCACTTGTTCTTACTTACATACTTGAGAGCGAGAGCAAGAGAGAGAGAGAGAGAGAGAGAGAGAGAGAGAGAAAGAGAGAGAGAGCTGACCTTTGACATCTGGATCATCAATGTGGGGCTCCAGGTTCTCTATCAGGTCCTCCAATTGGCTTTTCCTCAGAGCAGGAGAAGAAGAGAGAAGGGGGAGACAGGGAAAAGAACTAGACAGCTCCTCACCACCAGCTGTGGGTGAGGCTGTGTGGGTGTGGGCAGGGGGTGTGGGCAGGGATAAAGGGGTGTGGTCAGAGGGTGTGGGCAGGGCTGAAAGGGTGTGGTCATAGGTTGCAGAGGGCATATTGGGGGTGTGGTCAGAGGGTGTGGGAGGGGCTGAAGGGGTGTAGTCAGAGGGTGTAGAGGGTGCAATGAGGGTGTGATCAGAAAGTGTGGCTGGGGTCTGGAGGGCATGGTTGATCTCCTGAAGTAGCTTCAGGTCGATGATGGGGGTAGGAGTCCTCCAGTAAAAGAAGGAGTTGAATTTTCTCTCCTCTTCTGCTCCTTCTGCCTCTGTGTCCAAGTGTGTTTGTGAGTTTACATATGAGTGTGTGCTGACGTCAAGGTCACTGTGACTATCACAGGAGCCCCGCCTCCTCTCCTCTGTTCCCTCTTTGGGCAGCAAGGAATTGTGGGATATGCAGTCTGGCTGAACTGGAAGGACAGCTTCCACAGTAGCTATCCTCCCACTGGATGGGGACACACACACACAAACACACACACACACACAGAAACACACATGCAGTTTTGAAACAAGTCGCAAAATGCACATGTGTGTGTGCTCTTGTACTTTCATCTTTGTAATGACGAGTTTGAGTTTTAACCATCAGGGTGAGGACATGTCCCATTTTCACTTCCACACTGTAGGATTAGGTTCCACACTGTAGGGATAGGTTCCACACTGTAGGGTTAGGTTCTACACTGTAGGATTAGGTTCTACACTGTAGGAATAGGTGTAGGGTTAGGTTCTACACTGTAGGATTAGGTGTAGGGTTAGGTTCGACACTGTAGGATTAGGTTCTACACTGTAGGATTAGGTGTAGGGTTAGGTTCTACACTGTAGGATTAGGTGTAGGGTTAGGTTCGACACTGTAGGATTAGGTTCTACACTGTAGGATTAGGTGTAGGGTTAGGTTCTACACTGTAGGATTAGGTTCCACACTGAAGGGTTAGGTTCTACACTGTAGGATTAGGTGTAGGGTTAGGTTCTACACTGTAGGATTAGGTTCTACACTGTAGGATTAGGTGTAGGGTTAGGTTCTACACTGTAGGATTAGGTTCCACACTGAAGGGTTAGGTTCTACACTGTAGGATTAGGTGTAGGGTTAGGTTCTACACTGTAGGATTAGGTTCTACACTGTAGGATTAGGTACAGGGTTAGTTTCCATACTGTAGGATTAGGTTCTACACTGTAGGATTAGGTGTAGGGTTAGGTTCTACACTGTAGGATTAGGTGTAGGGTTAGGTTCGACACTGTAGGATTAGGTTCTACACTGTAGGATTAGGTGTAGGATTAGGTTCTACACTGTAGGATTAGGTGTAGGGTTAGGTTCTACACTGTAGTATTAGGTTCCACACTGAAGGGTTAGGTTCTACACTGTAGGATTAGGTTCTACACTGTAGGATTAGGTGTAGGGTTAGGTTCTACACTGTAGGATTAGGTTCCACACTGAAGGGTTAGGTTCTACACTGTAGGATTAGGTGTAGGGTTAGGTTCTACACTGTAGGATTAGGTTCTACACTGTAGGATTAGGTGTAGGGTTAGGTTCTACACTGTAGGATTAGGTTCTACACTGTAGGATTAGGTTCCACACGGTAGGATTAGGTTCTGGTCAGACATGCACATGAGATGGTTCAGGTTAGGAAATCCATGTAATCAATGAGGGTCCTCATAAGCATAGAAAAACACTGTGTGTGTGTGTGTGTCTGTGTGTGTGTGTGTGTGTTTTTTTCAGTTCTGATTCCAAAACCTGAATTTGAATATCTGTCGATACCGACACCGATACCAGAGCACTTTTTACTTGAATATTATCATCATTATTATTATTATTGTTGTTGTTGACATTATTGTGAGGTTACATGAGGCTGTAGTACACCACAAATCTTATTTAAAGAGCAAAACACATACAAAAATGCATTAAATGTTAATGTATTCAAAGCAGTGTACTGGAACTGCAGTTTACTGGGCTTCACATACAAACTGGTGCAGGAGTGCAAACTGCTGTGGCAGCTTCTTGTCCTTTGTCCACGTCTACGTTAAGTTTGTGTCATCGTGTGGAGTGCGAGGGAAATATGTCTATGATCGTCAGTTTCTTTTGGACATCAGCGGTGAGAAACACTGGCTGGGAGGGCCGACATTAAATCGACTGGGTGAGCTTGGTCTGCTACATCCAGTGGGCCCAAAGACCACGGCCCTGCCCGGAGTTACGTCCGAGAGGAAACACCGAAAGCGGTGTGACAGGTTGCAGAAGCGGGGCAAACATGAGGTGTGCAAGCTAGGCTAACTGCTAAACCATACAAACCTGCAGTTTCGATAATCATGCTGGCCAACATTGGTTCTCTGGACAGCAATATGGACTATATCAGACTTTTGAGAGCTTCCCAGCACAGCGTGAGGAGCTGCTGTGTCTCTGTTTACACAGACGTGGCTAGATGAAAACATCACAGACACCCTGATTCAGCTGGAGGGGCTTACACTCCACAGAGCGGACTGAGTAGCCTCGCGATCTGGAAAGCTCCGAGGAGGTGGCCTGGCCGTTTACATCAACAAATTGTGGCGCCAAGATGCCGAGGTAGTCTCTGTGGTAGTCATTGTGGCAGTCTATTCTGCATTCTTCATTGTTGCAGGAGATTTCAACCAGGCAAGTCTCAAGTCTGTTTTACCAGCATGTGATTTTTGCAACAAGGGGCGATAACACATTAGACCTAGTTTTCACAAACATTAAGAACTCCTGTAAAGCAGCCCTCCTCCCCCACACTGGAGACTCTGACCACCTAACTGTTACGCTGACTCCAGCATACAGACTTTGGGTGAAATGAGAGAAACCAGTACTTAAAGAAGTCCGAATGTGGCCACAGGAGGCAATTCCATCACTGCAGGACTGCTTTGAAAACACACAATTGGACATTTTTAAAGCGGCAGCAACATACATACAAACAATGTCATTGACTTGCAGGAATACACTGAGTCTGTCATAGGCTATATTAACAAGTGCATAGATGATGTGACTGTGGTCAAAACTATCAAGAAGAGGGCCAACCAGAAACCCTGGTTGAATGGGGAGGTCTGTTCACTGCTGAGAACCCGAAATGCTGCATTCAGATCTGGAGACACTCCAACATACCAACTGGCCAAGAGAAATCTGTCCCGGGGTATCAAGGAGGCAAAGAGGCTGTTTGGACAAGAGCTCAACAGCCACTTTACTGATAATAAAGACACACGGTGCTTGTGGCAAGGTTTTCAAGCAATAACTGACTACAAGCCCCCACCCCTGCAGGCATGCCATAAAGATCCCTCCCTACCAGATAAACTCAATGACTTTTTTGCACGTTTTGAGGTAACCGACAACAGGCGGGCACAGAAACTTCCACCATCACCAAGCGACCAGTTACTCCAGCTGCCTACAGCTGAGGTAAAGAAGGCCTTTGCCAGCGTCAACCCACGCAAAGCTGCGGGGCCAGACAACATACCTCGGTCTGTTCTCAAGGACTGCGCAGAACAGCTGAAAGATGTTTTGCAGACATCTTCAACACATAACTCAGTCAAGCAGTAGTGCCCAACTGCCTCATAAGTGCCACCATCATTTCCCTGCCCAAAAAGTCAAACCCAGCCAGTATGAAATACTTCCACCCTTTGGCTCTCACTCCCATGGTTCTGAAGTTCTTTGAGCAGCTTGTCAAGCAGCACATCAAGGCCTGTGTCACGGCAAACCTAGATTCCCTACAGTTTGTATACAGAGCCAAACAATCCATGGAAGATGCAATATCTACCACACTCCACCTCACTTTGTCACACCTGGAAGGGGAGAACACCTACGCCAGGATCCTCTTCATCAATTTCAGCTCAGCATCTAACACCAGTACCACAACAACTGGTGGAGAAGCTGAGGTTGCTGGACGTGGACACTAGCACCTGCAACCGGGTCCTTGAGTTCCTGACGTGGAGGCAGCAGACAGTCACGGTGGGCAGCTACACATCAAATTCCATCTTGGTAAGCACAGGTTCACCTCAGGGCTGCGTCCTGAGCCCCCTCTTGTTCACCCTGCTAACCCATGACTGTACTGCCAAATTTGACACCAAGCACATCATCAAGTTTGCAGATGATACAACAGTAGTGGGTCTCGTCAGCAAAAATGATGAATCTGCATACAGGATGGAGGTGGAGCAGCTAACGGCATGGTGTGAATCCCACAACCTCTCCCTGAATACAAATAAAACAAAAGAGATGGTGATTGACTTCAGGAGGGCTGGCAGGCACAATCATATGCCGCTGACCATCAATGGCGCCACTGTAGAGAGGATCAATAACATCAAGTTCCTAGGGAGTGTTCCTGGCGGACGACCTGACCTCAACCATTAACACCTTGGCCATCGTTAAAAAGGCCCGACAGCAGCTCCATCCTCTCCGGAGACTTAAAAGGGCAACTCTCACCATTCCAGCCTCACCACCTTCTACAGGGGCACCATTGAAAGTATTCAACCCTACAGTCTCACTTCCTGGTTCTGTAACTGCAAAGCGACCGAACAACACCAGCTGATCAGGATAGTGAAGACAGCTAGCAAGATCATTTGTGCCCCTCTCCCCTTCCTGTTGGGAGATTTACCATCAACGCTGTGTTCACAGAGCCTCCAGCATCACTAAGGATCGCCAGCATCCTTCTCACAACCTGTTTTCCCTCCTGCCGCCTGGGAAGAGGTACAGGAACATCTGTGCTACATCCAGCAGAATGCTAAATAGCTTCTGCCCACAAGCAATCAGGATCATTAACAAACCCCCAGTTATGCCCCCCCCCACCTACTCTCTAACCCCCCCCCCCCGCCTCCACTCATCAATTCTGGTCACTCGTTGACAGACAGCAGCTGTCAACGTGGAACTGAAATGGCACTTTAATGGGCTGTGTTTTTAACTGTTTGTGCTTTTTTGTTCTGTTCTCCATTTTCATGTTTTAGTGGTATCGTTTTTAGGGAATTTTTATGTATTTTTTTTATCTTTTCTGTTACACTGCTGTGGGCTGGGAGAAACGGCATTCTGTTTTTTTTTTTATGTACACAGGTACATAATGGAAATGACAAATTAAATGTTGAATCTTAAATCTTTAATGTTTTGAAAAACTGGAACAAATCAAGTGCACAGCAATGCATCAAAAATGGGGACTATTTGAGATCTTTGTAGAACAGCTTAATTGCTAATTAATTAATTTGTGCTACATCATTTTGGCTATAGGCTTAAAATTGCATTACATTTCTATAATTCATAAAAACATCAGACTATGGAATCTGGATCAGTACGGCTGGACTCCAGGGTAACTTTTCCATCAGCAGCACCGGGCACCAGCACAGGATTTGGTCACACCCACATTTTTTTTTTTTTTGCTTTGCTGGTACAGCATGGTATTAATCAACAGCCTTACATGCTGATGAATAGTTGTCTTCATTTGCATACTCTAGTTCTGCACTGATGTGCAGACTGACAGAGACTTGATATTTGCAAAATACGTTACTCTGAATATTAAGATTTGAATTTTGTGAACAGGAGTTCCTGCTTCACCAAGTTACAGGCAGTGTTGAACTGGAGGACCACTTCTTCTCCTCAACTGAGGGATGACTCTCGTCGTGTCATGTATCGCTTCCTGCAGGTTTTGTGTTTCTTGCTGTCGTTGGGAAATTTTAAAGTCTCAAGTTTAAACTGTGTTGAGCTGGTAACAAGTACAGATACGTCTGCATGGACAGCCCACACTGCCTACAACACACACAGCATAGCTCTCCCCTCATACCACCGTAGCCACTGTGGGCGGAAGTAGCACTTCTTCTTCTTCACCGGCTCAGTCGCTCTCTCCCTGCCTGCACTTCCATCATCAGTGGCGTCTGAGTCGGAACCTCTCGTTGGCGCTCTCTCCCCACCAGCCTCCTCCCCTCTCTCCTCCGTTTGCTTTTTAAAATAATCGGCTGGACCGCTTCATTTATGCTACACAGTCAAGTGGAATAGGTTGCTGCCAGATTTGGCAGGCTTGGCAGATTTCCCAGTGTCACTTGTGTGTGTCCATGTGAAATGCTAACTCGCACATTCAGTTTGGAGCTCTGGTACGTCATGAATCAGTAACGTCAGTCTGATAGCCAATGAGTGAATTACATCAGTATCGGCACATCACACCAATATTCAGATCAGTCCCGACTGTGTGTGTGTGTGTGTGTGTGTGTGTGTGTGTGTATACCTGGTGTGGGGTTCCTGTTTGGATGCAAAGCTGGAGATGAACTGACCCAGAGATTGAAAAGCTGCCTGACGAACCTACACACACACACACACACATACACACACACACACACACAAAGCAGCATATTGTTGATTGCTGGACATGTAATGGTGTCTTTAACTGACATAACTGCTGGTCTGGGATTTTGGGAGGACATAAAGGATGAAGAGACAGCAGTCTTACAAAGCTCAGCTTTATCAACTGAAGCTTGTCTTGAATGCTGAAAAAAAAACTTATGGTGTTTCCAAACACTAGGAAGTTAGAGTTAGATCAGAGCATTGCTACTACTCAAGGTTAACAAATTGAGGCAGTCTCCACCTACAAATACTTGGAATTTTTAATTGATGACCACCTCCCTTTTAAGGCCCATATACAGAGTCTGGTGAAACAGTTGAAATTGAAGATAGGTTCTTATTTTAGGAATAAGTCTTGTTTTTCTCTCGATGTCAGGCGAAGTCTAGTTGAAGCAACATTCTTGCCTGTTCTTGAATATGGTGACTTACTGTACATGAATGCATCAGCCCATTGTGTCCATATGTTAGACACTGTGCATCATGGAGCATTATTGTGTCCATATGTTAGACACTGTGCATCATGGAGCATTATTGTGTCCATATGTTAGACACTGTATCATGGAGCATTATTGTGTCCATATGTTAGACACTGTGCATCATGGAGCATTATTGTGTCCATATGTTAGACACTGTGCATCATGGAGCATTATTGGATCCATATGTTAGACACTGTGCATCATGGAGCATTATTGTGTCCATATGTTAGACACTGTGTATCATGGAGCATTATTGTGTCCATATGTTAGACACTGTGCATCATGGAGCATTATTGTGTCCATATGTTAGACACTGTGCATCATGGAGCATTATTGTGTCCATATGTTAGACACTGTGTATCATGGAGCGTTACGGTTTGTTACAAACTGTAGAGCTCTCACTCATCACTGGGTCCTTTACTCCAAAGTCAACTGGCCTGCTCTATCAACACGGCGACTTAGTCACTGGTACGTTTTTATCTATAAGGCCATTCTGGGTGCCCTCCCCTGTTATTTATCTATCATTCTGTCCATAAAACATGGCACTTATGGGTGACGGTCTCAGGACACCTTGCAAATGACTGTTCCTAACGTTCGGACTGAGCTGGGCAAGAAGGCCTTTATGTTTTCTGCACCATCTGCCTGGAATAGCCTGCAGAACAGACTTAAACTCCAGGACTTGGTTACTCTATCCTAATTTAAGGGTATAGTTAAGTCTATGGACTCTGAGTCTATTGGAAATTGTAAATGTTTCAGTTGATAACAGGTTTGTATCTTTTCCCTTCATTTTTATGCTATTTTGCACTTTGAGCTATTCTGTTGTCTTCATGTGAGTGTGTGCTGAAACTGGTGTACTGCTGCCCTTCTGGACCAGGTCTGTCTCGTAATGTACTGCTGTCCTTCTGGACCAGGTCTCTCTTGTAATGTACTGCTGCCCTTCTGGACCAGGTCTCTCTTGTAATGTACTGCTGTCCTTCTGGACCAGGTCTCTCTTGTAATGTACTGCTGCCCTTCTGGACCAGGTCTCTCTTGTAATGTACTGCTGCCCTTCTAGACCAGGTCTCTCTTGTAATGTACTGCTGCCCTTCTGGACCAGGTCTCTCTTGTAATGTACTGCTGCCCTTCTGGACCAGGTCTCTCTTGTAATGTACTGCTGCCCTTCTAGACCAGGTCTCTCTTGTAATGTACTGCTGCCCTTCTGGACCAGGTCTCTCTTGTAATGTTCTGCTGCCCTTCTGGACCAGGTCTCTCTTGTAATGTACTGCTGCCCTTCTGGGCCAGGTCTGTCTCGTAATGTACTGCTGTCCTTCTGGACCAGGTCTCTCTTGTAATGTACTGCTGCCCTTCTGGGCCAGGTCTGTCTTGTAATGTACTGCTGTCCTTCTGGACCAGGTCTCTCTTGTAATGTACTGCTGCCCTTCTGGACCAGGTCTCTCTTGTAATGTACTGCTGCCCTTCTAGACCAGGTCTCTCTTGTAATGTACTGCTGCCCTTCTGGGCCAGGTCTCTCTTGTAATGTACTGCTGCCCTTCTGGACCAGGCCTCTCTGGTAATGTACTGCTGCCCTTCTGGACCAGGTCTCTCTTGTAATGTACTGCTGCCCTTCTGGGCCAGGTCTGTCTTGTAATGTACTGCTGCCCTTCTGGACCAGGTCTCTCTTGTAATGTACTGCTGCCTTTCTGGACCAGGTCTCTCTTGTAATGTACTGCTGCCCTTCTAGACCAGGTCTCTCTTGTAATGTACTGCTGCCCTTCTGGACCAGGTCTCTCTTGTAATGTACTGCTGCCCTTCTGGGCCAGGTCTGTCTCGTAATGTACTGCTGTCCTTCTGGACCAGGTCTCTCTTGTAATGTACTGCTGCCCTTCTGGGCCAGGTCTGTCTTGTAATGTACTGCTGTCCTTCTGGACCAGGTCTCTCTTGTAATGTACTGCTGCCCTTCTGGACCAGGTCTCTCTTGTAATGTACTGCTGCCCTTCTAGACCAGGTCTCTCTTGTAATGTACTGCTGCCCTTCTGGGCCAGGTCTCTCTTGTAATGTACTGCTGCCCTTCTGGACCAGGCCTCTCTGGTAATGTACTGCTGCCCTTCTGGACCAGGTCTCTCTTGTAATGTACTGCTGCCCTTCTGGACCAGGTCTCTCTTGTAATGTACTGCTGCCCTTCTGGACCAGGTCTCTCTTATAATGTACTGCTGCCCTTCTGGACCAGGTCTCTCTGGTAATGTACTACTGCCCTTCTGGACCAGGTCTCTCTTGTAATGTACTGCTGCCCTTCTGGGCCAGGTCTGTCTTGTAATGTACTGCTGCCCTTCTGGACCAGGTCTCTCTTGTAATGTACTGCTGCCTTTCTGGACCAGGTCTCTCTTGTAATGTACTGCTGCCCTTCTGGGCCAGGTCTCTCTTGTAATGTACTGCTGCCTTTCTGGACCAGGCCTCTCTGGTAATGTACTGCTGCCCTTCTGGACCAGGTCTCTCTTGTAATGTACTGCTGCCCTTCTGGACCAGGTCTCTCTTGTAATGTACTGCTGCCCTTCTGGACCAGGTCTCTCTTATAATGTACTGCTGCCCTTCTGGACCAGGTCTCTCTGGTAATGTACTACTGCCCTTCTGGACCAGGTCTCTCTTGTAATGTACTGCTGCCCTTCTGGGCCAGGTCTGTCTTGTAATGTACTGCTGCCCTTCTGGACCAGGTCTCTCTTGTAATGTACTGCTGCCTTTCTGGACCAGGCCTCTCTGGTAATGTACTGCTGCCCTTCTGGACCAGGTCTCTCTTGTAATGTACTGCTGCCCTTCTAGACCAGGTCTCTCTTGTAATGTACTGCTGCCCTTCTGGACCAGGTCTCTCTGGTAATGTACTACTGCCCTTCTGGACCAGGTCTCTCTGGTAATGTACTACTGCCCTTCTGGACCAGGTCTCTCTTGTAATGTACTGCTGCCCTTCTAGACCAGGTCTGTCTTGTAATGTACTGCTGCCCTTCTGGGCCAGGTCTCTCTTGTAATGTACTGCTGCCTTTCTGGACCAGGTCTCTCTTGTAATGTACTGCTGCCCTTCTAGACCAGGTCTCTCTTGTAATGTACTGCTGCCCTTCTGGGCCAGGTCTCCCTGGTAATGTACTGCCACCCTTTTGGACCAGGTCTCTCTTGGAAAAGAGATTTTAATCTCAGTGGGACTAAACCCGCTTAAATAAAGGTAAATGAATGGAAAAAACACAAGTATCTCATGTGTACATCACACATAATAAACATGACAACATACACAATACCACGTATCTGACATCACACATAATAAACATGACATATACAATACCACGTACCTGACATCACACATGATAAACATGACCTCATACACAATACCACATATCTGACATCACACCTTCAGTTCACACTGACATTCAACTTTCACACCCAAACACTGAAATATGAGTCTGTTCCATTACCCATAGTGTGTGTGTGTGTGTGTGTGTGTGTGTGTGTGTGTGTACTAACCCATCTAGAGGGATCACTGATGAGCTGGGTGAAGAGCTTTGCGAGTTTATTCCGTCTGACGTCGGGTGGAGAAGCCATAGACACGGCAGTGAAACACTCTGCACACGCCTTCCTCACGCCCCACACACTGTCTGTACACAACTGGTAGAACCTGGGCAGCTACACACACACACACACACACACACACACTAGCATCTGTAGTCCATAACACTGGTATATGACAGTGAGTAGATACTGATAGCTGGTAGTAATGCATGAGTATATGATGGTGGCTATATATTGATCAGAATCAGTAATCAATAAAAACAAAACACCAACCAGGAGCTGTTCTGTAGCTTCACCTCCCACTACACTGCACATATCTCCAAAATTAGCTGCACACACCTGGAATCCACACACACGCACGCACGCACGCACGCACACACACACACACACACACACACACACACACACACACACACCCGTTAATTCCAGTGTTGGCACTCACTCACTTGTTCCAGTGTGTGAGGTGTGAGTAGAGTCAGTAGAATGAGAATAGAGTCAGTAGAATTAGAATAGTGTCACTAGAATGAGACTAGAGTCAGTAGTATTCATTTATTTTATTTTATTACTTTATTGGTCCCCTTGGGGACCTTCTTCCTCTGCATGTAACCCATGCTAGCTGTGTAGCTAGGAGCAGTGGGCAGCTGCCGTGCAGCACCCAGGGACCACCTCCAGTTGGTCTCGCCATGCCTCAGTCAGGGGCACAGACAGGAGTATTAACCCCAACATGCATGTCTTTTTGATGGTGGGGGAAACCGGACCACCTGGAGAAAACCCACCACAGACACGGGGAGAACATGCAAACTCCACACAGAAAGGACCTGGGATGACCCCCCCCCCAAGGTTGGACAACCCCGGGGCTCAAACCTAGGACCTTCTTGCTGTGAGGCGACAGGGCTAACCACTGCGCCACCATGCCGCCAGAATGAGAATAGAGTCAGTAGAATGACAGTAGAGTCCGTAGAATGAGAGCAAGTCAGTAGAATGAATAGTCAGTAGAATGAGAGTAAGTCAGTAGAATGAATAGTCAGTAGAATGAGAGTAAGTCAGTAGAATGACAGTAGAGTCCGTAGAATGAGAGCAAGTCAGTAGAATGAAGTCAGTAGAATGAGAGTAAGTCAGTAGAATGAGAGTAGAGTCTGTAGAATGAGAGTAGAGTCCATAGAATGAGAGTAGAGTCAGCAGAATGAGTACAGTCAATGGAATGAGAGTAGAGTCAGTAGAATGAGAGCAAGTCAGTAGAATGAATAGTCAGTAGAATGAGAGTAGAGTCAGTAGAATGAGTACTCAGTAGAATGAGAGTAAGTCAGTAGAATAAGAGTAGAGTCAGTAGAATGAGTACAGTCAATGGAATGAGAGTAGAGTCAGTAGAATGAGTACAGTCAATGGAATGAGAGTAGAGTCAGTAGAATGAGAGCAAGTCAGTAGAATGAATAGTCAGTAGAATAAGAGTAGAGTCAGTAGAATGAGTACTCAGTAGAATGAGAGTAAGCCAGTAGAATAAGAGTAGAGTCAGTAGAATGAGAGTAAGTCAGTAGAATAAGAGTAGAGTCAGTAGAATGAGAGCAGAGATGTATTGAGTAGAATCAAATAAGTCAGAGTCAAGATGTCAGAGTATGGTCAGTAGAGTCAGGTGAGAGTCAACAGGATCAGCTGTCAGATAACACAGCAGGAAGTAGTAACTGCACTGTGAGTCATGTGGTGATTGCTGCAGTGAAGCCTCTGTCCTGCCGTCCTGCTGTCCTGCTGAGGCTCAGCTGTCCTGCCGTCCTGCTGTCCTGCTGAGGCTCAGCTGTCCTGCCGTCCTGCTGTCCTGCTGAGGCTCAGCTGTCCTGCTGTCCAGTCAGCACCACAATCACTGTGGTAAATGACCACAGTGTGGACCCACAACCCAGCTGTCCAACACTGATCCTTTAGTAACACACACGCATGTACGCACGGGCGCACGCACACCCGCACACACACACACACACACAAAAATGTTCTGTCTGCATTGTCGTGTGTGTGTGTGTGTGCAGACTGGTGTGTGTGTGTGTGTACCTTGCGGACGTGGAACATGCGACAGTCACAGCAGAGCTGACAGAACCGAGGCAGGAAGAGTTTCTCAGTGACGTCTTTCCCAACCACACGAGACACCTGACACATCATCTGCACACAGACAGGTAGACAGAGAGACAGACAGACAGTTATAGAGAGAGACAGACAGACAGACAGAGTTACAGAGACAGACAGACAGATACATCCACTTGTACAAAAAGAAAACCTTGTTCATGTCAGTTGGTCAACAGACATGAACAAAAATAAAATTAAATAGAGTGAATATAGAACAAACCATTATTATTATTATTATTATTATTATTATTCCTTTTTCAATATTCTTACTTTCAGTGACCTGATATTACCATATACCATTTTCCAGTAACAACAACAACAATAATAACAACATCAATAATGATAATATTAATAAAACAACAACAACAACAGCAACAATAATAATAACTCACGGCCATAGCCTCGGTCTTGACATCATCATTGGCATCAGGTGCACTCAAATCCACCAGGACTGGACACACCCACTTCTCCAGGTCACATGACTTCAACACTTCCTGCTCAACAAGAACCAGCAAGGCAGCCTGAGCCGTCTTCCGCACCTGGACACATACAGACAGATACGGATACAGACACATACAGACACATAGAGACACACACACAGATACAGACACATAGAGACACACACACAGATACAGACACATAGAGACACATACACAGATACAGACACATACAGCCAGATACAGACACATACACAGATACAGACACATAGAGACACACACACAGATACAGACACATACAGCCAGATACAGACACATACACAGATACAGACACATACAGACACATACAGACACATACAGACACATAAAGACACATACACAGATACAGACACATACAGACACACACACAGATACAGACACATACAGACACATAGAGACACACACAGATACAGACACATACAGACACATAGAGACACACACAGAGATACAGACACATACAGACACATAGAGACACACACAGAGATACAGACACATAGAGACACACACACAGATACAGACACATAGACACATACACAGATACAGACACATAGAGACACACACACAGATACAGACACATACAGACACATAGAGACACACACACAGATACAGACACATACAGACACAGAGACACACACACAGATACAGACACATAGACACATACACAGATACAGACACATAGAGACATACACACAGATACAGACACATACAGCCAGATACAGACACATACAGATTGATACAGACACATACAGCCAGATAGACACATACAGATTGATACAGACACATAGAGACACATAGAGACACATACACAGATACAGACACATACAGACACATAGAGACGCACACACAGATACAGACACATACAGACACATAGAGACACACACACAGATACAGACACATACAGACACATAGAGACACACACACAGATACAGACACATACAGACACATAGAGACGCACACACAGATACAGACACATACAGACACATAGAGACGCACACACAGATACAGACACATACAGCCAGATAAAGACACATACAGACAGAGAATGACACAGACAGATACAGACACATACAGATTGATACAGACATATACAGACAGACATACAGACACACACAGATACAGACAGACAGACACGTACAGACAGATACAGACACATACAGAGAGACACGTACAGACACAAAGACACAGACAGACACAAAGACACATACAGACACATACAGACACATACAGACACAGACAGACACAGTCAGATACAGACATATACAGTGTGATACAGACACATACAGACAGACAGACACAGACAGACAGACAGATACAGACACAGAACATATAGACATACAGATCACACAGACACATAGATAGACACATACACACACAGACAGATACATACAGACACATACAGACACAGACAGATACAGACAGATACAGACAGACAGACACATACAGACAGACAGACAGATACAGTGTGATACAGACACATACAGACAGACAGATACAGACACATACAGACACATACAGACACAGACAGATACAGACAGATACAGACAGACAGACAGACAGACACATATAGTGTGATACAGACACATACAGACAGACAGACACAAAGACATACAGACAGATACAGACACATACAGATAGATACAGACACAGACAGACAGATACAGACACATACAGATAGATACAGACACAGACAGACAGATACAGACGCAGACAGACACATAGTCAGATACAGATACAGACAGACAGATACAGACAGACAGACAGACAGACACATACAGCGTGATACAGACAGATACAGACAGACAGACACAGACAGATACAGAACATATAGACACACAGACCACACAGACACATAGATACAGACACATACACACACAGACAGATACACACACAGACAGACACATACAGACAGATAAGTAGCTCATCCAGTCGTTTGTGATGACATCACATGTGAAGGTGTTGGTGTGGTGGTGTAATGGAGGCCAGCAGGAAAGGGATTCTTAAATAGATGGAAAATTACCTTAAATATGGTTTACAACTGGTACATGAAGCTGTTGTGCCACATGCCACCTCTTAATTTGGCTACTAACCTGTTTTAAAGGACAGCACTGACACAACCTGACTGAACAGTACTTTCTCAGAGCCTTCAGGAATGAAGCATTACTGATGCAGAGAGGGAGTCGGAAGCTGGACGGTGAAGCTGCTGGTTACAGCAGTGTTCTATCACTCTCTTATGGAACACCACCACCACCACCACCACCACCAAAAGCAGTCTGGCGCTGAAAAAACACCTGTGTGTCTACCTGGTTGTTGCTGTCACCAAGGTAACGCAGCAGCACCGGCAGCAGGGCCGACCAGACGGCACAGTCATTACACAAAGCCACCACACGAGGGAGCTGTTCCATCAACTCTACTCGAACTGTCGGCTCTGATGACACATGACAGACAGACAAAGAAAAGGAGGGAGAGAAAGAGGTCAAATTTAGAAAATTCACTAAACAGAAGAGAGCAAAACAGCCAAACAGCCTAACGAGTAAAACAAGTAGGTAGACAGACAGATTACAGACAGACAGACAGACAGACAGACAAGCACTGCCAAAAGACAGGTAAAGAGAAAGACACACATGTAGCCAAACAGTCAGACAGACAAGTAGCTAAGCAGAGCGATAGGTACCCAGACAGACAGACAGGCAGACAGACAGACAAGACGGGCAGACAGACAGGCAGGCAGGCAGGCAGGCACGACAGACAGACAGACAGGCAGGCAGGCAGACAGACACAGACAGACAGAGAGAGACAGACAGACAGGCAGACAGACAGACGGGTACCAGGGTCCTCTGTAAGATGAATCATTCTTTCTACAACAGCAGTGACGTGAGTTTGATCCCCGCCTAGTGCGTGTACTGTGTCCACCAGACTCCTCGCCACCATCTGCCTGGGACAACACACACACACACACACACACACACACACACACACACACACACACACACACACACATACAATATACACATCATATACACATCTGATGACACAACAGACACACACTTGACACATGTCACACCAGGCTTGGGCCATTGGACGTGTATATCAACAATCACTGATTGGCTGATTTACTGTCCGAGCGATAGGTGCTGAGAAGCAGCATCAAGTCCTACATCAGAACTCCTTCCATAGATCACATCACTCCTATTCTTCAGCAACTCTATTGGTTCCCTGTTAAATACCGTATTGACTTCAACATCCTGCTCCTCACCTGTAAGGCCTTAATAACCTAGCTCCTTCACATCTTTCTGAACTCCTTCATATCCACACGCCCTCCCACACTCTCACATCCTCTTCTGCTCTCCAACTCACTGCACCATCAGCCCGCTGGACTACCATGGGGTCTAGAGCCCCCCGCCTTGACTACCATGGGGTCTAGAGCCTTCAGTCGTTCTGCCCCCTGCCTATGGAACTCTCTCCCACAAGACATTCACAACACTGACTCTCTTTCAACCTTCACATCCCATCTCAAAATGCACCTTTTCAAACTAGCATATTCAGTCTGATCCACGCTGCACTGAGTTTTGTGCAGATGATGATTTTATACCTATCTTTTGTGTTAACTAATTATTATCTACCCTGCTTTGTTTTGATTTTACGCTGTCTGATACAGTGCTGCTGGTTTTTTCTTCTTTTTTTTTTTTACTGTGTTCTGTAAGGTGTTCTTGAGTGTTTTGAAAGGCACCCACACATAAAATGCATTATTATTATTATTACTATTATTATTATCATATCTGAGAAGCAGCATCAATACACCATATGTGAGAAGCAGCATCAAGTCCTACATCATACCTGAGAAGCAGCATCAATACATCATATCTGAGAAGCAGCATCAAGTCCTACATCATACCTGAGAAGCAGCATCAATACATCACATGTGAGAAGCAGCATCAAGTCCTACATCATACCTGAGAAGCAGCATCAATACATCATATCTGAGAAGCAGCATCAAGTCCTACATCATACCTGAGAAGCAGCATCAATACATCACATGTGAGAAGCAGCATCAAGTCCCACATCATACCTGATAAGCAGCATCAAGTCCTACATCATACCTGAGAAGCAGCATCAAGTCCTACATCATACCTGAGAAGCAGCATCAATACATCACATGTGAGAAGCAGCATCAAGTCCTACATCAAACCTGATAAGCAGCATCAAGTCCTACATCAATCTGAGAAGCAGCATCAATACATCATACCTGAGAAGCAGCATCAAGTCCTACATCATACCCGAGAAGCAGCATCAAGTCCTACATCATACCTGAGAAGCAGCATCAAGTCCTACATCATACCCGAGAAGCAGCATCAAGTCCTACATCATACCTGAGAAGCGGCATCAAGTCCTACATCATATCTGAGAAGCAGCATCAAGTCATACATCATACCTGAGAAGCAGCATCAAGTCCTACATCATATCTGAGAAGCAGCATCAAGTACTACATCATATCTAAGAAGCAGCATCAATACATCACATGTGAGAAGCAGCATCAAGTCCTACATCATATCTGAGAAGCAGCATCAAGTCCTACATCATATCTGAGAAGCAGCATCAATACATCACATGTGAGAAGCAGCATCAAGTCCTACATTATACCTGAGAAGCAGCATCAATACATCACATGTGAGAAGCAGCATCAAGTCCTACATCATATCTAAGAAGCAGCATCAATACATCACATGTGAGAAGCAGCATCAAGTCCTACATCATATCTGAGAAGCAGCATCAAGTCCTACATTATACCTGAGAAGCAGCATCAATACATCGTATCTGAGAAGCAGCATCAAGTCCTACATTATACCTGAGAAGCAGCATCAATACATCATATCTGAGAAGCAGCATCAAGTCCTACATTATACCTGAAAAAGCAGCATCAATACATCACATGTGAGAAGCAGCATCAAGTCCTACATCATATCTGAGAAGCAGCATCAAGTCCTACATTATACCTGAGAAGCAGCATCAATACATCATATCTGAGAAGCAGCATCAAGTCCTACATTATACCTGAGAAGCAGCATCAATACATCATATCTGAGAAGCAGCATCAAGTCCTACATCATATCTGAGAAGCAGCATCAATACATCATATCTGAGAAGCAGCATCAAGTCCTACATTATACCTGAGAAGCAACATCAATACATCATATCTGAGAAGCAGCATCAAGTCCTACATCATATCTGAGAAGCAGCATCAATACATCATATCTGAGAAGCAGCATCAAGTCCTACATCATATCTGAGAAGCAGCATCAATACATCATATCTGAGAAGCAGCATCAAGTCCTACATCATATCTGAGAAGCAGCATCAATACATCATATCTGAGAAGCAGCATCAAGTCCTACATCATATCTGAGAAGCAGCATCAATACATCATATCTGAGAAGCAGCTTTTTAATCAAATCCTGTCAAACAGCTGTTCAGCCTGTCTTTACAGTTTACCGCATAGCAAAGATCTCAGGTGATTTATTATTTAAGTGAAGAAGAGTGGCCTGTTTGCTGTAATGGTTCAGTCAAATTAGATTTTCACATTCATGTTTGTGCAAATTGGTAGAAATTGGTGTTAGAATCTTTTGCTGGCACTAGTGGTTTGCAAAGATGGCAAATTACTTCATTAATCCCAAACAGGAGCTCTTGTATGGTTTTGTATGGTTTTGTTTTGTATGGTTTTGTATTGTTTTGTTTTGTATGATTTTTGTATGGTTTTGTATTGTTTTGTTTTGTTTTTTGCAGCGAGCTCTTCCATGACTCCATTTGCTGAAAATGGCTGACGAGTGAAGGGCGATAAATCAGCAACCACTGATCATTGGGCTGATGGTGTGCGATGGGAATATTCCGACATATCACCCAACCTTACCTTACATCACACACACACACACACACACACACACACACACACACACACACACACACACACACGCGCGCGCAGTACAGCCTCTACCTGTTGAAGATGTTTTCACTCTTGAGGTATTTGTCCAGTCGACCTAAAGGACTCAACAGCTCCTCCTGCTGGTCATAGTCCAGACCATCGCCATCTAAATAGTCCTCTGAGACTGCAGGGAGAACGACAAGACAAGAGAGTGGCTAGAATTTAAGATCCTGTCTCTCTCTCCAACACCGTAAGAGAGAGAGACACAGAGAGAGAGTGAGCAAGTGATCGAGTGAGTGAGAGAGAGTGAGAGAGCGATTGAGTGAGTGAGAGAGAGAGAGTGAGAGAGTGAGCAAGTGATCGAGTGAGAGAGAGAGAGAGAGAGTGAGAGAGAGAGTGAGCAAGTGATGAGTGAGTGAGTGAGTGAGAGAGAGAGAGAGAGAGAGAGAGAGAGTGAGCAAGTGATGAGTGAGTGAGTGAGAGAGAGAGAGAGAGAGAGAGAGAGAGAGAGAGAGAGAGAGAGAGAGAGAGAGAGAGAGTTAGCTGTAAGACCTACTGAGCGGCAGCAAGGGACAGAATGTGTGTTTTTAGTGTCCGTGTGTTTGTATTTTAAAGAGCAGAAAAAGAATCGTATCATACTCCACACAGCTGTACTAGCACCACCGCCTGCCAGCGGTGTGAGCAGTCACATGACTGGGTGTAGGGGACACGTCAAGGGAAACAGACAGCTTCATTCAGCTGTGGTCCAACCACAAGTATACTGACACCCCCCAAGACAAAGACGTCAGGCAAACCGGAGGTCTTAGGGCCCCGGGCTTCCCTGGGGAGGATTTCAAAGGGTCCCCAAGAAACAGGGACCAATTTTAACTTCACACTAGAGCCACCTTCATTGACCAGAGTCCCCCCGGGGAAGAAAGAGACAGACGGACAGTCCAAATACGACACAGACACGTTGGAATTAAAAGCTAAGCAACACCTTAGCAGAGTCCAGTTAGCATCTTAGCTAGTGCTAACCCTGGAGCCTGCTGGAGACAGTCCAGTCCGCAAGATAGGCAGTCAGCAAGACACACAGTTATTCAAGATAGTCAGTCTGCCAGTCAGCAAAACAGACAGACAGTTAAGACCGACAGTTAGTCAGACAGCAAGACAGTCAGTCACCAAGAGAGCCAGTCAGAAAGGTCAATCAGTAAGCCAGTCAGGACAGACAACCTATCAACAGTCACCAAGAGAGCCAGTCAGAAAGGTCAGTCAGTAAGCCAGTCAGAATGACAGACAACCTATCAACAGTCACCAAGAGAGCCAGTCAGAAAGGTCAGTCAGTAAGCCAGTCAGAAGAAAAGACAACCTATCAACAGTCACCAAGAGAGCCAGTCAGAAAGGTCAGTCAGTAAGCCAGTCAGGACAGACAACCTATCAACAGTCACCAAGAGAGCCAGTCAGAAAGGTCAGTCAGTAAGCCAGTCAGAAGGACAGACAACCTATCAACAGTCACCAAGAGAGCCAGTCAGAAAGGTCAGTCAGTAAGCCAGTCAGAAGGACAGACAACCTATCAACAGTCACCAAGAGAGCCAGTCAGAAAGGTCAGTCAGTAAGCCAGTCAGAAGGACAGACAACCTATCAACAGTCACCAAGAAGCAGGGAAACAAAAGCAGGCACCTAACACTTCCTGAAGAGGGGCGACTGAGGCGGATGTGTAGAAACCCGCTGAGCGGGTTCACTCTTCAGCCGAGCCCTGGGTTCTGTCACGCGGCTAACGAGCAGAACCGCGGGCGCTACGCTACGGTCCTCCTCCTTCCTTCCCTCCTCCCTCTGGAAGGAAGGAGGAGGACCGTCACGAGTTGGCAGACGGAGGAAGAGGAGAAACGGTGGGAGTTTACATGGAATATGGAGACAGGAGAGGAGAGGAGAGGAGGGGGGAGGAGGAGAGGAGAGGAGAGGAGAGGATGGGAGGAGGGAGGGGGGGCTAGTTGGATTCGGGGAGAGTTGGAAAGTTGGCAGATTGTCGGGTGGAGTTCGTGCGCGTTACTCACGTCCGTCCAGCTCCTCGTCCTGCAGCAACGACAAGTCTGCAAAACACACAAAACCTTTCACAATCCCGCAGCCTGCAGATTCTAACCTCGTTCAAGTGCTGGAAACTATTTTCTAGAGGAACTATAAAAACTAGAGCCACATACCCGCCATCTTGGTCTTGGTGTTACATGTAAAAATGTCCTACCCTGGAGGAGGAACAACAGGCCGGGGAAGGAGTTCCGCGCGCACCCAGACGGGAAACCCGCAACACGTGATTCTGACCGGGTTTACAGCACGTGTACGTAACCACACGTCTGATCCACTTACACGTAGTGTTGCTGCTGCTGTCTGAACAACATGACGTCATGTCTACCCATAGTTTAATGGCTCAACATGTTCACTTCATTCATGATAAATCCAGAAGAGGGCACCGGAGCCCAGGCAACAGCCGCGGCCTCCCCAACACGCCCGCTGCTTTGTGACGCGACTTCCGGACACTCCGGCGACACAACCCAGCCACTTCCGTTTGGATATGTGGTCGTATCAGCTCCACGAAGAACCCTGCTACAAAACATTTAAAATGTGACAACTCCGTCCCCCAGCTCACTAGGAGTAATATTAATAATAACAATAACAATAATAATAATATCAGCATCTCCTTTGGCCCTGAACCAGAATCCAGTTATTGGACCTACAGATAGACAGCCCGACAGAAACAGACAGACAGACAGACAGATAAATAGACCAACAAGCACAGAGTGTATCAATCTTTTAATTTCATTACATTAGGAAGAGACAGTGGTGGTGATTTAGGTACAGAAATTATAAATAAAACAAAGCATTTCATGAATCTGACACTAGGGGGCGTGGCCCCGCAAACTGTAATCCAACGCCAGGGGAGGGGGTTAAACTACGAAGGGGCGTGGTCAAAGGTGGAGGGGAGAAACTATTTGGATGACAGGAACTTGGGTGCGTTTGAAATCTCATACTGTCCCCATTCAGCGTAAGCGCCACACGCCGTCATCACGTGCATCACGGGGCATTTCCGGTTTGGACCACGTCGATGGTCTGTGAAGAACTACAGCAACCATGTCAGACATACAAAACAAACCACAAAGCATGTCAGACATAACACACAAAGCACGTCAGACATAACACACAAAGCACGTCAGACATAACACACAAAGCACGTCAGACATAACACACAAAGCACGTCAGACATAACACACAAAGCACGTCAGACATAACACACAAAGCACGTCAGACATAACACACAAAGCACGTCAGACATAACACACAAAGCACGTCAGACATAACACACAAAGCACGTCAGACAGACATAGGACTGAGTGCCGTTTGTGTGACACATGTAGTGTGAGCGAATAGAGACCCATAAAGAGCAACATGGTAGCCGTGTAATAATAGTAGTGCTTGTGAGTTACTCGACCGTTACTCTCTCCTCTCCTCTGCTCTGCTCTGCTCTGCTCTGCTCTCCTCTCCTCTCCTCTCCTCTCCTCTCCTCTGCTCTGCTCTGCTCTGCTCTGCTCTGCTCTGCTCTCCTCTCCTCTCCTCTGCTCTGCTCTGCTCTGCTCTGCTCTGCTCTGCTCTGCTCTCCTCTCCTCTCCTCTGCTCTGCTCTGCTCTGCTCTGCTCTCCTCTCCTCTCCTCTCCTCTCCTCTCCTCTCCTCTGCTCTCCTCTCCTCTCCTCTGCTCTGCTCTGCTCTGCTCTGCTCTCCTCTGCTCTCCTCTCCTCTGCTCTGCTCTGCTCTGCTCTCCTCTCCTCTGCTCTGCTCTGCTCTCCTCTGCTCTCCTCTCCTCTCCTCTCCTCTCCTCTCCTCTGCTCTGCTCTCCTCTCCTCTTCTCTTCTCTCCCCTCCTCTCCTCTCCTCTCCTCTGCTCTGCTCTGCTCTGCTCTGCTCTACTCTCCTCTGCTCTGCTCTCCTCTCCTCTCCTCTCCTCTCCTCTCCTCTGCTCTGCTCTCCTCTGCTCTGCTCTCCTCTGCTCTGCTCTGCTCTCCTCTCCTCTGCTCTGCTCTCCTCTCCTCTCCTCTCCTCTGCTCTCCTCTGCTCTCCTCTCCTCTGCTCTGCTCTCCTCTGCTCTGCTCTGCTCTCCTCTCCTCTCCTCTGCTCTCCTCTCCTCTGCTCTGCTCTGCTCTGCTCTGCTCTGCTCTGCTCTCCTCTGCTCTGCTCTGCTCTCCTCTCCTCTGCTCTGCTCTCCTCTCCTCTCCTCTGCTCTGCTCTGCTCTCCTCTCCTCTCCTCGCCTCTCCTCTCCTCTGCTCTCCTCTGCTCTCCTCTGCTCTGCTCTGCTCTGCTCTGCTCTGCTCTGCTCTCCTCTCCTCTCCTCTGCTCTGCTCTGCTCTGCTCTGCTCTGCTCTCCTCTCCTCTCCTCTCCTCTCCTCTCCTCTGCTCTGCTCTGCTCTGCTCTGCTCTCCTCTGCTCTGCTCTGCTCTGCTCTGCTCTGCTCTCCTCTGCTCTCCTCTCCTCTGCTCTGCTCTGCTCTGCTCTGCTCTGCTCTCCTCTGCTCTGCTCTGCTCTGCTCTGCTCTGCTCTCCTCTCCTCTGCTCTGCTCTCCTCTGCTCTGCTCTGCTCTGCTCTGCTCTGCTCTGCTCTGCTCTCCTCTCCTCTGCTCTGCTCTGCTCTGCTCTGCTCTGCTCTCCTCTCCTCTGCTCTGCTCTGCTCTGCTCTGCTCTGCTCTCCTCTCCTCTGCTCTGCTCTCCTCTCCTCTACTCTGCTCTCCTCTCCTCTGCTCTGCTCTCCTCTCCTCTCCTCTCCTCTGCTCTGCTCTGCTCTGCTCTCCTCTCCTCTGCTCTCCTCTGCTCTGCTCGCCAGCTCAGCTTTTTAACTGCAGCTAATGGGGGAATATCCATCTTGATCCTGTGCTTTGACACCCGAGTCATTGGGTGAGGAAATAAAATGATGAACCATTTGTTTTGTTTTGGACATATTGGTGCAACAGTACAAAACAATAGCCATGATCATTCAAATATACACATACCGCTGCGTCCTAGTTTACTTACAATGCCATTTCATAAATAAGTAATTACATAATTGGGAAACCTCAGCCAAAGAAATGACGACTACACTGTTTGACTAAAAGTGTTTATTTGGTAAGTGGAAACGCTTGTTCTCCTGGGTTTGGATGTTCTGCCATAGAAGCCTCGTGTCACTGATTTTAACTGATTTACCTACAACACAAATAACCCGCAAGGTACTGGTCTGGGTCTGCCTTTCTGTTAACCACCACAAGACGTGGTCTATAGGCTCCAAGTATAGCTAGCCAGCTACTTGCTAATGCTTACTGCTGGTTCTCAATCAGGTCCTCAGGTGGGAGCAGTAATGCGTGTTTTTTTATCCTACCTGGTAGTTTACTCTGATTAGCACTTAACACTGTCATCATAAATCTAAGCTGTATAGACTGTATATTGTATGTATACATGCATATTCTCTCATGTCCACCTACCTCATGTAGGTATGAAAGTAGTGTGCTAACTTATTTACTGACACATCTCTGCACCATTGCCATCCTCTTTCACCTGCTCTTCCAGGTGTCCAGCCCCCAGTCACGGGGTTTTACACCCGCAACAAGAGTGAGTCACGGGGTTTTACACCCGCAACAAGAGTCACGGGGTTTAACACCCGCAACAAGAGTGAGTCACGGGGTTTTACACCCGCAACAAGAGTGAGTCACGGGGTTTTACACCCGCAACAAGAGTCACGGGGTTTTACACCCGCAACAAGAGTGAGTCACGGGGTTTTACACCCGCAACAAGAGTCACGGGGTTTTACACCCGCAACAAGAGTGAGTCACGGGGTTTTACACCCGCAACAAGAGTGAGTCACGGGGTTTAACAGAAAACCAGCAGTACCGCTGGTACCTGATGACCTGACTTGTACAAACGGTGGTAACTTTAGGTCATAACTCCATGTGCATGTGTCTTAGTGACCTACGTCGTCCTAGTGTCCTTGTGGCTGTGATGTCTTCACGCCATGCCGAGTCTTAAGAGCCAGCAGAGGTCTGTAGTTCTGGGGAGTGGGCACCGTTTGAGCACTGTTTGACCTACAGATGAAAAGGTTCCTCGTTACTCCAGTGTGGAGTGCATGCTCATCAAGTGTGAAGTATTCAACATACAAGTATGTCATTACAAACGCTTCCTGTTCCTGTATCCTCTAAGCCCCGCCCATTTCCGTGCCTTCCCCCGGCTGACGAATGAGGAGACACAATTAATTAAGTTAGAAAAACATTTCAATGAATAAATAGACATGAACAAAGGTAAGACAATGGCACATTACTACTGCATTGTGGGTAAATACACAGCTGGTGTTGTGGCTCTAGCAAACATACTATTTTACATTTAAGAAAAAAAACAGGCATCATTCTATTCAGCTCGGTTCTCAAGTAGCTTCTAGTTTCCGGTTCCGCTGGTCACATGACCGCTGTCACATGACCACTGTCACATGAGCAGCACAGGAAAGGTCCGTCATTTAAACAGATTTACAAAAACGCATTAAACCAGGGGTGTCAAATTAGAAGAAACTGCTGATTAACTTTGAAAGCTAATTAATTGAAGGGGATGCGACCAGTCAGCTGTGTTGGTTTGTGTCTGGTCTGCCGTAAACCAGGCAGCTGTGTTGGTTTGTGTCTGGTCTGCCGTAAACCAGTCAGCTGTGTTGGTTTGTGTCTGGTCTGCCGTAAACCAGTCAGCTGTGTTGGTTTGTGTCTGGTCTGCCGTCGACGTGGAAGTTAAGAGCGTTACCTCTGCTGGAAATGAGGCTCCACAGTTCAGTAGCAAAAACTGGAAGTACTGGAAATATGGGTGATAAAGAACGGATAAAGTACTCAGAAGCAGTAATATGGGTGATAAAGAACGGATAAAGTACTCAGAAGCAGTAATATGGGTGATAAAGAACGGATAAAGCACTCAGAAGCAGTAATATGGGTGATAAAGAACGGATAAAGCACTCAGAAGCAGCAAACATCCTGCTCGTTTCTGTGTGCTGGCTTGGCTGTAAACCAGAGGCAATGGTCCCCAAGTTCAGAACACAAAACCAGTATCTGCGGTGGACTGTCCCCGGCCTGCTGGGCGTCTGTCTCGTCTCGTCTGACCAGCGTCATGAGACAGACGCCGTGTCCGACAGACACTCAAAGGTATCGAACCTATTCAGCCAAAACTGCTGCCTTGCAGAAAATGTAGTGACATCGTGAAGAGCTGTGATGCTAACGCTAACAGTACTAACGCTAACTTTAGCAGTTGTGATGCTAACGCTGGCGTTAGCAGATGTGATGCTAACGCTAACATTACTAACGCTAACTTTAGCAGTTGTGATGCTAACGCTGGCGTTAGCTGATGTGATGCTAACGCTAAGTTTAGCAGTTGGGACGCTAACGCTGGCGTTAGCAGTTGGGACGCTAACGCTGACGTTAGCAGATGTGATGCTAACGCTAACTTTAGCAGTTGGGAGGCTAACGCTAACACAGCAGTTGTGACGCTAACGCTGACGTTAGCAGATGTGATGCTAGCGCTAACTTTAGCAGTTGGGACGCTAACGCTGACGTTAGCAGATGTGATGCTAACGCTAACTTTAGCAGTTGTGATGCTAACGCTGACGTTAGCAGATGTGATGCTAACGCTAACTTTAGAAGTTGGGACGCTAACGCGGCGTTAGCAGTTGTGTCTGAGTAAGCAAAACGAGCCCCGTTAATGTCAGTCTGCAGGGAAGAGTCCTGGACACTGCGTGTGTGTGTGTGTGCGTGTGTGTGTGTGTGTGTGTGTGTGTGAGAGAGACAAAAGAGTGACAGAGGAGAGCCTGAGTATGTTTTTATACATCTGTCTGTCAAATTAGGTGAGTGTAAATGTTACACACACACACACACACACACACACACACACACACACACACACATATATATATATATATATATATATATATATATATATATATGGTATGTGTGTGTGTTTGTTGTGTAAGGTTGTGAAATAGGAGTGAAAATCTATGGGTATTAATTTATGTGTACATGCATGTGGAAATATGTGTATACGCGTACATGTGCTAGCACAGATGTGTGTTCTTGAGAACAAGTGTATGTGTGTGTGTGTGTGTGTGTGTGTGTGTGTGTGTGCGTGTGTTGTTGAGAACAAGTGTATATCTGTGTGTGTGTGTGTGTGTGTGTGTCTGTGTCTGTGTGTGTGTGTGTGCGTGTGTTCTTGAGAACAAGTGTATATCTGTGTGTGTGTGTGTGTGTATGTGCATGTGTTCTTGAGAACAAGTGTATATCTGTGTGCGTGTGTTCTTGAGAACAAGTGTATATCTGTGTGTGTGTGTGTGTGCGTGTGTTCTTGTGAACAAGTGTATATCTGTGTGTGTGTGTGTGTGTGCGTGTGTTCTTGTGAACAAGTGTATATCTGTGTGTGTGTGTGTGTGTTCTTGTGAACAAGTGTATATCTGTGTGTATGTGTGTGTGTGTTCTTGAGAACAAGTATATATCTGTGTGTGTGTGTGTGTGTTCTTGAGAACAAGTGTGTGTGGGTGTGTGTGGGTGTGTGTGTGTGTGTGTTCGTGAAAGTGAGTGTGTATATCCATCTATAAAGTAAATGCTAATTTCCCAAATTGTCCAGGCGGTGGCCCTGTTGAGTCTTTGTCCTTATTTGCTCCTTGGTCTGGACTGAATCTCCCACAATGCAAAAGCTGATCAAGGCTTCAATCCTGAAAGAAAAACAGCCCATAATAATCAGTTGTTTCTGAAAGAAGAACAAAAATAGAACACAACAGACTAGAGGTCAACAGAGCAGAAGCCGATAGAACTAAGCAGAACAGATGTGTTTTTATTTTGAGATACGTGATTGGTCCCCGTAGGGAAGTTACGCTCTGCATGTAAGCCATGCTAGCTGTGTAGCTAGGAGCAGTGGGCAGCCGCCGTGCAGCACCCAGGGACCACCTCCAGTTGGTCTCGCCATGCCTCGGTCAGGGGCACAGACAGGAATGTTAACCCTAACATGCATGTCTTTTTCATGGTGGTGGGGGAAACCCGAGCACCCGGAGAAAACCCACCACAGACACGGGGAGAACATGCAAACTCCACACGGAAAGGACCTGGGATGACCCCCAAGGTTGGACAACCCCGGGGTTTGAACTGGGGGCCTTCTTGCTGTGAGGCAACAGTGCCACCGTACCTCCCAAGATCCATTTCATATATATATATATATATATATATATATATATATATATATATATATATAGCCTATATACATGATGCTTACTTTAGGCAAGGCAAGGCAAATTTATTTGTAAAGCACCTTATCACTGCAAAGGCCATTCAAAGTACTATACAGGCAAAAGATGAGAAAAAACAAGTAAAAGTTAAGTGAAATTAAATTATTGACTCATTCCTGCCAGCAAACAGTAAACCAAACAGCATATATGAAAACAAGAGTGAATAACAGATTGGAAAGTAGAGTTGAGTCGGTTTCTGGGTTACCAGTCTGGTTCGATGTACGAGCTTAAACTGGTTTGATTTTATGCAAACCGACTGACCCACTGTTTGCCAGTATGACACAAAATAGCCTACTGCAGCAAGCAACCTGTGCCGACGGGTCCCGGCGCTAAATTCAACTTGTATTGCATTAGTAATGATAAAAAGCAATGTGACAAGATGATTAACATAATATCTTTGTTTCTAAACAAACTAACGGAACCACTAGAGTCTGACACGCCATGCACAGTGTGTAGAGCCGAGCCGAGCAGTAGCATGCAGGGCAAAAGCGCCATTTATGCCGAGCGAGCTGAGGCAACAAGGTGGTCAAATGTCAGCAGAGATGGGATGAGCACGGGGCACAGTGTGTTTATTTACTTTGTTTGGGGGTGACGAGAGACACGAGACATGAACCCAGCCACTGAGGATGCACAAGCCAGTGCATTCTTAGTGTCGGTCCCAAGCCTGGATAAATGTGGAGGGTTGTGTGTCAGGAAGGGCATCCAGCATAAAATCTTTGCCAAATCAAATATGCAGATCATGAAGCAGATTTGCATACCGGATCGATCAAGGCCCAGGTTACCAGCAACCGCCACTGGTACTGTTAACCAGCAGGGGGCTGGTGGAAACTATGCTACTGTTGGGCGAAGGAGAAGGAGAGGGAGAAGGTGAATTAGAGGGGGAAGGCATGTCCAGAGACAGCGGGAGAGGAGAAAGGGTAAGAGTGCAGTGGTGAGCCAGAACTCTGAATGTTGGCACTATGACTGGTAAAGGGAGAGAGCTGGCTGACATGATGGAGAGAAGGAAGGTAGGCATACTGTGTGTGCAAGAGACCAGGTGGAAGAGGAGTAAGGCCAGGAGCATTGGAGGAGGGTTCAAACTCTTCTACCATGGTGTGAATGGGAGGAGAAATGGGGGTAGGGGTAATTCTGAAGGAAGAGTATGTCAAGAGTGTGCTGGAGGTGAAGAGAGTGTCAGACAGAGTGATGAGTATGAAGCTGGAAATTGAAGGTGTACTGCTGAATGTTATCAGTGCATATGCCCCGCAAGTTGGGTGTGAGATGGAAGAGAAAGAAGAATTCCGGAGTGAGTTGGACGACATGGTGGAGAGGGTACCCAAGGAGGAGAGAGGGGTGATTGGAGCGGACTTCAATGGACATGTTGGTGAAGGAAACAGAGGTGATGAGGAGGTGATGGGAAGGTATGGTGTCAAGGAGAGGAATGTGGAAGGACAGATGGTGGTGGATTTTGTGAAAAGGATGGAAATGGCTGTGGTGAATACATATTTCAAGAAGAGGGAGGGACACAGGGTGACGTACAAGAATGGAGGATGTGCACACAGGTGGACTAGAGAGTTGCCAGATGGCTGGGCAAGCACTGCAGAAATAGTGAGGGAGACAGCTAGGAAGGTACTTGGTGTGTTATCAGGACAGAGGAAGGAAGACAAGGAGACATGGTGGTGGAATGAGGAAGTACAGGAAATTATACAGAGGAAGAGGTTGGCAAAGAAGAAGTGGGATAGTCAGAGAGATGAAGAACGTAAACAGGAGTACAAGGAGATGCAGTGTAAAGTGAAGAGAGAGGTGGCAAAGGAAAAGGTGTATGGTGAGTTGTATGACAGGTTAGACACTAAGGAAGGAGAAAAGGACTTGTACCGACTGGCTAGACAGAGAGACCGAGCTGCGAAGGATGTGCAGCAGGTTAGGGTGATGAAGGATGGAGATGGAAATGTTCTGAGAAGCAAGAAGAGTGTGTTGAGAAGGTGGAAGGAGTACTTTGAGGGGCTGATGAATGAAGAAAATGAGGGAGAGAGAAGGTTGGATGATGTGGGGATAGGGAATCAGGAAGTTCAGTGGATTAGCAAGGGGGAAGTGAGGGCAGCTATGAAGAGGATGAAGAGTGGAAAGGCAGTTGGTCCTGATGACATACATGTGGAGGCATGGAGGTGTTTAGGAGAGATGGCAGTGGAGTTTTTAACTAGATGTTTAACACAATCTTGGAAAGTGAGAGGATGCCTGAGGAGTGGAGAAGAAGCATACTGGTACCGATTTTCAAGAACAAGGGCGATGTGCAGAACTGTAGCAACTACAGAGGTATAAAGTTGATCAGCCACAGCATGAAGATTTGGGAAAGGGTAATAGAAGCTGGGTTAAGAGGAGGAGAGGTGATGATCAGCAGCAGCAGTATGGTTTCATGCCAGGAAAGAGCACCACAGATGTGATGTTTGCTTTGAGAATGTTGATGGAGAAGTATAGAGAAGGCCAGAAAGAGTTGCATTGTGTCTTTGTAGGTTTAGAGAAAGCATATGACAGAGTGCCGAGAGAGGAGGTGTGGTATTGTATGAGGAAGTCAGGAGTTGCAGAGAAGTATGTAGGAGTGGTGCAGGATATGTATGAGGGAAGTGTGACAGTGGTGAGGTGTGTGGTTGGAATGACAGATGGGTTCAAGGTGGAGGTGGGATTACATCAAGGATCGGCTCTGAGCCCTTTCTTGTTTGCAATGGTGATGGACAGGTTGATGGAGGAGACCAGGCAGGAGTCTCTGTGGACTATGATGTTTGTGGATGACATTGTGATCTGTAGTGAGAGTAGGGTGCAGGTGGAGGAGAGCCTGGAGAGGTGGAGGTATGCACTGGAGAGAAGAGGGATGAAAGTCAGTAGGAGCAAGATGGAATACCTATGCGTGAATGAGAGGGAGGACAGTAGAATGGTGAGGATGCAAGGAGTGGAGGTGATGAAGGTGTAGGAGTTTAAATGCTTGGGGTCAACTGTCCAAAGTAACGGGGAGTGCAGGAGAGAGGTGAAGAAGAGAGTGCAGGCAGGGTGGAGTGGGTGGAGAAGAGTGTCAGGAGTGATGTGTGACAGAAGGGTACCAGCAAGAGTTAAAGGGAAGGTTTACCAGATGGTAGTGAGACCAGCTATGTGGTATGGTTTGGAGACAGTGGCACTGATGAAAAGACAGGAGGTGGAGCTGGAGGTGGCAGAGGTGAAGATGATAAGATTTTCACTGGGAGTGATGAAGAAGGACAGGATTAGGAAGGAGTATATTAGAGGGACAGCTCAGGTTGGACAGTTTGGAGACAAAGCAAGAGAGGCCAGATTGAGATGGTGTGGACATGTGTGGAGGAGAGATGCTGGGTATACTGGGAGAAGGATGCTGAATATGGAGCTGCCAGGGAAGAGGAGAAGAGGAAGGCCAAAGAGGAGGTTTATGGATGTGGTGAGGGAGGACATGCAGGTGGCTGGTGGGACAGAGGAAGATGCAGAGGACAGGAAGAGATGGAGATGGGTGATCTGCTGTGGCGCCCCCTAACGGGAGCAGCTGAAAGTAGTAGTAGTAGTAGTAGTAGTAGTAGTAGTAGTAGTAGTAGTAGTAGTGGTAGTAGTAGTAGTAGTGGTAGTAGTAGTAGTAGTAGTAGTGAGACGAGACATGGCAGTGTTAGTGAAAACAAAAACTGCGCCAATATGGGAACATTTCAGACACGATGCCGAAGAAAGAGGTGAGCCAGAAAACAGATGTGTGTTTGTGAGATTTTGATATTTTGATTATTAGATATTTTGTCAAGTTGCCATAGGCTACGGTCACACACAAAATTTGTATTTTGTTTTGCTTAACGTGGGCAGTGAAGGATGTGACACACACGGAAATCAGTTTTCTGTTTTGTAGTTGGTTTGAGAAGTTGTTGGTTTTGCGATGGAAAAATGTACACTGAAGTCCAGAGAAAGTCAAATAGATGTTTTCACTTAATTGTGTCACTTGTACATGTTATCATAGTTTTATGGAAAAATACGGAGGAAGAACATTAGTGTACAAGTTATATTTATATAACGAGAAATATGAATTGATGTTATTAATAAATTTTCGATTTATTTACATTCAGTGCCAATCTCCTGACTCACTGCCAGCCGGGCAGCTTCTCTCTTGTGGGGCAGTTTGTAGTTTTCACTGGAAATGTCGTACAATACTGGCTGGTTAGACACTGCAACAATCAACATCTCCTCCACCCTGGCTCGCTCGCAAAACTACAGCCAGTTACAGCCAAGTGGGCTCAACCACACACACCTCTTCATTGATATTGGTTGCGGCTTTCAAGTCGCCGGTAGAAGTTCACTCAAGTTGAACTCCTCGCCACCGGAAGCCAATTTTATTTATTTATTTTACTTCTTTATTATACAAACAAAATCTGGCCATAACAATAACAAATTAGCAAATAGTACAATTCAGACTGAGCTATTACACATTTTTTAGTATTTCACAAAACAGTGAAAAAAAGTAAAAAATAAATAATAATAAAATAAAAACCCATCCGACAATCATCACCTTAATGTGGTGGAGGGGTTTGTGTGTCCTGGTGATCCTGGGAGCTGTGTTGTTGGGGCAATAGCCCCTGGCAGGGTCTTTGAAGGCAAACTGGTCCCAGGGGAAGGGCCAGACTAAAAGCGATTCCCAAAAAAAAACAATGAATTTACACCAGCAGAGTCATAGCATCGCATGCGGAAAAGGGAAACCGGGGCCCCCTCCTGGAGCCAGACCTGGGAAGGGAGCTTGCCGGCGAGCGTCTGGTAGTCAGGCCTTGGCCCAAGGGGCCCAGTTGGGCCCAGCCCGAATAAACAACATGGAGCCACCACCCAATGGACCCACCACACGAAGTGATGAGCATTTGGGTAGGTGCAGTGAGGACCGGGCAGCAGGCAAAGGCAGGGACCGGGGTGTGCTGACTTCCAGCATCGCAGACTGGTCCTTGGGATGTGGAATATCCTGAGCTGGTGTGGGAGGTGGAGCGGTACAGACTAGATATAGTTGGGCTCACCTCCACACATAGCATGGGCTCTGGTACCAAACTAATGGAGAGGGTCTGGACTCATTACTTTTCCGGAGTTGGCCAAGGTGACAGGCGCCGGGTGCCGCCGTGTTGGAGTTCTCCCCGGGGAATGAGAGGGTTGCCTCTATATGACTGCGACCCGCTGGGGGAAAGGCTCTGACTGTTGTGTGTGCTTATGCACTGAATAGCAGTTTGAAGTCTCTGGCCTTCTTGGAGTCTCTGGGTGGTGTCCTGGATAGGGCTCCGCCTCGGGACTCTGTAGTTCTGTTGGGGGACTTCAACGCTCACGTGGGCAATGATGGAGAAACCTGGGGGGGCGTGATTGGGAGGAATGGCCTCCCCGAGTGGTGTCTTGTTATTGGACTTCTGTGCGAGTCGTGGATTGGCCATAACAAACACTATGTTCGAACATAAGGTAGTTCATAAGTGTAGTTGGTACCAGAACAACTTAGGCCAAAGATCGATGACAGACTTTGTGGTCATATCATGAGATCTGTGGCTGTATGTTTTGGACACTCGGGTGAAGAGAGGAGCAGAGCTGTCAACTGATCACCAGCTGGTGTTGAGTTGGATCAGATGGCGGGGAAGGCTGCCGGACAGACCTGGCAAACCCAAACGTGTAGTGAGGGTGAACTGGGAACGTCTGGTGGAGGCCTCTGCCCGTGAGGTCTTCAACTCCCACCTCCGGAAGAAGTTCTCGTGTATGCCGAGGGAGGCTGGGGACATGAAGTCTGAGTGGGCCATGTTCAAAGCTTCTATTGCAGACGCGGCAGGCAGGAGCTGTGGTCATAAGGTTATCGGTGCCAGACGAGGCGGCAACCTAAGAACCGACTAATGGACATCGGCGGTGAGGGGAGCCGTCAGGCTGAAGAAGGAGGCCTTTCAGACTTGGTTGGCACAGGGGTTTCCTGAAGCAGCAGACAGGTACCGGGAGGCCAGAAGGGCTACCGCTTTGGCAGTCGCGGAAGCAAAAATTTGGGTGTGGGAGGAGTTTGGCGAGGCTATGGAGGAGGACTTTTGGTTGGCCTCGAGGAAGTTCTGGCAAACCATCCGGCGACTCAGGAAAGGGAAGCAGGGCTTGACTCAGGCTGTGTTCAGCCGGGGAGGAGAACTGTTGACCCGAACTGGGGATGTTGTCGAGCAGTGGAAAGAACACTTTGAGGAGCTCCTGAACCCAACTAACACGTCCTCAGTGGAGGAGGTAGAGTCTGAAGACTCGGGGGAAGCCCCACACATATCCCTGGCAGAGGTCTCAGAGGTAGTTAAGAAGCTCCTCGGTGGCAAGGCGCCAGGTGTGGATGGGATTCGCCCTGAGATGCTGAAGGCTATGGACATTGTTGGGCTGTCTTGGCTGATACACTTCTTCCGTGTCGCGTGGAGTCGGGGACAGTACCTGTGGAGTGGCAGACTGGGGTGGTGGTTCCCATATTTAAAAAGGGGGGACCGGAGGGTTTGCTCCAATTATCGGGGCATCACATTGCTCAGCCTCCCTAGTAAAGTCTACTCTAGGGTGCTAGAAAGGAGGCTACAACCGATTGTCGAACCTCGGATCCAGGAGGAACAATGCGGATTCCGTCCTGGCTGTGGAACAACGGACCAACTCTTTACCCTTGCGGAAGTACTGAGGGGGGCATGGGCGTTTGACCAACCAGTCTACATGTGTTTTGTGGACTTGGAGAAGGCTTATGACCGTGTACCCCGGGGCACTCTGTGGGGGGTACTGTGGGAGCATGGGGTACCAGGGCAGTTGCTACCGGTTGCCATCCGGTCCTTGTATAACCAAAGTGTGAGAGCTGTGTCCGCATTCTTGGCACAAAAGTCAAACACGTTTTCAGTGGTTGCCAGACCCTGCTAAGGTTGTCCCTTGTCTCCAATTCTGTTTGTGAGATTAATGGACAGGATGTCAAGGTGCAGCCAAGATGAGGAGTGTGTCTGTTTTGGGACCCTCAGAATCGCATCTCTGCTCTTCGCAGATGATGTGGTTTTGTTGGCTTCATCAGAACACGACCTGCAGCACGCACCGGGGTGGTTTGCAGCTGAGTGTGAAATGGCCGGGAGGAGAGTCAGCACCTCCCAAGTCTGAGGCCATAGTTCTCTACCAGAAAATGGTGGATTGCTCCCCCCGGCCTGGGGATGAGTTGTTGCCTCAAGTGAAGGAGTTCAAGTATCTCGGGTCTTGTTCACAAGTGAAGGTAGGATGGAGCGGGAGATTGACAGGCAGATTGGTGCAGCATCAGCAGTAATGCGGATGTTGTACCAGACTGATGTGGTGAAGAAGGAAGGCAAAGCTCTCAATTTACCTGTCAATCTTCATTCCACCCCTCAGCTATGGTCATGAGCTTTGGGTAGTGACCAAAAGGGTGAGTCGCGGATACAAGCGGCTGAAATGAGTTTCCTCTGTAGGGTGTCTGGGCTCAGCCTTAGAGATAGGGTGAGGAGCTCGGACATCCGGAGGGAGCTCGGAGTAGAGCCGCTGCTCCTTCGCATCGAAAGGAGCCAGTTGAGTTTGTTCGGGCATCTGATCAGGATGCCTCCTGGGCACCTTCCTTTGGAGGTTTACCAGGCACGGCCAACTGGGAGGAGACCCCGGGGTAGACCCGGAACTCACTGGAGGAACTACATGTCCAATCTGGCCTGGGAACACCTTGGGATCCCCCAGAAGGAGCTGGAGGGCGTTGCCAGGAAGAGGGACATCCAGAGTGCCCTACTTAGCTTGCTGCCACCGCGACGCGACCCCAGAGAAGCGGGTGATGATGAATGAATGAACGAATAAATAAATAAAAAGACAAAAAGACAGAGGTCTAATCAGAAATTAATATATGTATGTTTTTGTAAATATTCAAAGCTTGTTTGGTTTGTATACATTTCAGTGTTTTCTTAAAATGTATTGATTCATTCATGAAGACTAAGAATAGTGGCCTGGCATTCATGAATCTAAAGCTATGGATCAATTGTTTAGCCATAAAAATCAGGCTATTGTACAACATTTCCATATTTTTATCCTCCATTATAACTTCAAATTTATTATCCTTATAATCTAAATTGGGCAAACGAAAGTCCTTCTCAGATATCCAATTTTGAAATAATTCCCAAAAGGCTTTAGTATAACTACAAGTAAAAAACAAATGTTCTAAAGTTTCATAACAGAATCACAAAACGTACAACTATTGTTATCAATGTTAAATCTTTGTCTCAGAAACTCATTTCAAGGTCAAATATCATTTATCATTTTAAAATGAGTTTCTTTCACTTTTGGTGAAATAGGGAGAGTGAGGTATCTGGTTCTAATTCTGCTTTGAATCTCTTTAGGATAATCTTTTAATAGATTTTTTTTCTTTTAATGGTAGAGGAAATAGTAAGGAGGTAAGCACACCCCTTACAATTTTGTTGCGCATTTTTTCTCCGTAAAATCGATTGTCTATATAAAGTGAAGGCAACTGTGGTACTAACACGTCATAAGGCAACATTCCTTTTATCATATTCACCTTTACTTGTAGGGTTGCCTTGATAAGCACTGAGTAGGTTTTTTTTTCTTTTCGATTTTGCCCCTTTTTCTCCCCAATTGTATCTGGCCATTACCCCGCTCTTCTTGAGCTGTCCCGCTTGCCGCTCCACCCCCTCTCTGCCGATCCGGCGGGCGCCCCGACCGACCAGAGGAGGTGCTTGCACAGCGACCGGGACAAATACCCACATCCGACTTCCCACCCGCAGACACAGCCAAATGTGTCTGTAGGGATGCCCGACCAAGCCGGAGGTAACACGGGGATTCGGCCTGGCGATCCCATGTTGGTAGGCAACAGAACAGACCGCTACTCTACCCGGACGCCCACTGAGTATTGTTTTTTTGTCAACCACATGCACACAACTGTCCACACACTCACCTGCACCTACCAGCACACGGGGGGGAAAGTGTCAAGTTGTACATATCACGTAACTTGTGTGTAATTTTGGACGTAACTGCATGTGGTTGACATTTATCCATGGTAAATCTTGCAGACATTGTGAAAAATATGCCATTGTCAACAGCACACGCCAACAAACAGGAAGCTGGTATGACCGCTGCAGTAGAAACCGGAAGTCAGTGGACTACAGTTATGCACAGAGCCGACTCATTGTACTCTAGATTTCCTCTTGAACCCATCCAATGTAAAATAGACCAAAATCTCTCACCACCCAATCATAATGACATAAAGATTTTCTTTGAAACAAGACACATCTGTTGCTGCAGAGCGGAGAGCGGTGTGGAGTGAAACTGTGCTTATAAACCAGTTTCCAGTACAAGAGAGCCTGCTGGTGAAACCTAGACAGCTTCATGGGTAGTTTAGCAACATCGAAATCACTAAGTAACAAAAGGTCTATCTCACCGCACTTATTAAATAGTTTAGAAGGCATATTAATACCGGAAGCGAAAGTTTTATTCACCCCTTCACTCGCCTAGAATGGAAGTGAACGGGAGGCAAATATTCGTCAGTGTTAATTGTGCACATGTGTGACCACAGCCACAGGCTGAAGTCTACTTTTATTTATTGTTCTGATGTTTGGAAGAGGAAC